>CM076575.1:2093655114-2093973778 GCA_034641835.2 Pinus albicaulis | reverse complement strand
TCAATTGATTAGAGTGGGAGCTGTCATGTTTGAAAATAAACTATAGAAGCTGATCTTGTCTCCCATCGCTAGTTTGAAGAGCTTGTTCGGTTGACCTGCATGGAGTTTAAGAGCCATGCATGAATGAGATTTGGGTCATTCGCTCTGTTAAAAAGAGATGTGCAACCCATGAGCACTGTGTGTCAAAGCCGATGTGTTGTGTGTAAATCACCGAGTGAGTTGTGTGAAGATTCATTTGTGAGATCTGTATGAGGATATTAGAGTCAACACCAATCCGTTTTCTAGAAAATTGTTGTTGTTAATTGTTCTGTGTAGCTGCTGAAGGAAGGAAAAAACGCAACGAATCTCTGACTAAGTTTTATATTTCATGTTATTTTATTTCAGCCATACTGAGGTCTTGACTATGACCCGATGTTTTTATTAACTTTCCTGTTTCCAATAAGGGATCTTACCATTTGCTCCCGAGGTCCATGGTTTGTTCGGAAGAATTTACCTAATGAAATAGTAAATGCATCCACATGGGCATGGAATATTGTTTCTCAGATCCAACTTTGATCATTTCCTCCAGTGGCAACGATTTCTGCATGGATTCTTGGCATAGTGAGGCTCACGTTTTTTTTCCTCCTCGTCATTTAGCTTGAAGTAATTTGTGATGTGTTTATCACTCGGTGTTGTAATTATTGTTCAGAATTTGGAAGAGAGAATTTGAAAAATTCTTTTTTGAGAATCCAGCGTAGTTTTGTGAGATTCAACAAAGCTGCTCTGCATCTCTAGTCAAAGTTATTGATGTTGTTGTGGAGTAAGAACATGGAGAAGCGACGCATGTTTGTCAGTGTTGAGAATGTTGGAATTTCTGAATAATTCTTAACACACATAGGAATAAAATTCCTCAACTCAATACAGAGATTCAATAGAACAATATTGGACAAAGATACATAAAACGCTATTTCATTAAACCTAAAAAAAAAAACTATTACAATGTTGCCATAGAACTGTTGTTATGTCTTTTCAAAAACAACTAACTGCTTCACACGCAGTGTTACTATTTTGCTCTCTTTGTCTCCTTTTTGTTTTCTTCCTTCCGGCTTTTTCAAAAACAAAAATTAATACATAGTCCATTACAATGTTTATTATATATATATTGTAAATAGAATATTTACAATATATATTATATATATATAACATATGCATATAGCCTAAACTTTAAAATATATGTCGCGTCATTCAAAACATTAAAACATAAAAATTAACCTTAAATTCTAAAACCTTATACAAATGAATTTCGTGAACTTCAAACCTCTTTATGCAAAACGATTAAAGAGTTTATCGCATCCATTTTCCACCCTGCTGACTGTGCACGCAATCGATGCGATAACTCTCCTATTGGTCGATGGTGGACCTCGTGGCAAACTTCAAACAAACTCAAGCGCATTTTATAAATTCTTATCGCATCCATATTCTGCTTGTTGACGCAGGCACAGAGATTTGTGATACGACGCGGATTAGTCCACATGTTAGTGATGTGGCATTGGTGGGAGCGGCTTATCGCATGGTTGTGGACTGTGGTGACGTAGGCAGGAGTTCGTGCGATCGCCTTCCGATTGGTTGGCAGGTGTGAGGACGTGGACCTATGGGCTCCACTCATATGACGTGGCCCCAATTCAAATCAAAACAGAATGACGGTAAATGTTATGGTTGGTGGGTGGAGTTTTAAAGGCGCAAGGATAGGGTTTTATGAGGTGGAGTTTTGCGTGGTCAGACCATGATATTACACAGCAAAACATGGCTACATCCATTACCAAAAATTTGAACTTGCAGGGTTTTAAAGAGTAGTTTTAATGCTCCATGGAGTGCACACAAAAGCTAAACATTTCCTACTCCTATCCTTCAAGATACAATCAAAATTAAACCTCCATTGTCCTCCTGATCTGTTGCAGTTGGAATTATATTTACAACACTCCCCCTTAATTTCAACTATTGGATTCCTTCCATACCCAGACATTTCCTCAAGTAATTTAAAGTTTTCTGCTCCAATGGTTTTGTCAATATATTAGCAAACTTCTCCTCTCTTTTGCAATGTTGCAAAACAATTTCACCATTGTTCACTAGCTCTTTGATGTAGTGATACTTGGCATCAATGTGTTTTGTTCTCTTATGAAACATTGAATTCATTGATAATGCTATTGTTCAGCTATTATCACAATAAACTGTTGTACCTTTTACCTGTTCATGACACAAACTTCTCAACATTCTCTTCATCCATACTGCTTGACATGCTGCTACTGTAGCTGCCACATACTCTTCCTCTGTTGTAGATAAAGCCACAATTGGTTGTTTCTTAGTAGCCCATAAAATGACTCCTGAACCCATATGAAAAACATATCCAGAGGTGATTTTCTTGTTATCTATACTTCCAGCCCAATCATTGTCAGTATATCCAATCAATTCAAAATTTTCTATAGTGGTGTATAAAATACCATGCCTCTTTGTTCCTTTCACATACCTCAGAATTATTTTTGCTGCTTGCCAATGTGCTTCCTTTGGCCTTTCCATAAATCTAGAAATTAAATTCACAGCATGCATAATATTTGGCCTAGTTGTAGTCAAATACATAAGGTTGCAAACTATGCTCTTGTACAAACTTGGATCAAAATCCTTGCTGCTATCTTCCTTGCTCAACTTCAATCCCATCACTTTAGGAGTAATTGCTGCCTTGCAATCGGGCATGTTAAATCTTTCCAGAATTTCTTTAATATACTTTTCTTGATAAATGAAAATATTATTTTCATTTTTCTCTACTTCTATTCCTAAGAAGTATCTCAGCAATCCCATATCAGTCATCTCAAATTCATCCTTCATGACTATTTTAAAATTTTCAATGAGATAAGCATCATTACATGTGAATATCACATCATCGACATATAAAACAACAATGAGCATCGTACCATCTTTCTCTTTGATGTATAATGTGGGTTCACCTTCACATTTCTCAAACCAATTTTTCAGAAGATAGGAATCTATCCTACTGTACCATGCTCTTAGTGCTTGTTTCAGCCCATAAAGAGTTTTCTTCAATATGCATACCTTGTGCTATTGGCCTTATTTCTCATATCCCATATGTTGTTCAACATATACATCTTCCATCAATACTCCATTTTGGAATGTTGATTTCACATCCATTTGGTAAACCTTCCACTTGTGTTATGCTGCTATGGACACCACTACTCTTACTGTTTCCATTCTTGCAATTGGTGCAAATGTTTCTTCATAATCTCTTCCTTGTTGCTGCTTGTAGCCTTTGACAACAAGTCTGGCTTTGTGCTTTTCAATCTTACCTTCAACATTGCTCTTGGTTTTATAAACCCATTTCACTCCAATTACCTCCTTACCTTTTGGGAGATCAACTAATTCCCATGTCTTATTTTTCTCTATGGCATTTATCTCTTCATCTATAACATCTATCATTTTCTTATCTTTTACAGCTTCTTCAAAATGAATAGGATCCTCTACATGACAATATAATTAAAATAAAGAGTTCATACCTTCATTTGCTGCCTCTTTCTCATAAATTTCATTCAGACTTCCGAATCTGGTTCCTCTTTCACTTGCTGAACTTGTGCTTGTAGAAACACTCAAATTGGCTCCTTGTGATGTGCTTGGAGAAGCAATGTCATCACTTCTCAAGGGTGTTATCATACCTGCTTGTGGTGTCCCTTGCTGCCCTTGTGTTGGTGGAGGTGATGCTGCTAATGAGCGATTTATTTTAGCTATTTCTTCCTCATCCTCATCATGAGACAAACAGCTGTTTACATTTATTGTTTTCTCAATGCTTCCATCCCAAGATTCTTCCTCAATGAACTACACATCTCTTCTTATCATAAATTTCTTGGTGGATGGGTTATACAATCTGTATGCTTTGGATTCTTCACTATATCCAACAAATATGCACTTCTCCCCCTTAGTGTCCAACTTCTTCCTTAGCTGATCTGGAATGTGTGCATAAGCCACACAACCAAAAACTCTCATGTGGGTGACAAACTGCTTTATGCCACTCTATGCTTATTCCAGAACTCTGTTCATAACACTCTTTTTTGGGCATTTATTCAGCGCATATGCTGCACAATGTACAGCTTCAACCCAATATTCATTTGGCAAATGTTTTTCATTCAACATGCTTCTTACCATATCCACGATGGTTCTATTTTTCCTTTCAGCAACACCATTTTGTTGTGGTGTATACCTTGCTGTAAATTTTTTATGAATCCCATTTTCTCTGCAAAAATGCAGAAATTCTTTGGAGATATATTCTCCTCCTTTGTCTGTTCTTAAGACTTTAATATGGTGTCCACTTTGATTCTCTACAAGAGCCTTAAAGTGGCTAAATTTCTCAAACACTTCACTCTTCAACTTAAAAAAATAAACCCAAGTTTTTCTTGTGTAATCATCAATAAAGGTCAGCATATAGTGGTTGCCTGCTAATAATGGTGTTTGCATTGGTCCACACAAATCAGAATAGACTATTTCTAAGGGTGCCTTTGCCCTTATGCTCTTTCCTGATGGAAATATTTCTCTGTGTTGTTTGCCCAAGATGCAGCCTTCACAAAGGTTGTCCGGTTTCTCAATCAATGGTAATCCCTTTACCATTCCTTTCCTATGCAACAAATTCAGACCTCAAAAGTTGAGATGTCCAAATCTCAAGTGCCATAACTAATTTTCATATTTTTCTTCTCTTTAGAATGTCTCTTGTGTCACTGTTTCCATTGCAGCTCCTTTCTTCAAATTTTCTCTCATCTTGAGAGG
The DNA here is from genome assembly GCA_034641835.2 of Pinus albicaulis. Lineage (NCBI taxonomy): Eukaryota > Viridiplantae > Streptophyta > Pinopsida > Pinales > Pinaceae > Pinus > Pinus albicaulis. The sequence continues at coordinate 2,093,968,978 of CM076575.1, read as the reverse complement.
GAACATTTTGTTCCTTTTCATCCTCACTTGTGCAATGTATTGCTTGCTTGTTGGTTTATGCATGATGGTGCATACATCATCTTCAAAAAATACATTGTAGCCCTTTTGAATGAGTTGTCCAATGCTTAACAAATTACATTTCATACCTGGTACATAATATACATGAGATATGCTCTTCTTTTCTCCTTTCTTTGTTAAAATACTTACTCTGCATTTTCCCATGATAGAGACTTTACTGTATGTCCCCAATGTTACATGAGACTTTACATTTTCATCAATCATGGAAAACATATAAATGTTTCTAGTCATATGGTTGCTACATCCTGAATCTAGAAACCATATATCTTCATTCTTTTCTTCAGCCATATTACATGCTAAAAATAACTTCTAAACTAGCACTGGGTCTACTACCCATGTCACTCTGTTTCTTCCTACATTCATTTGTATAATGGCCATACTTATTACAGTAATGACATTGGACTTGCGATTTATCATACCTTTGTCCATGTGCTTGATTTTGTCCACCTTGTTGGCTGCTACCTTGGCCTTGGTTATGATTTTGATTGTTGTCCCTTCCACTAGTATTTGTAGGGTTGTTTCTTCCTCCTCTGTTTTGGCTTCTACCTCTTCCTTTTCCTCTATAGTTTCCTCTGACTTGACCTCTTCATCTTCCAAAGGACATTTGGGTCTTGAAGGCATAATCCAAAGATGAATTTGTTGTTCTACTCAATATTTGTTCATGTGTCATCAATGATGCATGAAGCTCATCAACAGTAAACTTTGAGAGATCTTTTGTCTCTTCAATGGTTGTGACTATCACATCAAATCTTGAGGGTAGGCTCCTCAACACTTTCTCCACTATTCTTCTTTCTTCTACTGTCTCTCCATGAGATCTCATTTGGGTAACCAACCCAATCAACAATGTGAAGAATGAGTCTATTGTATTAGACTCTTTCATGCAAATAACTTCGAAACCCCTTCTCATTAATTGAAGCTTTGTTGTCTTTACCTTCTCCATACCTTGATAAACTTTCAAGAGGGTATCCCATGCATCCTTAGACCTCTTGGTTGTTGAAATCCTTGGAAATACACTTTCATGCACTGCTTGATAGAGATAGAAGAGAGATTTTGAGTCCTTCTTCCTATTACTCTTCAACAAATCTTTCGCTTCATGTGTTAAGACATTATATGCTTGTTCATCTGGTGGTTATTTTAAACCATCTTCAACTAGCTCCCATAAATCTTGAGAGGCAAACAGGGCTTTCATTGTGATTGTCCAATAGTCATAGTTCTTCCCATTGAACTGTGGGAGTTGAGTATTTCCTATACTCGTGCTTGTGTTGGCTCCTACCATAGCTAGCTTACTAAACTATGCTTAAAAAGTCTGACTGTGTTTCCAAACAAACTGTCTCTCTGCTTAAGAGACAAACTCTATCTTTTAAAAGACTTCTTTGGATTGCACTCTTTAAAACAAACTCAAAACTCTATTTTGTAAATACCTTATTTTGTTGAGCCTTCTCACTACTGGTCAAAAGCTACAACAACTCCTTCCATCGGCTTCTTTGGAAAATGCAAAGAGCCTGGATTAGCTCAGATACCATGTTGGAATTTATGAATAATTCCTAGCACATAGAGGAATAAAATTCCTCAACTCAACACAAAGATTCAATAGAACAATATTGGACAGAGATGCATAAAACACTATTTCATTAAACCTGAAAAAAAAACTACTGCAATGTTGCCATAGAACTGTTGTTCTCGATTTTCAAAAGAAAATAGCTGCTTCACACACATTGTTACTATTTTTCTCTCTCTGTCTCCTTTTCGTTTTTTGCCTTCGGGATTTTTCAAAAACAAAAAATAATACACAGTCCATTATAATGTTTATTATATATATTGTAAATATAATATTTACAATATATATTATATATATAACATATGCATATAGCCTAAAGTTTAAAATATATATCGCGACATTCAAAACATTAAAACATAAAACATTAACCTTACAGTCTAAAACCTTATACAGATGAATTTCGTGGACTTTAAACCTCTTTATGCAAAACGATTAAAAAGTTTACCACATCCATTTTCTGCCCTGCTAACTGTGCACGCGATCGGTACGATAGCCCTCCTATTGGTCGATGGTCGACCCTGTGACGGACTTCAAACAAACTCAAGCACATTTTATAAGTTCTTATCGCATCCATTTTCTGCCCTGTTGACGTAGGCACAGATATTTTTGATACGATGCGGATTGGTCCACGTGTTGGTGACACGGAAGTGCTGGGGGTGGCTTATCACAGGGTTGTGGACTGTGGTGATGTGGGCGGGAGTTTGTGCGATCACCTTCCAATTGGTTGGCTGGTGTGAGGACGTGGACCTATGGGCTCCACTCATATGACATGGCCCAGATTCAAATCAAGACAAAATGACAGTAAATGTTATGGTTGGTGGGTGGAGTTTTAAAGGTGCGAGGACAGGGTTTTATGAGGCAGAGGTTTGCGTGGTCAGACCACGATATTACACAGCAAAACATGGCTATGTCCATTACCAAAAATTTGAACTTGTAGGGTTTTAAATACTGGTTTTAATGCTCGATGGAGTGCACACAAAAACTAAACATTTCCTTCTCCTTCTGTCCTTCAAGATACAGTCAAAATTAAACCTCCATTGTCCTCCTAATCTGTTGCAGTTGGAATTAATATTTCCAACAGAGAACTATCACTAATTATCAAAGGAGTGAGTGTTCCAAAGAAGAAGAGACGTTAGATGCCTCCACAGTAAGTTTGTTATTGTGAGCATCCCATATCACCCCAGCTTACAGCACAACATTGGACCAACAATTCATATTTGAACAACTGTCAAGTTTATGGTTTACAGCCCCTACATTATATAATGTGCATGTCATATTAGATGGTCATTTTTGAAGTTATTTGTCCTATATTTGTTCAAAGTTTAAAAGATATATTTTTTTTAAGTTAAGTGAGAAAAATATTTTAGTTCCATAAGATTTGGCAAAGGTGATATTAAAGATTTTGAAAAATCTTTAAAGATTTTAAAGAGGTTTATTAAAAAGGGTTTATTTGAAGAAAGTTTTTGGGCTTTACAAAAATTTGTTTGTATGCAAATTTCTTTTGGTGATATGTCATAACCGTGTATTGGGTGAAGTTTGTGGCTTGCGGGGGCACATATTAAAAATCATATTCTTTTTCGGGGATGATATGGAAGATACCCACATTTGATTGGGTAAACAACTATAAGAGAGGAAAGACTGCAGTCATGGGTCGCCAAGTGAGACTGAAGAAGATTAAGCAAAAAAATTGAAGAGAAATGGAAAATATCGTTGCAATTTAAGCTAGAGCCGAGGAACTAGAAATCTAGTAGAATATGAAGAAGAGATGGATAGTGAATGGTGTAGCTTTGATCTGCTACCACCCCCTATGTTTGCTGGTAAAAATTTTGATTTTTGGGTTATCAAAATGTTAACTTTTATTCAAGCTAAAATTTTAATTAAGTTTCACTGTAATAACCCATATGATGAAGTATGCGATGCTTTAAAATTAGATTTTATCAAACATGGAATGGATGAGATATTTTTGTACAGGGTAGCAAAAGCTACAACTTCCAAGGAAGTATGGAAGATCTTGGAAGCAGAATTTGGTGCAAGGGGGAGTAATCAAGTCAAAGATCATAGCGTCATACAACCCGTTGAAGAAGTGTTTGAAGATGAAATTGAAGATGGATTTGTAGTAGCAAATCTACATAAAGAGGAAGATTTTTGTGAATCTCACTTGAAAGTGGATCACAATATTGATGGTATGTTACCAGCAAGAGTTTATTTTGGAATAGATAATGTTGTGAGTTGTGAAGAAACTGATTTAGTGGATCCAGCAATTGAAATTGTTGATGTTAACTTTGATGAAGACAAATGCACTAGTGATGAGTGGTTGTAGATGGTGCAACAGAAACAACTTATTGATGTATTGTTATTTGGCGAGAGAAAATCACTTGTGCCTGGAAACAAAATGGAAGAAACCCTGTTTGCAGAAACAGATATGGAGAATCACAATTATGATGCGTTGACAGAGTCAAAGAAGGAAGAAGGGAAGAAAACTCTCATTCTAGAGCAAAATGAACAGAACCAATATTGTTCTGAAGATGTTTTTTCATATAATATTAACATTGATTTTTTGTGTGTAGATGTTAGAAGGAAATGAGATGAAACAACAAAATTTGAAGAAGAATCAAAGTTTCTTGAAGCATGGCCTGAAACACCATACGTTGATGAAGTTTATATAGAAGATGCAGCAATGAATATTGAAGACAACATGGACGATGGTGAAAACGAAAATGTCAATGAAATTTTTATGTATTGGAGTCATGAAGAGATAAAATTTTATTATGAACTTATGTTGCAGCAAATTGATAATCAGAAGATTAATAATGAAGAACAAACTATAGAAGATTATATGTGGCAGCAGTCCACATACAAGCAGATTTTTGAAGAAGTAGATGACGTTTATGAACGTCCTAAAATTATTTTTTATGTTTTTATAACAAACAAAGATTTAACAATAGACAAGATGCAACAAAAAATGAAGAAATTGAAATTTGGAGCCTACACCAAAAAGACAAAGATGAAGCAATTTAAAGGATACAAAATCTGGAAGAAAAGGAACAAGAAACTTGATGTCAAAGTTTTTTGTAAGCCTAGCTGAGACTTAGACCGACAACCATGTTTAAGTTATGTTAAGTCATGGTTAATTTTCCATTCGTAATTAAGGGTGAGTGTTGGAAGTAATTACTCTGACAAACTGCCTCACTGACCTACAATCACCACCCTACCGTCACCAACCTACCATCACCACCTCACCGTCGTGACCTCCTCAAATTTGAAGGGTCTCCACCTTGACCTATTGATTGTCGAAGGGCCATATAACCGACATAGTTTTGTGTGTAAATGTAGATCAAGTATAGAAGGAACAAGGAGAGTTCAGACACACAGTCCGAGTGTAACACAGTTGTAGGTGCTTTGCTGTTCTATGGTTATGAAAAAGAGTTTGTCATTTTTCTGTTATGCGTCAATGCTTATTTTTATTTTGTAATCCATTCTTTTCTCTTTGTAAATATTTCAAGGTAAAGCCAAACTGTTGTGTTCATGAATATTTATAGTGGTCATGCACTAATTAATTTGAATTTTGCAGGTTACTAAAGCTAGAAATCGCCTCAACACATGGTCTTCGGAGGAGGTACCCATATGCATTTTAATCTAATGGTGTATATCTTTAATATTATTAAAGATACTTGAATCTAGGCTCTGTACCTTATTTTATGTGTTTCCTTGGCAGCGGAGCACAGCTGGAGAAGATGGCTTCCGTCCCTAGGTGAAGCTTACAGTAATGCATGACTTTTAGGTGTTGTCTAACTCTTTTATATTTTGGATCAATTTTTATCAGAATCTTATTAACATCTTTGGATCGGTTTTTACCAGAATCTGGTTAAAAAAATGTTTTTCTTTGTGCTTACAATAATTTTCAGAAATGTTTGCCTAGAAATCTTCCAAACTCAATGACACTATTTATCTAAGCCCGTTTCTTGGGTATTTCCATGCTAGGGCATAAGCATTTTTAAGAGCTAAATGGACATAATATAAAAATACTCTGGGAAAAGAGAGAATGGATATAACTTTGAAATTATACACGGCCTTCCTGTGGGATGCTTCTCTTCTTATCTTAAGTGCGTTTTACGGGTAAAAAGAAAATGAAAATGCCATTTGAAGTGAAATTTTAAATAAAACACCATTTATAACTGAAGTGGTTATTCCATAAATTCACTTGCAAAACATTTTTTTTTTAAATGCCACTTTTACCACTTACTCGTCTTTATTATTAGAGAAAGCCACTAGATAAGTCTGTTGGAATTATACTCCCAACCACCGCCATGAATAAGAAGTGGCGGCATCCCACACTTCAATCAATTTTGTGCAAAGAAGGACAAGCACATATCCATAGAGTCGAAGGCATTTTCACGCAACCATAGAAAACCGAGTACCACGACCATCCTCTTCGTTTATTTCTTCAACCACCACTTTAACTTACCTTTGCCTGTAGCACACAATCGCAAGTTTTTTGTTTTAACCTTAAGCCCTTTCGCCATATCTTATTCTACCGCCGATGCGATATCCGGCGGGACCCACCTTACCTCAACCACACTTTGCAAACCATCGCAAACCTTCGTTATCCACTATTTCCTTTGTATTTTGATTACCACACTTACCATCATTTAGCCGCACCGCAATATCGCACTTCGCAATGTTTACCACTTACCTTCCACCACTCACAACGTATGTTATTTGTTTTGCGACGTGATCATGCCGTCAAACATTGCGCCCTCAAAGTTTTAAGTTTACCATTAAAAGGTCCGCAATGTATTGTATTTGCATTGCGATGCGATGCGATCACAATCGCACATCGCAAGGTTTCGATTTTACCCCATTTGCGCATATGTTAAAAGCTAATATCGTCGATCTGCGATCTGGGATGGAGCACTGGACACAATGAGGTTTAAGATCTGGAACCGATATTATTTTGAAGACCGCCCTTTTGTGTTTTGAATGTGTTTTTACGTGTTTTCGTGTACAATTTGGAATACAGTCTGCGTGCTAATTTAATGAAGAAATGGGTCTTTTGACAGAAGAAGGACGAGAAGTTGTTGAACATCCGTTCAATAATGAATCTGCATTGAATTGCATTAAATAGAATTAGTTTTTATACGCTTCGACCATTTTGTATAAGAAATTTAATTTCATTTGTTTTCATTGAGTTGAATAGAAAGACGAATTTCGTTCTGCTCCTGTGCATACGCTGTCTGTCTGTGTATTTATTTTTTTCGCACTATTTGCAGTCTCTGTGTTGTTGGGGGAAACACATTTCTTGTGTTTTTTGTATTCAGAAATTCCAACATTGTATCATAGCAAGTCTAGGCTCTCAGTAAAATAACAAGTTCTCTTTACTAAAGAAGTTGTAAAAATTTTTGTTTGTAGAAGCAGAAGTCTCCAGTAGTGAGAAAGATTTTACAAAAGTGAGAAAGTTCTTGTTCACACAGTTAGAATGGTAGCAGCAGGCACAAGCTTGAAAAATCCACAATTACCATAGTTCAATGGTAAAAACTATGATTATTGGGCCATTACAATGAGGGCCCTATTTGATTCACAAGATATATGGGAGCTGGTGGAAAATGGCTTTCCAGAACCAGCAGATGCAACAATGCTTAATGATTTGACAGCAACAAAAAGAGACTTGTTGAAAGATAATAGGAAGAAGGACTCCAAAGCCCTCTTCTATATCTTCCAAGTAGTACATGAGAGTATTTTTCCCATGGATTGTAGCAGCAATGAAGTCCAAGGAGGCATGGAATATTCTCAAGACAGCATATCAAGACATGGAGAAGGTGAAGACAGAAAAATTACAAATTCTAAGGAGAGATTTTGAAACTCTCTGTATGAAAGAGTCTGATAACATAGACTCATTCTTCAAACATGTGATTGGGTTGGTTACCCAGATAAGGTCTCATGGATAGACACTTGAAGAAAGAAGAATAGTGGAGAAAATCTTGATAAGTCTACCATCAAGATTTGATGCCATAGTAGTAGCAATAGAAGAGACAAAGGATCTCTCAGAATTTTCAGTGGATGAGATTTGTGCATCACTAATGTCTCATGAACATAGACTGAACAGAACAACGAACTCCTCATTGGAGCATGCTTTCAAGACAAAAATCTCTTTTGGTCGAGGGAGAGGTCAAGGAAGATCAAACTACCGAGGAAGAGGAAGAAGCCCACAAAGAGGTGGAAGAAACAACCCTACAAGCACAAGAGGAAGGAGCAGCAACCAGAATCAAAGCGAAGTCTCAAGCCAAAATCAGGCATAAGGACAAAGGTACGATAAATCCCAAGTCCAATTTCATTATTGTAAAAGGTATGGGAATTATACCAATGAATGTAGAAAGAAACAAAATCACATGTGTAATAGAAAAAATGTAAATTTTACAAGAGAAAATCAGAATGAGAGTAATGTGATTCTAACTTGTAATATAGCACAAGAAAAAAAACAAGATGTATAATTCTTAGACTCAGGTTGTAGTAGCCACATGAGTGGAAACACAACAATTTTTTCCAATCTAGATGAGAATGTGAACTCTGAAGTGACAACGGGAACTGATGTTAGGTCCCTATATCACTAGTATAGCCCCTTATTATTGTTAGTGTGTACTAGACACCCCTGTTTCTTTGTCGCCATCAAAGTCTGAATCAGAGTATCCGGTCAAGATGAAGTCGCCTACCTGTGTATATTTGAGTCCAAAGTCTTCAGTCCCCTTCAAGTACCTTAGTACTCTTTTTGCAGCAGACCAATGTCCTTCACAAGGTTTTTGCATGAACCTTGAGAGGATTCCAACAGCAAATGAGATGTCAGGTCTGGTGGTGGTCAGATAGATAAGACTTCCTACAAGCTGTCTATACTTATTTGCATCCTCAAATTCCTTCCCTTCAACTGATGTGAGCTTCAAGTTTTGTTCCATTGGAGTGCCTAAGGGTTTACAATCATCCATGCCAAATTTGTTCAAGAGATCTCCAATGTACTTCTTTTGAGAAAGAAATATGAATTTAGGATGTTGAATTACTTCAATACCCAAATAGTAATGAACATGACCCAAATCAGTCATTTCAAAACCTTTCTTCAACTCTTTCTACATGGATGCAATATAGCTCTCATTGTTTCCTGTTATCAAAAGATCATCTACATACCACAAGATATACAACTGTTTTTCCAACTTTCTTAACAAACAAAGTTGCATCATCAAGATCAAAGTGTTTGAAATCAAGTTTCAGAAGATGCTCGGTCAATTTCTCATACCAGGCTCGTGGTGCTTGCTTGAGGCCATACAAGGATTTCACAAGTTTGCAAACTTTGTGTTCTTGACCCTTTATCACAAATCCTTCTGGCTGGGACATATAAACTTTCTCCTTCAGATCTCCATTCAAGAAGGCTGTTTTTACATCCATCTGATGGACTTTCCATCCACTCTGAGCTGCTAAGGCAAAGAGAGTCCTGATGGTGGTCCATTTTGCTGTGGGAGCAAAAGTTTCTTCATAATCGACTCCTTCTTTCTGTGCGAATCCTTTTGCCACAAGCCTGGCCTTGTGCTTGTCAAGTGAGTCGTCTGCTTTGTACTTGTTCTTGTAGACCCACTTACAGCCAATTGGTTTCGTTCCCAAAGGTGGATCAACCATCTTCCAAGTGCCATTCTTTATCAAGGCATCATACTCCTTCTGCATCGCTTCTTTCCATTCATCATGAGAAGCGGCTTCTTTGAAGGAAGTTGGTTCATGATCTGTAGACAAACTCAATTCACAATTATAAGCAATATCCATATCAACAAGAGAATCAGAATTATCTACATCACCTTCGATTTGTTGAGTGGAACTTCTTGTTCCTGTTTTTCCAACCTCATCAGGATGAACATTCTCCAGTGTCTTTGTCAGCCATTTGGGAGGACCTTTCTGAGATGGCCCAGGCTGGTCATTTGACCGAGTTGGGATTGATTCAAGATTCAATCTCCCAATTCTGTCAATCACATCATCCAATGTGTCATCCGTGGTTGTTTCTTCATGTGGGGGAGAGTGTGGTTCAGGAAATGATTCCACAGTTTGATTCAATATCGGAATCCCCCTTCAAGGTGTGGAATCACATTATCAAATTCTTTGAAAGACTTTGCATGTGTGAATCTATCCAGGCGATCAAGTTGCCGCTCAACAACCTTGTCACTCTTGGATGATTCAAGAAATATGACATCTCTTGCTATCACAAACTTCTTATTTGCTTCACCATAGAGACGATATCCTTTGGAGGTATTGGAGTACCCCAAGAAGATACATTTTCTGCTTCTAGCACCAAGTTTGTTCCTTTGACCCTTGGGTATCAAGGCATAACAGGTGGACCCAAAGACCCCGAAATGCTTTACCGAAGGAATGTGGCCATGCCACATTTCAAAAGGAGTTTTGTTTCTAATTGAACTTGAAGGACACCTATTCTTTATGTAAACAGCACATAGAACTGCATCATCCCAAAACATCAATTTTACATTCTTGAAAAATAACATGGAGCGGACCATATTTAAGATGGTTCTGTTCATTCTTTCAGCTACACCATTCTGTTGTGGATTATATGGCACTGTTTTTTGATGTTTGATTCCATGTTGACGAAGATAATTTTCAAATTCGTTTGAGGTGTATTCTTTTCCATTATCAGTACGTAGAGAGCCAATATGTGTTTGTGCATCATTTTCAATCCATACATGAAAATTCTTGAAAGTTTGAAAAGCATCAGAATTATTCTTCAGTAAGTAAATCCAACACATTCTGGTATAGTCATCAATAAATGTCATCATGTATTTGTTTCCATTTGCAGAAGCAATAGGCATAGGGCCACATAAATCTGAATGAACAAGTTCAAGTTTCCTATGTGCTCTTGAGTGTGAATCATGAAATGGTCGTTTGCTATGCTTTCCTAGAATACATGCATCACATTCCTTAGGTTTTCTAGGAATTGTAGGCAGTCCATCAACACCATTTTTCTTCAACAAACGAAGGCTGTCATAATTTAAGTGTCCAAATCTAGCATGCCATAAAAGACTTGATGGAAATGTACCTTCATCATGATGTGAACTGAATGCAAAGTTTTGAGCATGAGTAGATGAACCTTTCAGCTTCAAGAGTCTCCCTTCTTCTATTCCCTCCATGACAAGTGAGTGATCTGATGCTTTTCTGACCTCTGCCTTGCCATCAAACAAGTGAACTGAGTGTCCTTGCTACCGGATTTCAACCAGGGACAACAAGTTTCTCTTCAACTCAGGGAGGTATAGAACCTCATGTAGGATATGATCAGGAAGACCAGGCAGTTTAAGCCTGACTGTGCCAAGCCCCGATGGCTTGAGTTTGGATTTATCTGCGAAATATACTGCTCCATCAACTTTGTCAGTGAAATCTTCAAAAAAATCTTTTCTAAATGTCATGTGACATGTTGCTCCTGAATCTAGCAACCAATCATCTCCCCATGAAGTAAATGAAACATCAAAGAGGTTTTCAGTTACTCCATTGTTACAATGTGCTAGAACATAGTGAGCGGATTCAGGTGCTTTACCTTTGTCTTTGTCATTGGTTTTACCTTTGTCTTGATTTCTGTGTTGCTCAATTTTGTTCCATGGTGTTCTTCATTTGGGTGCATCATGTCCATCTCTATTGCACCGTGTGCAATGAAGATGGGATTTGTCAGCTTGTCTGCCCCCCCTTTCTGTGAAGTTCCTTCTTCCTCTTCCTCTTCTGCCACCTCTTCCTCTGGATGAATCTGGAGCATGATTCTTTTCTCTATGTGCCAAATATGTAGCCTCTTCGGAAGATGAAGGGACTGTCATCTTCCCAAAAGCTTTCTCTCTTTCTGCAAACTTCTGCTCAAGTTTATCAAAGGTGATTTGTTCAAGGTTTCCACTTGCTTGCAAAGACTCAAGATAATGTGAGTAAGTCGGATATAATGCCTTAACATATGCTATGAGAGGTATGTCCATTTTTACACCAGTGTTTTGAATGTCATGCATTATAGATCTGATTTCTGAAGCTAAAGCAAGGGGATCATCATTCTTCATTTCAAGACTGAACAGCTTAACCATCAATTGAACATTTTCTAATTCTGAATGTGAGTCATAGAGTTCTTTTAGTTTCTTCAAGGCTTCATAGGCATTTGAGAATGATGAAATATGGCGACTCACCTCTTCACTTACTGAAGCTGCAATCAAGGCATAAGCCTTGCAGTTCTTGTTTTCCCAGATGGCAAGCTCTTTGTCTGAAGTGGGCTTTGCTGGTGGGTTTTCTTCTTGTCCTTCACAGATTCCTTTCCACAGCTCATTAAAAATGAGTGTGTGTTTAATCTTCCGAGACCATTCAAGATAGTCTCTTTGCCAGAGAGAACAATCCCAACAATAGAGATGAGAGAATGCATTAGACTGCTGGAAAAAATCTTCTGAAGAGGAAACAAATTCTGCTATAAAAACTTCAAACTCTTGAAATATTTCAAATACAGGGGCAAAAACTCTTGCTGGAAAAATTTTCTGAGTTTAAAAACTCTTTCTGGAAACTAAATCTGCTCAGAAAACCTTTGCTGAAGACTGAAATTTAAAAAAAAAACTCTCTATGCTATAGACTGATTCTGCATAAAAAAAATGTATTTTTTTTTTGTGTTGGGAAAAAATGTATATAAAGGATGATATGGAATGGTGAATGGGGCGTATGGGCAGTGATGCAATATGAGGGGCGGTGTATTAGAAGGTGGGGGGAGGGGGCGTATTATGGTAAGGTGGAGGCGTTTTATATAAAATGTGAATGGAGGTGTTTTATGGCAAACAGTGGTCGGATATATAACCAAAGGCGTTGTATATATGTATTAACAACAATGCAGTGCAATGACAATAATGCAATGCAATGACAGTCATAAGGTGACAACGTTATGAGAGGGGCGGACCACAAATACAGCGTTTTAATATATCAAACGATGTCAAACAACGTTATGAGAGGGGCGGAAAACAAATACAGCGTTTTAATATATACATGGCACAGCGTTTTAAATATCATGCCACAGCGTAATATTACATGACAACGCATTCAAATCACAACTTTTTAATATAATGAACAGCGCATGATATATAAGCAATATATGGGACAGCGTTCAATGTATGGGACAGCGTTCAATACCACGCATATGACAGCGTTAAAACATATCAACACCACCAGCGTTTCATATGACTGCGTTAAAACATGTCAATACAACACCACCAGCGTTTTATTTGCGAAGGACGTATTGAGCATGGGAGGGCGGATAGCGCTTTATTGTATGAAATATGCAGAGTCTGGATGTATAACAACTGGAGTCACAAATTAAACCAGCGTTCAATCAAAACCAGCGTTAATGACTGAGAGGTATTACATGTTGTAAACGCTGCAATTTAATGACAGAGTAGTATTGTAATGAGAAAGGCCGGTAAGATATGACAGAGCGCAATGGTGAGGGGCGTAAAACACTGTTTGGATATACAACACTGTTTGGATATACAACGCACAGTGAGGGGAGGGGAATGGGAATGGGAATGCAGGAAGGGAGAGTGAGGGAGGGGAATGGGAATGCAGGCAGGGAGAGGAGTGAGGGGAGAGGGCGTAGGGAGAATGAGTGAGGGGAGAGGGCGTAGGGAGAATGAGTGAGGCCCAAAAGGGCTGTTACAAAAAAAAATTTGAATTTGAATCTGCAGAAGACAGTTGCAGGACTGCTGAACTGGCAGAGCCTGCAATTTGCAGATTGACAGAGCCTGCAGTCTGCAGGAGCTGGAGCTGCAAATGTCAGTGCTATTTAGGGAAAAAAAAATGCAGAATAACAGTCTAGCAGTTAATGAGCAGCAAAAACATTAAAAAATATTAACTGAGCAAAGTGTAGGGAGTTACACCACAGGGCAGAAATGCCAAATGTGGAGCTGGCTCTGATACCATGTCAAACCAGGAGGTAACTCCTCAAAACTGCAATGTATATTAGCTGAAGAATGTACATGCTTATATAGATGGGAGGTGAGGCTATTGGGATTCAGCTCCCAATGACTCTTGGCCTTCCTTATTTCCTAATAACAAATAATATACAAAAATAAATGTGCACACCCATCCATAGGATTAGGTGTCAACAGAAGAATAATGGAGAAAATCTTAATAAGCCTACCAACATGGTTTGATGCCATAGTAGTGGCCATAGAAGAGATAAAGGATCTCTCACAATTTTTAGTGGATGAACTTCATGCATCCTTGGTATCTCATGAACATAAACTAAACAGAACAACGAACTCCTCATTGAAGCATGCTTTCAAGGCACAAATTTCTTTTGGCTGAGGTAGAGGTCGAGGAAGATCAAACTACCAAGGAAGAGGAAGAAGCCCACATAGAGGTGGAAGAAGCAGCCCTGCAAGTACAAGTGGAAGGGGCAGCAACCAGAATCAAGGAGAAGGCTTAAGACAAAATCAAGCACAAGGACAAAGGTATGATAAATCCCACGCCCAATGTCATTATTGTAAAAATTATGGGCATTATTCCAATGAATGTAGAAAGAAACAAAATGATATGGGTAATAGACCCAGTGTAAATTTTGCAATTAAAAATCAGAACCAGAGTAATGTGATTTTAACTTGTAATGTAGCACATGCAAAACATGAAGATGTATGGTTCTTAGACTCAGGTTGTAGTAACCACATGACTAGAAACATAGAAATGTTTGCCAATCTGGATGAGAGTGTGAAATCTGAAGTGACAATGCAGACTGATAGTAAGGTCTCTATTATGGGGAAAGGAGGAGTTTCAATACTGACAAGGAAGGGAGATAAGAAGTTTGTGCCAGATGTCTATTATGTACCTGGCCTGAAATGTAACCTTCTTATAATTGGAAAGCTCGTGAATAAGGGCTACAATGTGCTTTTTAAGAATGATGTGTGTACAATCATGGACATACCTCCAAGCAAAAGGGTCATTGCAGAAGTGCATATGACAAGCAATAGGATATTTCCTCTCAATATCAGAACATACTTGAAGGAAGGAGGTGTTGTAGCAACAGTCACACAAGAGTTCTTTCAAGAAGAATTGAAAGATGAAAACTGGTTATGGCATTTGAGATTTGGACATCTCAATTTTGGAGGTTTGAATCTCTTGCATATAAAAGGGATGGTAAAGGGATTACCACTCATAGAGAAACCAGACAGCCTATGTGAAGGCTGCATCTTGGGAAAACAACACAGATAATACTTTCCAATAGGAAAGAGTATAAGGAAAAAGGAAACCTTAGAGATTTTCCACTCAGATTTGTGTGGACCAATGCAAACGCCATCATTGGCTAGCAGTCATTATGTTTTGACATTTATAGATGATTAGACAAGAAATACATGGGTGTATTTTCTAAAACTGAAAAGTGAAGTGTTTGAACAGTTCTGCCACTTCAAAGCTCTTGTTGAGAAGAAAAGTGAACACTACATAAAAGTTTTAAGAACTGGTAGAGGAGGAGAGTATATCTCCAAAGACTTCCTACATTTATGCAGGGAGCACGACATACACAAGCAGTTTACCACAAGGTATACACCACAACAAAATGGTGTAACAGAAAGAAAAAATAGGTACATCATGGGCATGGTCAAAAGTATGTTGAAGGCAAAGCATTTTCCAAATGAGTATTGGGCAGAAGCTGTAAATTGTGTAGCTTATATTTCCAATACATGTCCAAAAAAATTTGTTATGAATAGAGTACCGAAAGAAGCATGGAGTGGAACAAAGCAGTTTGTCACTCACATGAGAGTATTTGGATGTGTGGCATATGCACATGTCCTAGATCAGTTAAGGAAGAAATTGGACAGCAAGGGGGAGAAGTGTATATTTGTTGGATACAATGATGAATCCAAGGCATACATGCTCTATAATCCATCAACCAAGAAAGTTATAATAAAAAAAGATGTGCAGTTCATTGAATAGGAAGCTTGGGATGAAAGTTTAGAGAAAAATGTAAATGTGAATACATGTATTTCACATGAAGATAAAGAGGAATTTATTGTAGAAAATAATCCATTAATGGTGGCTCCTCCTCCACTTACACAAGCTCAACAGAGCGCACCACAAGCAAGAAATAGAGCAATAGTCCAAAATCAAGGAAGTTCTTCTCCAAGCACACCACAGGGATCAACAACTCCCTCGAGTTCAAGTGGAACTCCAAGCACACCATGAAGACCAAGATGTAGAAATCTGAGTGAAATTTATGAGAAAGAAGAAGTAAATAATAATACTGGTCTGAATTCTTTGTTTTCTTTGTTTTTTCATGTTGATGACACAATCCATTTTGAAGATGCAGTAAAAGAAGAAAAATGGATTGAAGCAATGAATGAAGAGATTGGAGCAATAGAAAAGAATGATAGATGGGAGTTAGTGGACCTCCCACAAGGTAAAGAAGTTATTGGGGTGAAATGGGTCTATAAGACCAAAAGCAACAGTGAAGGAAAAATAGAAAGATATAAATAAAGACTTGTTGTGAAAGGCTACAAGCAGCAGCAAGGAAGAGATTATGAAGAAACCTTTGCACCAGTTGCAAGGATGGAGACAGTGAGGGCAATGTTGTCCATTGCAACACAACAAAAGTGGAAGGTCTATCAAATGGATGTAAAGTCAACATTCTTGAATGGAGTGTTGAAAGAGGAGGTATATGTTGAACAACCTCCTGGATATGAGATAGAAGGCTAAGATCAAAAAGTATGTAAGTTGAAGAAATATATTTATGGGTTGAAGCAAGCACCAAGAGCATGATACAATGGGATTGATGCTTACCTGATGGATAATGGGTTTGAAAAATGTGATGGTGAACCCACACTCTACATTAAAGAAAATGACGGTAAAATCCTTATTGTTGTTTTATATGTAGATGATTTAATTTTCGCAGGAAATGATGTTTCTCTCATTGCTGACTTTAAAGCAATCATGAAGAGTGAATTTGAAATGACTGATTTGGGTTTATTGAGATATTTTTGGGAATAGAAGTAAAGCAAAATGAAAAGGGTATTTTTATTTCCCAAGAAAAATATGTTGCAGAAGTTTTAAATATGTTCAATATGCAGAACAACAAAGCAACAGTAACTCCAACTATCATGGGGTTAAAATTAAGCAAAGAAAATTGCAGCAAGAATGTCGATCCGACATTGTACAAGAGCATAGTTGGCAGTCTAATGTATTTAACTGCAACTAGGCCTAATATTATGTATGTTGTAAGTTTAATTTCTAGATTCATGGAAATACCAAAGGAGACACATTGGTAAGCAACCAAGAGAATATTGAGATATGTGAATGGAACAAAGGAGTATGGTGTTCTATATTCCTCAACTGATAATTTTAAATTGATTGGTTACACTGATAGTGATTGGGTTGGAAGTGTAGATGATAGAAAGAGCACATATGGGTATGTGTTCCATTTGGGATTGGGAGCCATTTCATGGGCTTCAAAGAAGCAACCAATAGTTGCATTATCAACAGCAGAATCAAAATATGTGGCAGCAATAACAACATCATGCCAAGCAATATGGATGAGAAGGATGCTGAGAGATTTGTGTCATGAGCAAGAAAAAGGAACCAAAATTTATGGTGATAATAGCTCAACAATTGCACTATCAAATAATTCTGTTTTCCACAAGAGAACAAAGCATATTGATGCAAAATATCATTTTATAAGAGAATTGGTTAACAATGGTGAGATTTTTTTGTAGCATTGCAGGACAGAGGAACAATTTGTTGATATCCTCACAAAGCCATTGGGACAGAGAAGTTTTGTTTATCTCAGAAAGTGTCTGGGAATGACTGATGGCAGCAGTTGTGATTAAGGGGGAGTGTTGGAATTATACTCCCAACCACCATCATGAATAAGCAGTGGTAGTAGCCCACACTCCATCAATTTTTTTGTAGAGAAGGACAATCCTTAGTTTTCAAATTGGAGGCATTTCATGCAAAGGATCAAAGAACAGAGTACACGGCCATACTCTGCATTTATTTCTTCAACCATCGCATTACTTACCTCTTTGCCCACATATCCGCAACCACAAATTTCAAGCCTTACCCTTAAGCCTTTCGCCATAACTTATTCTACCACCAATACGATATATGGCAGGACCCACACTTACCTTACCGCACTTTGCAACCTGCCACAAATCCTTTGTATTTCCGCAAAACCTTTGTTTTTTCCATTACCGCACTTACCAATATTTAAGCAGCATCATAGAGCGCACTTCGTAGATCTTACCACTTACCTTTCGCCAGCCGCAAGCTATGTTAATTGCTGTGCGATGCGATTATGCTACCGCACATCGCAATCACAACCGTTTTTTGTTTCCGTTAAATTTTTCGCTTGCAATGCAATAACGTCACATTGTATCACAATTGCTGAAGTTTTAAGTTTCCGCCAAAGCACCCATGAGTTAAAGTTTGATATCGCCGATATGTGATAAGGGCGCGGATGCGATGTGTTTTCGCAGCCATAACAAATAAGATTTTAGGTCTGCCAGTTTTGTGTTTGAATGCGTTTTGTACGTGTTTCTTGTGTAAACCAAAATACAGCCTGCATGTCATTTTAATGAAATAATGGGTCTTTTGACAGCCCAAGTATGATTGGTTTTTGAACATCCGTTCAACAATTGAATTGCATTGAATAGAATTAGGTTTTACAGGCTTCGACCATTTTGTATAAGATATGTAATTTCATGTTTTATGTAGCAACGTAGAATGAATTGAAAACTCACAGAAGATTTGAATAAATTTAAAGAAGAGTTTTGCTCCTGTGTTATGTTGTCTGTCTGGGTGTATTAATGTTAAATTCCGCAATATTTTTAGCATTCTCTGTGTTGTTGGGGGAAACACATTTCCTCTGTTTGTTGTATTAAAAACATTCCAACACTTGCCCCCCCGAAACACATCCCTGCCCATTCTCCACGTCACATTTCTCAACATCTGTCAAATACGTTGACACAAATATTTCCAACCCCGATTAAGATGTGGCATGTGTTGACACAAATATGGCCATGTGATGGTTACGATTTCTTCAAAATGATACATAATGTTTCTGTTGCAATCATCACAGTAATTAAGAGTGGAAAGGCACATGATGAATGAAGGGACTCATTTTGATAACCCAAAATTGAAGCACTTCTAAAAAAAATTTACTGGGAATCAAAGGAATCAAGGGATACATATGCCAAAATATTCATAAATTTACAACCATCTAAATAAAAATATTGTGTTATTGTTACACCAAGATTTTTTGAATTCGCATAGTGTTCCATTTTAGTTGGATTTAAGAATTCTGATTCGTATGCCAAGGGTATTTAGAGCTATCACCATGAGCCTGTCTATTCTTATTACGTTTCTTTAGCAACCCTCTCTTATCATAAATGTTTATTTTTAATTTTAGTTTTGTTGGTTGTAATAGGTCTTCCTATTCACTGAGAGGTAGCCTTGGTTTCTTTAACGAAGGCTACACTAGATAAGCGTGAGAGGAACTCACATCTGATTCAAGTTGTTGAAGGAATAATTTGGTCAAATTCAAAATCAAGACAATAATTTCAGGTTCATTTTTTTCCAAACTACGAAAAAATATGAGAAATATGGAACATGGGTTTTCTTTAGAATGAGCTCTGGGGATTTTTGAAAATAAATGCACGATTTGGCAGATAACTGTAGTTCTTCTAGAGGAAATTTTTGGATTGCAACCAGTGGCTCTGGATCTTACAGTCAACCCATAGAGTGATTAACCTGATTCCTTTTGATGCCAATAATCTGATTTTGGGATCCAGATTTTTTACATTAGATCACAAAAATATATTACTATCAATTCTTGTCTTTTACATTTGAGATTTGAAGGGGATTGGTTGTAAATCACTTTGGTAATTTTGATTATATAAATTATTTGTTGAATGGAGAAAATATTGGTGAAAGTTCTCATTGATGTCAATATGGTATTGATTGTTGGAAATTACTCCCAACCATCGCCTTGAATAAACTGGCAGCAACCATACCATAAGTTAAATGTTTTTGCAGAGAAGGACAAGCACAATTCTATAAGCTTTGTTCACTTCACTCATTTTCGTAATGTTTAGAACTTTTGTACCCAACCATCACTCTGCTTTAAATTCCCTTCTCGCCGTATTCACCTACCTCTTGCCCACCCTGTGCATCTCGCAAAGTTTAAGCCTTTTTGCATAACTCATTACCGCAATCTTAAATCTCCGCCGATGCGATATCTGGTGGGACCCTCAACCTACACGCATTACCATTTCCGCAATGAACCTTTGTATTTCTGCCTTTCCTTACCTTTTTCCTTTTCGCACTTGCCAGCGTTTAGCGTGTCACAATCGACAAGTTATATGTTTAAGTCTTAGCACATCGCAATTATTTGTCTTAAGTTGTGATGCAATAGTGCCATCGCATATTGCAATCACAAGCGTTTATGTTTTCTTGTTATTATGAAAAGTTAAATGACACGCAACACAAAATGTTAAATGTTGCGACATGCGCACATCGCATTGTGCAAGTTCACGAGGATAACGCCTAGGTAAGTTTTTACATCACCGAAATATGATATGCGATGAGGGCACAGATGCAATATGGCTTCAAAGCTGAAACCTGAAGGATTTCAAGTCCAGCGTACAAGGCTATGTGCACTGTTTTAATGAAGAAATCCAAAACACGACAGAAGGACGATTGGTGGTTACCCATATACTCCAGCATTCAATTAGCATTAAAATTTTCAGGCTTCGCCATTTTGTATTAAGTAGGATTTTTTTCATATGTTAGATAGACTGGTGTAAGGAGAAAAAATTGCTGAAGTAGATGAATGAAAAGAATTTTTATTCTCTCTGGTTTTGACTGTGCGTGGCTCTGTAAATTCTTTGAGAAACTGTGTTGTCATTATTTAATTTTAATTTCTGCATTCTGTGTAGATTGTGTATTGAGGGAAGAAGCATTTCCCCTGTTCTTTTGAGCTTCTCATATTCGTGTATGTTCTCGACATGGTATCGGAGCATACCGCATTTTTCAACATGGTATCAGAGAGGGTTTATACTCTCAGTGAAAGAAAGTGTTCTTTATTGAAGAGCTGAAAGTTTGTTTTGAGAAGCGAATTCTTCAGCAGTGAGAAGGTTTTTGTTTACACATTGAAAATGGCAGCAGCAAGCACAAGCTTGACTAATCCACAAATACCATAGTTTAATGGGAAGAATTATGATTATTGGGATATTACAATGAAGGCCCTATTTTCCTCACAAGATATTTGGGAGCTGGTGGAGAATGGATTCCAAGAACCATCATATGCAGCAGCATACAATGCTTTGACACAAGCAGAAAAATATTTTTTCAGGTACAATAAGAAGAAGGAATCCAAAGCCCTCTTCTATATTTTCCAGGCAGTACATGAAAGTATTTTCCCAAGGTTTGCAGCAGCAACAAAGTCCAAGGAGGCATGGGATACCCTCCAGACAGCCTATCAAGGCATGGAAAAGGTGAAGACAACAAAAATACAAATGCTGAGAAGATTTTTGAAACACTATGTATGAAAGAGTCTGAGAATATAGACTCATTATTTACACATCTGATTGGGTTGGTTACCAAAATCGAGTCTCATGGTGAGACACTTGAGGAAAGGAGAATAGTTGAGAAAGTTTTAAGAAGTCTACCATCAAGGTTTGATGCCATAGTTGTGGCCATAGAAGAGACAAAGGATCTCTCATAGTTTTCAGTCGATGAGCTTCATGCATCGCTGATGTCTCATGAGCACAGACTGAACAGAGCAACAAACTCCTCATTGGAGCATGCATTCAAGACACAAGTGTCTTTTGGTAAAGGTATAGGTCGAGGAAGATCAAACTATCGAGGAAGAGGAAGAAGCCCACATAGAGGTGGAAGAAGCAACCCTACAAGCACAAGTGGAAGGGGCAACAATAAAAATCCAAGTCAAGGCTCAAGTCAGAATCAAGCACAAGGTTATAGGTATGATAAATGTCAAGTTCAATGTCATTATTGTAAAAAGTATGGTCATTATGAAAATGAATGTAGAAAGAAGCAATATGAAATGGGTAGAAAACCTAGTGTAAATTTCAAAAAGGAAAATTAGAACCATGGTAGTTTTTTTTCAGATTGTAATGTAGCAAAAGAAAAACAAGGAGATGTATGGTTCTTAGATTCAGGGTGTAGCAACCACATGATTGGAAACATAGCAATGTTTTCCAATCTAGATGAAAGTGTAAAATTTGAAGTGACATTGGGGACTGATAGCAAGGTCTCTGTCATGGGAAAGGGAAAAGTAGACATACTAACAAAGAAGGGAGAGAAGAAGTTCATGCCAGATGTGTATTATGTCCCTGGCTTGAAACATAACCTCCTAAGAATTAGACAGTTCATACAAAAGGGCTACAATGCATTTTTTAAAGATGATGTATGCACAATCATGGATAAGCCTCCAAGTAGACAGCTAATTGCAAAGGTTCATATGATAAAAAATAGAATGTTTCCTCTCAAGATGAGATTAGACTTGAAGGAATAAGGTGTTATAGCAACTACCACACAAGAAAACTTCCAAGAAGAAGTCAAAGATGAGAATTGGTTATGGCATTTGAGATTTTGTCATCTCAACTTCGGAGGTTTGAATTTTTTGCATAGAAAATGCATGGTGAAGGAACTGCCACTCATAGAAAAGCCAGACAGCTTATGTGAAGGTTGCATCTTGGGCAAACAACACAAAGAATAATTTCCAGCAGGAAAGTCAATAAGGGCAAAAGCACCTTTAGATATTTTCCACTCAGATTTATGTGGACCAATGCACACACCATCATTTGGTGGCAGCCACTATATTTTGACATTCATAGATGACCACACAAGGAAGACATGGGTCTATTTTCTAAAATAGAAAAGTGAAGTGTTTGACTGCTTCCGCCACTACAAAGCTCTCGTTGAGAAGAAAAGTGGACACTACATAAAGGTGTTGAGGACTAATAGAGGTGGTGAATATATTGCAAATGACTTCCTATGATTTGGCAGGGAGAATGGAATTCATAAGCAGTTTACAACAAGGTATACACCTCAGAAAAATGGTGTAGTAGAAAGAAAGAATAGGACCATCATGGAAATGGAAAGGAGTATGTTGAAGGCAAAGAATTTTCCAAATGATTATTGGGCTAAAGCTGTCTCTTGTGCAGTGTATATCATTAATAGATGTCCAATCAAAAGTGTCATGAATAGAGTTCCTAAAGAAGCATGGAGTGGAAGAAATAAATTTGTCACTCACATGAGAGTGTTCGGATGTGTGGCTTATGCACATGTCCTGGATGAGTTGAGGAAGAAGTTGGACAACAAGGGGGAGAAATGTATATTTCTTGGATACAGTGATGAATCCAAGGCATACAAGCTCTACAATCCATTAACCAAGAAGATAATAATCATTAGATATGTTCAGTTCATAGAAGAGGAAGCATGGGATGGAATTTTAGAGAGGACAGTCAATGTGAAGACATGTATGTCATATTAAGACAAAGAGGAATTGACTAAAGCAAGTAATTCCTCAATAGTAGCTCCTCCTCCACCTACACAAGCTCAAAAAATCACACTGCAAGAAATTAATAGGGAAGCATTGTGAAATCAAGTAAGTGCTTCTCCAAGCACACCACAAAGCTCCACAACTCCATCTACTTCAAGCTCAGCACCAAGCTCATCTTCAAGAAGTATAAGAAGACCAAGATTCAGAAATTTAAGTGAAATTTATGAGCAAGAAGAAGTTGATAATAATGCTGGTCTGAATTATTTATTTGCATTATATTTTCACGTATACGACCCAATACATTTTGAAGATGAAATCAAAGAAGAGAAATGGGTTGAGGCAATGAATGAAGAGATAGGAGCAATAGAAAGGAATGGCACATGGGATTTAGTGGACGTTTTGCAAGGAAAATAAGTCATTGAAGTGAAATGGGTCTATAAGACCAAGAGAAATATTGAAGGCAAGATAGAAAGGCACAAAGCAAGGCTAGTTGTCAAAGGCTACAAGAAGCAGCATGGAATATACTATGAGGAAACCTTTGCCCCATTCGCAAGGATGGAGACAATGCGAACAATGTTGTCGATAGTAGCACAACATAAATGGAAAGTGTATCAAATGGACGTGAAGTCAACTTTCTTGAATGGAGTGCTGAAAGAGGAGGTTTATGTTGAACAACCTCCTGGCTATGAGGTAGAAGGCCAAGAAAAAAAGGTGTGTAAGTTGCGGAAAGCTCTTTATGGGCTGAATAAAGCACCACATGCATGGTACAATAGGATGGATGCTTACTTGATGGACAATGGGTTTGACAAATGTGATGGTGAGCCTACTCTATAAATCAAAGAAAATGACGGTAAGATTCTTATTGTTGTTTTGTATGTCGATGATTTAATTTTTACAGGTAGTGATGATTCTCTCATCGATGATTTCAAAGTAGTCATGAAAAGTGAGTTTGAAATGATTGACTTGGGGTTGTTAAGATATTTTTTGGGCATAGAAGTGAAGCAAACAAAAAATGGTATTTTTTATCTCTCAAGAAAAGTATGTTGCAGATATTTTAAAAAGGTTCAATATGAAAAACAACAATCCAACACCAACTCTAACAATCATGGGGTTGAAGTTGAGTAAGGAAGATTGCAGCAGCAATCCCAATCTGACATTATACAAAAGCATGATTGACAACCTAATGTACTTGACTGCAACTAGGCCTGATATAATGTATGCAGTTAGTTTGGTGTTAAGGTTCATGGAGACACCCAAGGAGACACATTGGCAAGCGGCCAAAAGAATTTTAAAGTATGGAAATGGGATGTAGGAGTATGGTGTTCTATACTCTGCAACTGATTATTTTAGGCTAATTGGTTACACTAATAGTGATTGGGCTGGAAGTGTTGATTACAGAAAGAGCACATCAGGATATGTTTTTCATTTGGGATCGAGAGCCATTTCATGGGCTTCCAAGAAGCAGCCAATAGTTTCATTATCAATAGCAGAAGTTGAGTATGTCGCCGCAACAATAACAACATGTCAAGCAGTTTGGATGAGAAGGATGTTGCGGGATTTATTTCATGAACAAGAAAAAGCAACCACAATTTTTTGTGATAAAAGTTCAACAATTGCACTATCAAAGAATTATATTTTTCACAAGAGGAAAAATCACATTGATGCTAAATATCATTTCATAAGAGAATTAGTTAACAATGGTGAAATTGTGCTGCAACATTGCAAGTCAGAGGAAAAATTTGCAGACATCTTCACAAAGCCATTGGCGTAGGAAAATTTTGTTTTTCTCAAAGAGTGTTTGGGAATGGTCAATGGCGGTAGTTGTGATTAAGGGGGAGAGTTGGAAATCACTCCCAACCACCACCATGAATAAACTGGCAGCAACCATACCATCAGTTAAATGTTTTTGTAGAGAAGTAAAAGCACAAGTCCAAAAGATTTATTCACTTCACGCATTTTTGTAATGTTCAGAACTTTTGTACCTGGCCATCACTCTGTGTTAAATTCCCTTCCCATCGTATTCATCTACCTCTTTCCTGCACTGCGCATCTCACAAAGTTTAAGCCTTTCCACATAACTCATTACCGCAATATTAAATCTACCAATGCAATATCTGGTGGGACCCTCAACCTACATGCATTACCATTTCCGCAATGAACCTTTGTATTTCCACCTTTCCTTACCTTTTTCATTTTTGCACTTCCTAGTGTTTATCACGTCACAATTGGCAAGTTATATGTTTAAGTCTTAGCACATCGTAGTTATTTTTTTTAAGTTGTGATGTGATAGTGCCATCACATATCGCAATCGCAAGAATTTATGTTTTCTTGTTATTAATCCAAGTTAAATGATGTGCAAAACGAAATGTTAAATGTTGCGACATGCACACATCACATTGCGCAAGCTCAGGAGGATAGCACCCAGGTAAGTTTTGACATCGTCGAAATATGATATGCGATGAAGGTGCGGATGCGATATGGTTTCAAAGCCAAAACTTGAAGGATTTCAAGTCCAACGTACAAGGCTCTCTGCGTTGTTTTAATGAAGAAATCCAAAACATGGCAGAAGGATGATTGGTGGTTTCCCGTCCACTCCAGTATTCAATTAGCATTGAATTTTTCAGGGTCTGCCATTTTTTATTAAGTAGGATTTTTTTCATATGTTAGATAGACTGGTGTAAGGAGAAGAACCTGCTAAAGCAGATGAATGAAAATAATTCTTATTCTCTTTGGTTTTGAATGTGTGTGGATCTGTAAATTCTTTGAGCAACTACGTTGTCATTATTTAATATTAATTTATGCATTCTGTGTAAACTGTGTATTGAGGGAAGAAGCATTTCCCCTGTTCTTTTGAGCTTCTCGTATTCGTGTATGTTCTCGACATGGTATCGGAGCATACTGCATTTTTCAACATTGATGTCAATATGGTATTGTTGGAGATGACAAATATTATTGTAATACATGAATTATTTTTTGTGATGTTAACTATCAAACCCTAATAATGCATACTAACCGAATTTTTTTTTTTAAATGAAATTACTTAACCAAAACCCTAGCCTACTTGAAACCTAATTCTAGATCGTCCATGTGCAAACCCTAGGTCATAAAGTATACGAAGATTCCTTCCAAAAAAATCCCATAAATAAAAAGGTAAATAAGCATCCAAAATAGAGTTAAAAGAATGGTTTAAAAGTGAGCCAAAGAAAAGTTAAAAATAAATTGGCATATGCCAAAGAAATTAATTATTTAAAAAATAATATACGTCAGACTTTTGGTTGAGTTCTCTTAAACTATAGTGATTAACTGTTACATGATATAATTCCAAAACGCTAGACAACTAAGTGATGGTATTACACGTTGGACATTAAACATATAAGCATATTATGCATTTAATTTGAGTCGGCTCCACCATTACAAGTCAGCTTATTAAACCAACACATACACCATATATTGACGATTAGATCTCTCGAAATGGCATCATCGGATCGAAAAAATAGAGGAGTCGGACTTGAGTCAAGGTAAGTACATCACTTATCAAAGTTAGTGAAGCGCTTTGAAGACTTGGATTGAAGTCTTTATGAAGTGATCTTGAAGAAGATTGAAGATATTTAGAGAAACATTAAGAAGTCTTGTGGGGAAATTGAAGACCATGATGCATTATCCATTATGAGGTGAATTTAGAGATCATTGTTTTTGGTGCTATGAAGAACAGTGGAGACACTTTCATGTAAATAACAAGGTTTTCATTGATAACATAATGTGAAGACTACAATGAAGATTAAGATTAACAAGCTTCGTTGAAGAATAAATTGGTAGCTGTGAAGTACAACTAAGCATATCTTGACGAAGGATAGGGTTGGAGCCTCTGAGGTTGGTGCCTCATAATTGA
Organism: Pinus albicaulis; assembly: GCA_034641835.2. Classification (NCBI taxonomy): domain Eukaryota; kingdom Viridiplantae; phylum Streptophyta; class Pinopsida; order Pinales; family Pinaceae; genus Pinus; species Pinus albicaulis. Next base: position 2,093,941,913 of record CM076575.1, on the reverse strand, counting down.
CAAGGTTGGAACCTTGGAAGTCCAAGTTGGTGCTTGGCGAATACAGGTTGGAGCGTGGGAGATTGAAGATTAGTGTCTTCATCAAGGGTTGGAGCCCTACATATATTGTACTTGATTTATTATAAAGAAGAAATTAATAAAATAATTTATTCTTATTGTTCATTTTTTGTTCTAAACATAACTGATCTAACTCGTAAAAATAACAATTGAAAATAAAGATTCACCCCCCCTCTCAGTATTTTGAACATAAAGAGTATTGATCTGTAGGATAGGATAGTGCACACACATAGGAAGGAGACTAAAGGAAGAAATGTTGCATAGACAGTGACTATGGAGACTTTTATAAGCTTTTGTTATTCTAATGTGATTTGATTAATATAGACATATATTGATGAAGAGGTTTCTGGATTTTCCACAGTGTCAGAGAACATTTGTCAATGTTTGGAATCCCAACGAGGATCCATCTTCAGGACATGAATGAATGAAGGACTGAAAGAAGGAAATTAGGTCAAATTTATAGAGAAAGGAAAATTTAAAAAGAGCCGACAAACATTTTATTTCATTTGTAGAAATTTATTAATTTATTTAATTTATTTAATTAGATTAAAATTAATTAATTAATTACTTTATATTGAGTTGATTTAAATATTAACAAAATATATTAATACTATATAATAATGATCTATGTTAGCCCACGTGGTGTAGAGCAATCGGTGATAGGGTGTGCTGTTAAGGCACTCCATCTGCAAGGTCACCGGTCGAAACCCACGGGTGGGATGGAAGGAGAAAAAATAGAAAGATTAGGATTAGGGTAAACTACCAAAAAAATAATAATAATGATCTATGTTCATAACAATATAATAATAGTTACTTTTTATTTCTAGGATTTAATAAATTTATTAATAATTATTTAATTTAATTTTTGATTAAATTTCTGATTTAAATTTAATTAATAGTTATTAATAATTAATGATCACTATTTAATAATATCTAATAATAATATAATACTATTATATATATATATATATATATATATATATATATATTTGAGCAGGTTCACATATTTAGTTTCTCTTCCACAGGTTCACATAGACTCTTCCGCAGGTTCGCAAATCCTGGTTCGCAAATACTCTTCTGTAGGTGTGGAGATAAAAAAAACAGATTTCTTCTGCTCCATCGAACAGGGTTCGGATACCTTCTGAACTAGGGGTTCACAAGTTTCGTTTACTTCCACAATATGGCTCCCAGCTTCGCGAAGATAATTGTCGACCCAGTTCTGTCTGCCTCTAAGATTCAAGCTCCTGCCCATATTTTCAGTGAAGCCCCAGCTCCCACTGTGCAGGTGGTCAAGGCCTCACTGGATGAGGCCTTGAAGTTTTCTAAAAGTGCCTTAATCTGCCGGTTTAATGGCTTTTGGCCACGGCTGAGAGCTCTCCATAGTTGGATCTTAGAGGTATGGAAGCCTATCATTTTTGATGAAATTAATATCTACCCCTATGCTAGGGGTTTCTTTATAGTATATTTTGAAAACTCTGAAAGCAAACAATGCATTTTAGATTCCGACCCTTGGTTTTGGGAAAAATTGGGCCTATTCATGAAGCGATGCAACCCATCATTCGATCCCTCAACAATAATCATAACCTCAACACCAGTTTGGGTCATATTTCCAAACCTACCTTTTCATATCTGGAATATCTCCTTGCTAAAAGCCATTGGAAATGCAATTGGGAAATTTTACTGCTGGTGCCCAGAAACAGAGGAATATGTCAGAACCACCTATGCACGCATCTATGTAGAAATGGACTTTAGCACCGGATTCCCAGTTGAAATAATCCTAACAAGAAAATACTATGTATAGAACCAAAAACTCGACTATGAAAGTTTCCTCTTCAGATTTCGATCCTACTTTGAGACAGGCCATCTAGCCAAAAATTGCCCAAAAGTCTCCCAGAAAAATTTTGCTAGGAAAAATCACCATAGATCTACATGGTGGGAAGGATCACAAAAGGAACATTACACTGTCATCAAGGAAGATTACTCTCCATAAAACTCTGAATCACAAGAAATCAGGCAAGAAAGAAACAACCCTCAAGACAAGCAGGGGGAAAGCCCTGACCAAAAAAAAAAAATGAACTCAACAACCCCTCAAGCATGAGGATTCGAATATCGCGCAAAAGAAATCTTCATTTAGCAACAAAAAAAATCTCCTAGATCCCGAAGATAAGACACCAGTGTCCCAAGAATCAGAAGAGATGAAGGAGGTGTAAGATAAAGGAAGTTGGAAGACCGTAGAGAAGAAAAAGAAAGCTACAACACCAATAACGCCAAGAAAGACGAGAAGCCAGAAATTTAAGAACTAAGAAAATTATAGGTCCGATAGACCAAAGCTTGGTCTCAGTGGATGTTAACCATCATCATCATCATCATATATATATATGTATATGTATTTGTAAATTATATAGGGCTATTCACATTCATATTCATATAAAACTAAGATTTACATCAATGCCAATGTTGGGAAAAAGTTACAGACTAAGAGATTGTAGCAGTCATTACATCTGTGACTCTGGAATTTGAATTCACCCTCTGGTATGGGATTTTACAGGGAGAAAATCATAGGGGACTTTTATTAAAACATAAGTAGATGGGTCGAGAAAAAATGCCTTTTGGCCTCGCTAAATAAGAAAAATAGAGCCTCAGAAGACATAGATTTAGAAATTCTAGAAGCCTAGAGAGAATGGATAGGTAGCTTCGTCCATCATGAAGTCATATACACTGATCAGACGTTCAGGGGTGTTTCCATATTCGGAGCCGTAGTGTTGTAGTCCGCTGGATGAGGGGCCAACGCCACTGGGGCTATCCTGCACCAAGGGAGAGCGGGGGACAGAAGGATCGACGCCTTCAGCTTTGGTGATTGGATTAATGTGTCGAGATGCAGTTCTACATTTGAGCAGAGCATAATGCGGAGAAATTTTTTCAATGAAGCGATGGTGGTGGAATTTGCTGACATACATTACAAATTTCTTGGTGAGTGAATTAATTTTTCGTTCCAGAATTCTATTGCAGTCTTGCTGCTCCTGAAGTTCCATGGAAAACATTGTTTTGGTCTGCAAGTGTAGGTCGATGGCGCAATTGTAGAGGTTATTCCTAGCTCTGGTGAGGCCTAGGTCAGGTATCCAGTTGAAGGTGTCGTCAACAACGTCTGTTAGGGTGCTGCGGCGGATTGTTTGAGATTTACCTTCCATATCCTTTATATGAGATTTCACCTCTTGCTTAGTGTTTGTTGCATAATCTAGCGCAACATTTTTCGCTGATGTCTCTACTTGCGTAATAGGGGGCCGAGAGGGTTAGCCTAGTGAGCACCACGACCGCGCCCACTGTGGGCAGGGAGTGGGGGATTGAATCGGCAGGGGTTCATGGGAAAAGTGCATATTGGAGGGGTCTAAGTAGGAGCTACAAGCTGCGAAGGGAGGCCCAGGTGGCCGGGAGTGGAGAGGGGAAGAGATGAATGGGAAAGCAAGGCAATTAGACACGGGATCGTATAATCCAAAGGATGGAATGGAAAATCGCAGAGGGTGGTGAGGTTAATATAGGGTGGAGGGAGGAGAGTAGGAAAGGAGGTGCGACGGGAGAGAGGGACACCTAAGCTGGAGATCGTATGAGGGAAATTAATATGATAGTTGGGGCTATCAATCAAAAGTCTGATAGGCACAGAGCCTTAGGCTCGATCATTCAGTGGGAGAGTGGTGAGGCTACGGGAGGTATGGGTCATGAATGTCATGGGGGAGGAGCATAGATGCTGAGGGTGTGGGATTTCCTTCAACCTGCAAATCCATATCCCTGATGCGACTGCAATTAGTTCTGATGTCAGACGCAATGTGGGCGTCCCAAGAATTTGACGTGAGACTGTTATTTCCGTTAACGCCTGTGTTTTTCAGTAGGTTGGCCAGCTAGTTGGCCTTGCGCCTGACGGCATGGAAGGTGATACCTTTGGCCCTGTCGACATGGAGCTTGATTTTCTGAATAATTTTGTTGAGCCTCCAATTTTCAGAAACTTGGTTGACATTTCTACCCTATTGGATCTTTTTGCAGTCTTGGGTAGTGACCACGGAGTCCCCCTCGACAAGAAGGGGCCAGAAGTTCTATTCCAAGGTAATGGCGAGACCATGGGCCAGGGCCTGAAGCTTAGCCGCATTGTTGGTAGTTTGTTCGAGGTTTCCATAGTATATCCATAGATTTTGGCCTGCATGATCTCTGAAAACACCGCCAAAACCTACTTTACCCGGGTTATCTTTTGATGCCTCGTCATAATTTAACTTGATAAGGTTGGGTTCAGGTGGCAGCCACTTGGGGTCAGACGACATGGAAAGTGGAGAATTGTGATGCATGGGAGAGTTGTGGAGGGGAAGGTCGAGAGGCGATAGGATGCAGAGACCTTCTCGAGTGGTGGGGGGGGGGGGGAGGTGGGGTTAGGAAAAATGGTGATGGAAGCAGTTTCCCTTAGAGTCTATTTTAAGGAGTGGATTAACTGTTTTTTTTTTTTTCCTGATTTTTAAAGAATCTAACATTTCTTTCCTTCCATATAGCCCAACAAATGATTCCGGGCATAACGTTCCATGCAAAATTGATGAGAGGTTGAGTGGAGAAGGAGGTGCACCAGTTTTCTAAGGAGTTGAGAATGGAGGAGGGGTCCCTGTCTGAGAAGTTAAAGACAAGGAAGCTCCAGTTACAGATGTTGGAGGCAAAGTGGAATTCATTAAGCATATGGTTTGTGTTTTCACCATTTCTTTTTCAGAGCATACATATAGAAGGGCCAGTGAAACCTTTCTTGATTAGGTTTTCTCAGGTTAGAATTTTTCCATGCAACACTAGCCAGAGAAAGAGAGTGTTTGTGGTGCCAAAGAGTACTCCATTTTATTTCAGTGGGAGTGTGAGTGGGGTGGGATAAGTAGCCACAGGCCCCTTTTATGCTGAATTTACCATCAACATTAGAGCCCCATCTTAGTTTGTTAGGCACCTGTTCAGTTTAAATCTATATTTTTTCTAGCTCTTCAACTAGATTTCTCCATTCCTGAGGGTGATTTTGTTGAACCCAATCTGGGGCATCTTGCCATTCCCTCCACCCGGTATTTTCATCATGTTTCCAAAAATCTTTGACCAGTTTTTTATTTTGACTATCCATGTGAGTTTTTATCTGTTGGAATTGTTCTTGATTGAAACGAGGGGCTTGCTCGCAAGTGTCATCCCAGAACAAAGTTGTGCCACAATTTATTATGTCCCAGAAGAAGTGTTTTTGAACCGTTGCTCTATTCCCCCAAGATTGATTCCAAACTGCTGAACCTTTGATGTTACCACAAAGCCTAATGAGAGTCTCTAGGTGGTGAGATGGGGCATATTTTTCCTTCCAAAGCACTGCCCAAGAGGTTTTGGGGCAGGTGATCCATCTCCACTAGGTCTTGGTGCCTAGAATTTTTCCCAGCAAATCAGGATCTCTGAGTCCAAGCCCGCCTTATTTTTTTGGTCTGCAGATTTTGTCCCAGGAAACCAGGGCCCATTTGACTTTTTTTCTTTTCCTTTCCATAAGAAGTCTCTTTGGTTGGTCTTAACTTGGTTGGAGATAGATTTAGGAGCATCTATGGCCGAATACTGGTATTGCGGGATGGCTTGTAGAACAAAGTTGACCAGGAATAATATTCCAAAGATATTTAGGGATCTGAAATTCCAATTAGCTATCTTTTTCCCCAGTTTGGTTATTAGATATTCCCAATTAGCTTTAGAAAGAGTTTTTTCCATTAAGGGAACACCGAGGTATTTGGAGGGGAAGGAGCTAAGTTGGAAACCTAGAATTCTTGTGATGTTTGATTGGATGGGCTGGGAGGTATTAAGAAAGAATATTTTGGATTTGGTTGTGTTGATAGAAGTGCCAGAAGCTTGGGAAATGTCATTGAGAATGTTATGAAAGGTGAGGGCCTCTTTGACAGTGGGAGATCCCATGAGAAGAGTATCGTCCACATATTGTTGATGAGTGGAAGGGGGGGGTTGAGGGGTAGAGTTGAATGCCAGAGATGCTACCATTAGAGGAGGCAGCTTGTATGGAGCGGTTGAGACCTTCTGCCATGATGAAAAAGGGGAAGGGTGAAAGGAAGTCACCTTGCTTGATTCCTCGGGAAGGGTTGATGATGGAGTTGGGGGAACCATTGGAAGGATGGAGAAGAAGGCTCCTGAGACCGTGGCCATAATCCATTTTATGCAGTCTGTAGGTTTTAACCTTGTACAAAAATTATCTATGAACGAATCTTTAAAACATAAAATAAACAATAGCGAGAGCATAAAACATAACACATATAAACACAGAGATTTTCCCCTGGATCCCAAATCAGGATGACCAGCTTGATTTTTCATTATATTACTTTTAGTGTTACAACACATATATATACATGCCGAAGCATACATAAACCCCAATCCATTAACACCGGATTAGAACATAACCGTAGTTCCCTTGAACGGATCTACAAAATACCAGGGGCCAAAAACCATCGTACCCCAAAACCATGTGTAAACCCATGCACAAAACCATGGGTGGATTTTCCCACCAAAAAATAAGGACTAAAGAATTTACGGGGTGCGCATGGGACCACGGCGAGGGGGGTTACCCCCCCATGACCCCCCTGACATTGTGCCTAGTGCAACGTACAGGGGGGGCTATCACTCCCCCTATGACCCCCCCACGCGTGATTAGTCGTGGAAAGAATATAACACTTACCCAACATTCTCGCACTTGTTTTTTTCTTTCCGCAGGGGGCCACAGGAGAGCTTAGTCATTAGCCTAGTTCTGCAACACCCATTGTTTCTCTACACCAAGATAACTTCTGAGTGCTTACAGACTTCGTCAATGCATCTGCAACATTCTTCAAGGTGTCTGCCTTTACCAGCAATACCCTTTTAGCCTCAACCATATCTCTCACAAAGTGATATTGAACATCAATGTGCTTTGTCTTTGAATGATAAGTAGGGTTCTTAGCCAAGAAAATTGCACTTTGGCTATCAAAATCTATCCTTATAGCTTGTTGCACCAACCCCATACTTGAACACAATCTCTGCAACCAAACTACTTCCTTTCTTTCATGAGTGGTTGCTATGTATTCAGCCTTTGTAGTTGAAAGAGCCACTACAGACTGTCTTTTACTCATCCAACTGACTGCACCTCCAAATAGGCTAAACAAATACCCACTTGTAGATATTCTTTGGTCCAGATCTCCAGCCCAGTCTGCATAAAAAAAACCACGAATGTCCAACACTCTTTCCAATCTTGGTCTTCCCTGGTAGCACAAGCCGTAATCACTAGTTCCACGTAAATATCTGAAAACCCGCTTCACTGTTGTCCAATGCTCCTTCCCTGGGTTTGACATAAAACTGCTCAATACTCCCACTACATGTGCAATGTATGGTCTAGTACAAACCATTGCATACATCAGGCTACCCACTGCACTTGCATATGGAACACGAGACATATCCTCCTCTTCTTCTTGTGTCTTGGGACACTGTTCACCAGATAGATTTGTACCTACAGGAATCAGAACATTTACCAGTTTACTATCCTGCATATTGAACCTCTGCAATATAGTCTCGACATACTTCCTCTATTTTAACCAGAGCTTCCTCTTTACCCGATCTCTCTTAATTTCCATGCCCAAAATATAGTTTGCGGCACCAAGATCCTTCATGTCGAATTTGGAGAACAATTGGGTCTTCAAATCTTGGATAATTTCATTTTCATTTCCAATCAACAACATATCATCCACATACAAGACCAAATAAATAACACGATCACCAATTAATTTAAAATAAACACAATGATCCTCCTTGATTCTGGTGAAGCCAAGTCCCCGTATGTAGGTATCAAATTTCTGATACCACATCCTTGGTGACTGTTTTAACCCATATAGAGACTTCTTTAACCTACATACTAGTTCTTTCTTCCCCTTCACCATAAATCCTTCTGGTTGTTTCATGTAGATCTCCTCTTCCAGATCCCCATGAAGAAATGATGTCTTCACATCCATATGTTCTACCTCAAAATCAAATTCAACATCAACAGATAAAAGTAATCTAATAGAAGTAACTTTGGCAATAGGAGAAAAAATATCACCAAAATCAATTCCCGGCACCTGGGAATAACATTTTTCTACCAACCGAGCTTTGTATTTCTCCACCTTGCCTCCTACATTCATCTTCTTCTTAAACACCCATTTTCTTCCGATGGTCTTCCTTCTAGTCGGCAACTACACCAGATCCCATTCCTCATTTTTATGCAAGGATGCCATTTCATCAACCATGGCCTCCTTCTAGAGTTTTCCATCCTCTGAATCTACTACCTCTCTGACAGTTATAGGATCATCATCAGTTATAGTTAAAGAAAAATTTGAACAGAAAGAAGATGGACTATACCTTTCTGGTTGTCTTCTTTCCCGAGCTGATCTTCTCACAGCTGGAGTTTGTGGCTCTTCCTCTTCTGAGTCTTCTTTTGTTTTAGAGTTTGATTCATCCTCCTTTAGCTCAAACTCTATCTTCTCAGGTTCCTTTGGTAGGAATTCATGTTTAACAACATCTTTCACCTCTCTAAACACCACATCTTGGCTGTACACAACCTTCCTTGTTTCTGGGTTCCAAAGCTTGTAACCCTTTAAAACATCCTTATACCCAATAAAGATGCACCTTTTAGATTTATTATCCAACTTGGTCCTTTTCTCCTTTGGAACATGTACATATGCATCACATCCAAATACCCTTAGATGTGAAAGAGAGGCTTTCTCACCAGTCCATACCTCATGTGGAGTCTTATCCTCCAACGTTGATGAAGGTGATCTGTTAACCAAGTAACATGCAGTCTCCATTTCCTCTGCCCAGAATTCTTGTCCTAACCTGGTACCACTGAGCATGCTTCTTGCCTTTTCCATCAGCATTATGTTCATTCTTTCTGCAACTCCATTTTGCTGAGAGGTGTATGGATTAGTCTTCTACCGTGCTATACCACAATTCTTACAAAACTCTTCAAATTCCTTCTTGCAGAACTCCCCACCATTATTTGTCCTCAGCACCTTTATCTTATTCTCTGTTTGGTTTTCCACTAGAGCCTTAAATTCTTTAAATCTGTCAAAGACTTCAGTTTTCTTCCTCAAGAAATATATCCATGTATTCCTTGAGAAGTCATCTATGAATGAAACATAGTACACAGACTTACCCAGTGAAGGAACCGACATAGGTCCAAACACATCACTGTGCACAAGCTCTAATATCTTGTTCGCCCTCTTAGCACCAAAAGGAAAACTCACCAGATTCTGCTTCCCATATACACAATGTTCACAGAAATCGAAATCCAGAGAGCTAGCAGGCATACCTTCTACCATACCATTTCCATGCAGTATCCGAAGGCCCTTCTCTCCAATATGTCCAAGCCTTTGATGCCATAGCATGGTCTTGTATCCAGAGACCGCTAGGCTTTACACTCCACTTTCGGGAACCACAGAATTGTTGTACCCAACAATAACAGTGCTACCCTGAAGCTTGTACAGAGTTCCAATCCGAACTCCCCACATTAATACCAGTGCTCCCCGAACCATCTTACAGGGATCTTTCTCGAACACTGTTTTTACACCTGCATCATCCATCTTGCTTACATAAATTAGATTTCTGGCCAATTCAGGAATGTGTAGAACACCAGGAAGTGTTCTAATCCTTCCACCTTGCAGCTTCAGCTTCACTTTTCCACGTCTGATGATTCTGGCCTTCCTATCATCACCTAAGAAGATATCACCATCATCATATTTCTCATACTCGTAGAACCACTCCCTATGGGGAGTGAAGTGAAAGGATGCACCCTAGTCAATCAACCATGACTCATGATCTACATGTGTATTTGAAGAAGAAGCCAAATACACATCCCCACCTTCATCCGAGGTGGTTTTTGCCTCTGCAGAAGGAGCATCATCATATCCCTTTCCTTTCTCAAGAGCTTTAGATCTGCAGTCCTTTTTGTAGTGCCCTTCCTTTCCGCATTTCCAGCACACCTTTACAAACTTTCCAGGAGATTTAGATCTCCCTCTAGATTTAGATCTCCCACTAGAAACCTTATTCTTGTTTCTATTCTGGGACCTTCCTCGTACAGATAAGGCATATCCATTCTGACCCTCCATATTTCTCCGTCTCATTTCCTCTGACAGCAAGGCTGATACAATGTCATCAAAATTCAAGGTAGTTGTATTGCTACCTATTGCAATAACCAGACTGTCCCATGAGTCTGGTAGAGAACACAACAAACTGAAGCACTTATCTTCATCTGAGATTTTAATATCAACAGATGAAAGCTGACTTACCACAGTATTGAAGGCGTTCAAATGCTCTGTCACCGAATCTCCATCCTTCATCCTCAGGTCATACAGCTTTTTCCGCAAGAAAAATTTATTCACCAGAGACTTAGATTGGTACAAAGTCCCTGGCTTGTCCCACAAGGTCTTCGCTGTAGCTTCCCCAGATACATTCAACAATACTAAATCTGAGACACACAATCGTATTGTGCTCTTTGCCTTTTGATCCAGCTTCTTCCAGTCTTCATCTGACATTGTCGTTGGTTTAGTACTCGGATCTACTGCGATCCACTGATCTTTATCCACCAGTAGATCCTCCATCTTGAGCTTCCACAACACAAAACTCTGACCATTAAATTTCTCGATCTCTATCTTCCCGCCGCTTGCCATCTTCTTTCACCGCAAGAATCGATCCCACAGATCTCCCACTGAACAGGGTCTACCTCAGGCCCAAGAAAAAAACCACTCAGTAGCAAAGGCATCCCCTTGAAGCCGAAACTGCTCCGATACCAAATGTAGGTTTTAACCCTGTACAGAAATTATCTACGAACGAATATTTAAAACAAAAAATAAACAGTAGCGAGAACATAAAACATAAAATAGATAAACACAGAGATTTTCCCCTGGATCCCAAATCGGGACGACCATCTTGATTTTTCATTATATTCCTTTTAGTGTTACAACATATATATATATATATATATATATATATATATATATATGTCGAAGCATACATAAACCCCAATCCATTAACCCTAGATTAGAACATAATCGTAGTTCCCTTGACCGGATCTACAAAATACCAGGGGCCAAAAACCATCATACCCCAAAACCATGTGCAAACCCATGCAAAAAACCATGGGCGGATCCGCTCACCGGAAAATAAGGACCAAAAAAATTTTCTGGGGTGCTGCCCCGGACCTCAACAAGGGGGGCTACCGCCCCCCTTGTGACCCCCCCAACGTTGCGCCCAGTGCAATGTACAGGGGGGGCTATCGCCCCCCCTGTGACCCCCACGTGCGTGATTAGTCGTGGAAAGAATATAACACATACCCAACACAGTCCTTGTTAATACCGAAAGTTGCCGACACTTTTCTGATGTATTTCTAGTGGATTTTGTCAAAGGAATTGGACATGTCCAGCTGACTGAGCATGCCTATTTTCCTATGCTCCTTGAGAGAGTGAATGACTTCCTGTGAGAGGATAATGTTGTCCAAAATTTGTTTGCCTTCCACAAAACCTGTTTGTTGGGGGGAGATGAGGAGGGGTAAGATGTTTTTGATGCGATTGGCCAACACCTTAGAGATGATTTTGTAAATAACATTGCATAAGGCAATTGGTCAGGGGAGGCAACATTTTTAGATTTGGGGATGAGGGTGAGGAAAGTAGCATTGAGGGCTTTTAGGACTGATTTTTTGATGCGGGATTCTTCCACAAGCTCATGGAGTTCCGATTTGAGTAGTGACCAAAAGGCTTTGAAGAAGTCAATGGTGAAGCCATCCGGTCTTGGGGCTTTACCATTGGGCATGGTTTGGATTGCTTCTTCAACTTCATTCACGGAAACTTTCCTAATAAGAATTTGGCTGTGCTCCTTGGTTAATATTGTGGGGATGTTTCTGGTGATTTTGTCTATTTCTTCCCCGTTGGCATGGTTGGACTCAATGAGGATGTCCCCAAAATAATGATTGAGTTCCTCTTCTATGTCTGTGTGAGTGCTGAGGATGTTTCCCTGTTGATTTTTAAGGCTTATAATTTTGTTTTGTTTCCTGTGTTGGATCATAGAATGGTGGGAGAATGGCATATTCTTTTCTCCATCCTTGAGCCAGCTAATCCTGGATTTTTGACGCCATAAGGTCTCCTCTTAAGCAACCCTTCCTTCCCAGCTTTTTTGTATTTTTAATTCCTCTTTCTTTCTTTGCTCGATCATGCCATTTTTTATGATGTTCTATTGTAGGGATTCCATTTTGAGTTCTTTCAATTTATTTTCTGCAATGATGTCTCCAAAGGTGTTCTTGTTCCAGAGTCTGAGCTTAGATTTGATGAATTTTAGTTTATGCTGGAAATTGTACATTTTTCTGCCTTGGGTGGGTTGGGGGTTGGACCACCATTCTTTCATTTTGTCCATGAATTCAGGATGCTTGATCCAGAAAGCTTCAAACCTGAAGGGTTTGTTTTTAACATGGTTACCGATGAAATAGGTAACTGAACTGGTACCTACTTTTTTTTGGTAGCAAAAAAACACTCGATTTTGAAAAATGGTGATGCAGAATCACCCGTTTTTTTGTGTGCATATTTTTGACACTTTAATATTTTTATTTATGAACTATGAATATTTGTTTTAAAATGTTAGTGATTTTCATTCTAATTTTGAAACGTATTGATGCAGCATCAACCTTTTTTTTTAGAGTGGTGATTTTCATGTTGGTAATAAAACATATAAACAAAATAAGAAAAACATGACAAACAAAACTCAGATATATATATATATATATATATATATATATATATATATAAACAATAAAAAAAACCAATAAAAATGTTAAAAAAAACAAAATTAACTTGTAAAAATAAAAAAATTTAAACAAAAATAAATAAATACAGAAAAAAACAAAAATATTCGAAAATTATATTAAAAAAAAGAAGAGAAAAAAAAAAAAAAAACACATAATTTAAAGAAAAAAAACAAAAATTGAACCAAAAAAATAAAAAATAAAAACATAAAAAACATTTCTTTCTAAGTTATTAAAAAAAAACCATATAATTATATAAAATAATTAAAATAGAAAATTTAAAAATAATTAAAATTACAAAATTAAAATTAAAATACAAAAACAAAAAATAATTTAAATTTAAAAATTTAAATTAAAAAAATAATAATAATAAGAAAAAAAATACAAATTTGAAAATTAAAAAAAAAACAAACTTTAAAATTGAAAAAGAAAATTAATATAAAAAATAAAAAATAAAAGAACTATCATTAAAAAAAAAAAAAATAATGAAAAAAAAAAATTGCAAATAATTAAAATATTAATGGCTTTTTTTTTAATAAAATTTAAATTAAACCATTTATAAAATTTAAAAATGAAAAAAAATAAAAAAAAATAAAAGATTTAAAAAAACAAATACAATTTAATATATTTAATAAATAAATTTTAAAAAATAATTAATCTAAAAATATTAAATTAAAAAACAAAATAAAAGAAAAAAATTAAATTTAAAATATAAAAGTTGAATTAAAAAAAAAATAATAATAAATAAATGTTTTGAAATTAGAAAAAAAAAATTCAAAAGAAAAAAATAGAATTAAAATAAAAAACAAATATTAAATCTACTAATCAAAATACAAATTAAAAAAAAATAAAAAATTGCATCGGTAAAGTTTTTTTTTTTTAATCAAACTTATTTTTTTAAATTAATTTGCTTTTCAATTTTATTTTTTTTAATATTTTTAATTTATTTATTTTTTCCATTTTCTATTTTTAATTGATTTTTAAACTTTTTTAAATTTTCATTTTAACAATGTTTCTTTAATTTTGTTTTATATTTTAAATTTATTTTTTATTTCTAAATTTATTTGTTCATCTATTTATTTATTAAAATTTAATATTTTTATTTTTAAATTTAATTTGTTATTTTAATATTAACTTCTTCTTTTTTATAAATTTAATAAAATCTAATATATATATTTTTAATTTAAATTCTTATATATATATTATTTTTTATAATTTAAATTTAATTTATTTTTTAAAATTAATTTGTTACTTTAATATATGTTTTTTTTAAATTTAATATTTTTATTGTATTTTATTTTTAATTAATTTTACATTTTTTTAAATTTAAATTTAAATAACGTTTGGTTTTTGTTTTTTTATATTTTTATATTTTTATTTTAAAGTTTTAAATTTATTAAAATTTAATACAATTTTTTAAATATAATTTTTTTACTTTAAATTAATTTTTTTATATATTTATTTAACTTAATAAAAATTTTATTTTTATTTTTTAAATTTAATATGTATATTTTATTTTTTATAATTTACTTGTTTTAAATTTTTTTTTTTTTAAATTTAATATTTATTTATTTTAATCTTTAAAATGTTTTTTATTTTTTAAATTTTATTTTTTTCTTAAATTTTAGGTTTTTTTTAAACGTTTGAATTTAAAAAAAAAAAATTAATTTAAAAAAAATATAATGAAGTTTGTTTTTTTGCAATTATATATATATATATATATATATATATATATATATATATATATATATATATATATATATATATATATATATATATATATATATTTTTTTTTATTATTTTAAAATTTTTGTTTAACCGTGTTTTTGGGGTGGTTTTTGCACAAAATTTGTATGTGAAAATTTACTCTAGAAAAAACCTGGATATTCCATGATACGATGTTTCATTTTAGTGTTTTGCAAGTTGGCTTTGCATTTTTTACAAATGTTGAAAATTTACCCCAAAAAAGAAGAAGGTTATTCTAGAATACAACTTTTCATTTTCGAGTGGTTTTTTCATGGTTTTTTGATGCTTTTTTTGTTAGAGTTCTCGTTTTGAGATAATAATTCATGTTTCATCGGTGACTGTGTTTTTCGGGACCTTCCGATATTTGGATTTTTAGAAAAATGGGCCAGTGATCTGAGCCCACTTGTGGGGTGATGCTAGCTTATGTTTCCATGGAACCGAGGTACAATTCTTCAGAGAGGAGGAATCTGTCTAGCCTGGAGGCTATCTGTCTTTCCCCACCTCTTGTGTTTTTCCAGGTAAAAGAGTCATTTTTGGTGGGGATGTCTATAAGTTGGAGAGCATCAATGAGGTCTTGGAAGGCAGCTGAGTCTTTGTCCAATTTTATGAGTCTTCCTCTCTTTTTCCGAAGGTTGATGATCATATTAAAATCACCTGCTATGATGCTGAGAGGTTGGTTGAAAGATCCAAGGTGTTTTCTTAAGTTGGTTAGCCATGCCATTATTTCAGTGACTGTGTGAGGAGCATAAACATTGGTGAGGTTAGAGTCATGTAATTTACAGTATCACAAGGTGATTGAATATTTTTTCCTTGCAGATTTTCATATATATATATATTTCAATATTCAAAGCATTTCCAAAGAATAGAAAAAGAAACAAAAGAGAAAGAGAAAAGAGGGTGTAAAAAAGGAAAAGAAAGCCCCACAAAAAATGAATATTTCTGAAAGTGCTACAAATTTAAATGCCACTACTCTTAGAAAGATTTTTTCAATTATACAATTTAAGCATGATTGTACGATTTTGAATTTTTTGCTGATAGGTTAGAAAATGAAGATTTTCCAAAGTGTTTAATCTTGGCTTATCAATAGATAGGTAGAAAATGACATTGGTTCACCTACTTAATCTGAGCCAATAAGAGAAATAAGGGATAGATGGTAGGTTATAAGTTCAAAAAATGAAAATTTTCAGGGTCTGCAAGTCTAAATGCACCCTACAAAGGAGAAAAAATGGTAGATTAATAGTTCGAGTAGGTAGAAAGTTCAAGGAGAAATAATGAAAGGAAAAGGTGAAATTAATCTCATTTTTTCTGTGATAAAAGAAGAAAAATAAAAATGAAGGAGTATTTATACTCTAAGGCTCGAAATGAGGTGATTCTATAAAGTTGGGGACTTTATGGTATGTTTCTTGCCCTAAGTCCTGACCATATTCATTTCCCCTTATCCCCACCCTACTCATATTTTCCTTAACCTAAAGTTATACACTACCCCCGGACTTTCATATCCCAGCCCCACCATCCCATCACACATCCCATCTACCCTAACCACCCCGCAACTCCCCACCAGCTCCGCTCTTTGACATAGATCGGATGGCCCACAATGCCTTTCACCCCCCCCCCCCCTCACCCTCCGAACTTTAACAACCGGGGGGGTGGCTACGGAATAAGAAATACCCGATACCGCCACTCCCGCTACGTGTCACCCCCAGGATATGTATGCACCCCCCTCCTTCATTACCAATTACCACCATCGCCCCCCCCCGAAAACCAGTCCCGCCACCACTCAAAACACCACACCCGTTGACTGTTGACTATACTGTTGGTGCCACGTCTACTCCTGCCTACCTGTTTAACCCAATCACATCGCCTCCCACCACCAAGATGTTTTACCATAAATGGTCGAGTCATTATCCAACAGACCCATGCCACCTCCAACAGTCCACCAGTCATCCATTAAAGCCCAAATTCATCACTGAAACATAGTTTACTTTGCTAAATTTGTTAGATTATTGCAGGAATTTATGGATATTGGAAGGAAATTTACAGTGAACATCAACACAGAAAACCTCCAATTGATTAGTAGAATAAATTCACAGTGCTCTGTAGAGTGAAACACACTTTCCCTTCTATTATCTCCCTCCCCCAGTACTGATCTATATCATTTTCCTTTCTCCGCTCCCATTCTCTTACATCCCATTCTTCATTGCAGGTTGAGAGTTAATTTACAGAAGACATAAGTTGCCTCCAAAGGCAAACCAACAACCTTTCAATCCCATGGTCTATCCTGAGGTAGACTTAGATCATATAACGTTGGTAGATCGATATTACAAAATTCACGAGACAGAGTCAAAATCTGACTTGTTCGATGTCTACTGCTGGCTCGAGGATAAATTTCTCATTGACGTTGATGATATTGGCCTATGGGAGACCCAACTACCTCTTTACATCTTTCCCAAAATCCATAGCTTCCTTGAATTCATCAGGAAGTGCCAATCCTGTTATGAAATTAATCAGAGAACCATAGTCACCCCAACAGGAGAAATATTGTTCATTATCAATGCCCAATCCATTCAACAGATGATGTAGGCCCCCACTCCTGAACAAGCAGTCCATTTCTCTTATGAAACCCTTAAGGAATTTTATCAGAAACTTGATTTTTCCAGCAGAGCCAAAACTTTGAAGCCTTTTATGGCCACTGATGCTCCAATGCCTACAAAGAACCCTCCATACCCCTCTTCTATTTTCCCTGGCAGAACCCCACATATAGTCACTCTTTTGTCATATTTGCTAGGATACCACACAAACCAATGGGTGGATGAGGCTTTAATAGGATTCTTATCCATCCTTTTATCAGATTCCAAACCCACCATCATGTTTAATTATGGCCAGTTTCTTGCAGATGCCACGCAAAAATATTTTTTAAATTTTAATACAGAGGAGGTTTTCAAATACACCTCTGTATTAGTGTATATGTTTGTTTACTTCCAGTCCAACAGGTTTCAATTTTAAATGACCAAGGTAAATGAAGATGCAGAGCCTCAAGCTATCATATTTTGGACCACTCTACTATTAAAGGACCATAAGAACTATACATACAAGGATTTATGGATTGTTTTGTGCACCCAGCCATCAGCACACTCAGCAGTGTAGTAGAGCCAAGGATAAGTGAAGAAATTAGGAAAACCATGCAGCTAACAGAGCAAGTGAAGACAATAGATTGGTACTTTTACTAAAATTACACAGAGATCCAGGTCTATGGTTGTGAGCTAGCCCCATACAAATTGCCAAAGTTCCTCTCCATGAGGATATTTGCACTAGAATATATAAGGCAAATGATACATGCAGATGAGCTCCACTTTGTCTTTGCAAAGAAGAGGTCTCAGTTCAAAATCAAGGCACAAGTTGGGCCTTTCATCTGTACCAACAGAGAAGCATGGGAGGAGGCATATAAGATATTGAAGGGAATGAGTTTCAGTCATAGTTTCACTTCATCTTATGACCCTACAGGGATTATATCCAAGAAAAGGGTGAAAAATAGGTCCACACCCTATGTCCATACACACAGGCTTGCAATTGAGTAGTATGCAAATCAAGTAGAATGGGTGGCCAACACCCTACAAGAAGATGAATACCAGGTGATCTCCACCTCAAGCATCTAGACCCCGACACCAAAAGAAAGGAAGAATGCAAAAGACAAAGAAGAAAAGGGGAAAGAGCAAGAGAAATAGATAGGGAGCAAAAGGCCAAGCATTAGGGGAATTTCGAGGTCTAAAATGAGCCTCCTAAGAAAAATGTACAACTAAAATAAACTTTATAAGAACCAACAGGATTCAATATGATGATGTCAACCATGGGAGATGATTCACCATTTTTGGAGTAAAAAAGTAAAAATATTAAAAAATAATAAAATAATAAAACTACTTTTTCAACTTATATTTTTAACTTATCTCCTAAGGGTTTACTAAAATTTCGAGCGGGAATACTCGTTGGATGCATAATTTAATTCATCATCCAAGGAGTACCCATGTTGCATACTTTTGATGGACCTCGCTACACGAAAAATGAGAAATACATAAAAAAACGTGATTGCAATCATGTTTTTTATGTATTTATCATTTTTCGTGTAGAAAAGTCCATCAAAAGTATGCAACATGGGTACTCCTTGGATAAGGAATTAAATTTTTCATCCAATGAGTATTCTTGCTCGAAATTTAAGTAAAAACTTACGGAGATAAGTTCAAAATACGAGTTGAAAAAGTAGTTTTTTCTTTTTAGCCTCTAAAATTTGATGATGTATTCAAATCTTATTTTATATTATTTTATAATTTCCTTAGGAGGCCCATTTTAGACGTCAAAATTCCCCTAATGAGAGGATCAATTACCTTCGGTGACTGATACCTCTACCAAAGAATTCAAACTAAAATATAGGAAGAGGGCCCGAATTCACATGGATATCGATCAAGGAGGTGAATTAGAGCAATAGACGGTGATTCACATCATGGACACCCCTAGGTCATCTCCAACAGGTGGAGAAACAATGACCTCCCCTACATCATTAACCATAGTGTATGTTTAGAAACAAGGTCTACAAGCATCTACTTCCAGACCTACCATAGAAGGCTAGGAGAAATCTGTCTTTGAGATATTCAAATAAATAAAGATGAAGAATGAGGTGTTGAAGTCCACCACCTATAATCAATTTTGGAAACAAGCATCAAGTTCTCAAAGCAGGCTGTTGTCTGCCTTTGATACTAAAAAGGGGAGGATGCAAATGGAATTCTTCAAAGCTTTAGTCCCACAGCCTCAAGGAGTAGGATATTATAAGAAGGCATCATTTGAATTCAATGCCAAAGACATCCATCCTATGGACCAAATGGAGCTACATAAGCAGACCAAAGAAATTGTGGCCTCCACCTTGGCAAGTACTTCTATGAGCTTGTCAAAACTGCAGGTATCTTTATCCAATACCTAATCACAACTCAAGAAAGAGAAAATATCTGCCATGGCTAAAGACTCAAGGATCAAATATTTAGAATATTTAATAGTAAATCTTAGGTATGACCCAACCAATGTTCAGCTGTGGAGGAGCTGTTGAAGAAAAAGAATGCTGATATAACATTCCCCAGGAAACAACTCAAGATGCCAGTAACAGAAGACCCCTTGGCTAAAGGCATTGAGGAAGATGAGTCCTAGAAGGTAGAGTTAATGAAGCTAGTCATGGAACAATCTGCCCAAATCAAACAAATGGAGTCTGTCTTGGTGGAGAAGCTACTGAAGGAGAAAGAAGAAACAACTAGAGTGGCACTCATCCCACTAGAAGTTGTGCTCATTTCATCAATTCCATCGGCTATTCTAGTAACTGCTGGAGCTTCCAGTGGGACAGATCAGTTGTCCAAGGCCATGGAAAGCATGACCCTACAGTGACCCTGTAGTCACAAGAGATCAAGAAATTGGAAGTACAAATAGGCATCTTAAGGGATCAAAAGGCAAGATCAGAAACTACCCATGAGATAGCCAAAAAGCAGATTGAGAGGTTGGAGAAGGAAGAAAAGGAGTTTTCGGCCATCAGTATTATGGGCCAAATGAAACTGATAATTTGGGGTAGTATCATAGAGTCAGTAGATGAAATCTGGTGCTCCATCAATATTATTTTTGATAAGAAAGAATTGGTTGACAAATGTGCAGTGGCTATTGAAAAAGAAAATCAGGAATTGGGAAATATGCCAATCAAAACCCCTAAAATCATAAGATTCCTGAACTCCAAAACAAGTTATGAGCTTGAAGAGCTGGACATACAAGACAAAATGATGACCATATTAGAGGTGAAAAGGGTCCTCGCTAAGAAGAATTTGGTGAGTCAACCGGAGGAGAAGTGTCACGAATTGGACTTAGCCATTAGCAGATTCTTAAATAGACTCTGAACCATTGAGAGAAAAGGGGTTTCCCTCACTATATGTAATTAATAACAAACTGGTACAAAAGGGAGATTATATGACCAAGCTCAGGGAGGCAGCTAAGGATACCACCAAATTTTCCAACATCAAAGGGAACGTGACTGGGAAAGTTGTCTTGGATCTCCCGAGCAATGATATCTTTATTCAGCATGAGCTGAAACATGTTTTCCTCAATAGGCCCACTTTCAACAAATACACAGAGGTGGATGAAGTGTACCGACAAGTCATAGAGATGAGAATTCCTGACAAGAAGGAGTGGAACAAATTGTGCATGTACCAAGATTGAAAGGGCATGATTGAACACGTCAACATGACCACCAATTGGAGAAAAGTGCCAGCACCAAATCATAGTTAATGATCTAGCTAAGGCGGTCTAAAGGCAAAGCCAAATGTCAAAGCTACCCATTGCTTCCTCTTCGTGACCACCTCAGCCACCTTCAGCCTACTTTTTGATTTACGAAGAGCTGCCAAAGTTAATTCTACATGAGGCATTTGGTCAGAGAGTTTTTGTTCGGGCCTTGCATAGTCGCACCTGTCTAGTTTTAGTTTAATTGTAATTAGTGAAGGTTTTGGAAGTATATTAGGGAAACCAATGCAATTTGCAATTAAATACTACATGAATTTTCATTAACAAGGGTTGGAACTTGTTAGTCTCTGCACTATAAGAGCTTTTTTGTATTGGAACGCTGTAATTTTTTGGAACTAGGCATCAATAATAAGAGACCATTCACAGTTTTCTTGAGCTATGTTAATGGTGATGTTTTTCTCTCTTTGTTAATGTTTTCTTTGTCTCTCATGCTGTGCATCAATTTATCTGATCGTAAAACATAAATTTTAGATTAATATTTCCTGAGAGAGCACCTTAATTCTGTCTGTGTTTACTATCTTGATGTTTTCTTCTAAAGTATGGTTAAATAATTCTTAATTTCTCTTTAGCTATTACCGAACTCAATGCTTTCTTACATTTCATAATTCACACTGCTAGTAAGATCCAGGTTGCATATGTAGATTTCCCTGTGAATGCTCTCAAAAATTTGATGCACAATCCAACCTTTTCTGACTCCATAGCCCAATGGATTAGCCTCTGCAGACCTGCTCTTTCAACCAACAAAATCAATCAAAAAAACCAATACCATTATCACTGTAACTATCCTAACATCAACATTCATAATATTAAGGAAAAATTTAAATTAGAAATATAGAGAGCCCTCTCTGAGTTTAGGAAGGCTAGGTCTTGGATACCAAAGTGGTTTGATGTTATCCTCTATCGTTTATTCTTGCCAACATTATAGATTGTAGGGCCACAAGAGGTGATACAAATATTATTCGTGGTGTCAGTGATTTGGAGGACTGTGGTGAGGGCATATTTGGAAGCAGCAGATTCATAGAGGTGAAAGCGTGATTCCTTCCAAAAGGTGGAGAGACCACCTACAGTGCTTGATGTTGAGATGGCCACGTGACTGTATTGGTTTTTGAAATAATATTGTTGAAGAACTTCCATTCAGTTTAGATCACTTTTGGTTTCTTGAAGCAAGACAATGTCCGGTTTATTAGAGTGATTTCTCTTACCTTTCCTTTGTTGATGAGGTGAGCTCCAAGTTCTTGAAGGAGTTGGCTGGTAGTCCTCTCTTTTTATTCTGTCCCCTAGGGAAGTTTTTCCCTGCACTTAGGTTGACCATTATTCTGTTTTCTGTAGCTTTTCCCTTATTTTTTTGTTCTTGGATCTGGTGCATTCCTTCCTGTAGCAGGTATGCCTCTTCAATTTTTTGGATGTGTTCCCTTGGAATGGCTTCTATGTCGTTTTTGCTCCATTATTTTGCTACTTTCCGCAGACCCATTCTCATTAGGAATTGTTCAATCTCAGTTTCCTCTAGGGTGGGAGCTTCCTGTATGTTCTCCATGTCCGTGTCCTCTTGGTGTTGAGTGCTCCCTTGTGTGGTTTTTTTGTGGGCTTCCATCTCATTGCTGTTGTTTTCCATTGAGTTTTCCTGCTGCTGATTTGCTTCTTTCCTTGTGCTTTGTTGTCTTGTCTCCTCCTGAAATGTATTTAGGGCTTCAGAATTATTCTGTTGGGAAAACATAGGAGGGTCTTTCTTTGTGTATACTCTTTTGTTCTGCTTGTGTTTGTTTCTTGATCTAGTGTATCCTTAGTCGTCTTTTTTACCCACTTGATCTTCTTTGGCTAGAGCCTTGTTTTGTAGACAACCTCAAAAGAGATGTCCATGTTCATGGAATTTCCGGCATCAGAAAGGAATATGCTCGTAGTCTATGGTTTGAGACCAGATATCTTTCCTGTAGTTTAGTTTGATTGCTTCTGGTAGAGCACCAGAAACATCTATGTAGGCACATATCCTTGCATAGGAGATGTAGTGCCCATACTTGGTGCCTTCTGACATTTTTATGTACTCCCCTAGCTCATCTCCTATTTCCTTCAACACTGATGATGCCAAGTAGTATGTGGATAAGGAATAGAGCCAAATCCAAACTGGAACCATGGTGACGTATTCTTTATACAAGGTGAAGTTCTCCTTCCAGTATCTCATGTATAGTCCAGCTTAGTTGAAGAAGACTGGACCTCGTTCAAATATTTTGTCCCTTTACTCCAGGAGGGTGAAGACAACTATGAAGAAGCCCTTGGACCCGAGCTGTAGGTCAATCTCTCCTTTTGGGTTCCATTTGGCATGAACCCATACTATTAGTGCTCGTTCTGTGGGCCAAATCCCCATAAATTTGCAAATAATCGCATGTTCCTGTATAATTATTTCTAGAGTTTTCCTCGCCTTTGGGTTTCATGCGTTTTTCTTCTTTGTTTCTTTTTTTGATGTCATGTCTTGTTTCTCTCCTGCTTCAGTCCCATCCGCGGGGAGCGTGGTTTGGTTGTTTTTTGTGGTTGTTGTGGCTGAGGTATCCATTGCCTCTTTTCCCTGATTTTATAGAGGAGCTGCCGACACCAGATTTGGGTTTTGGCGTGCGAATGTTGAGTTTGAGGTGAGGCGGGTGAAGAAAGAAATGTTATTTTTGGTGGAATGACCTGTAGTGAGGTCTCGATAGGATGGAGCCAGAGAGCCTCCATCCTGCTCCATTGAAGAAGCCCGAGGTGAGTTCATGCAGGCCCTGAGGCAGCAGGGGCTGCGACCACTGAGCAAAGCTGTGCACAACAACAGGTAGGTTCAGGGCGACAGACTAAGTTCTCATCACTTTATAATACTATAATAATTATTAATAATAAGGGGAATGTTTTTATAATTGAATTAAATTAGTTAATAAGAATTAATAAAATCTATTAATAATATCTAATAATGATATATGTTCATAATAATTTATAATAATAATATCTATTAATATAATAATAATATTTATTATTTATTATTTCTAGAATTTAATAAATTAATAATAATTATTTTATTTAATTTTTGATTAAATTTTGTATTTAAATTTTTTAATTCATATGCTTAAATTTTTTAATTAAGATTAGAATTAATTAATAGTTACTATATTTAATAAATTTAATAAATTACTTTATTTAATGATATAATAATATTTATTTTTTTATTTCTAGGATTTAATAAATTTATTAATAATTATTTTATTTAATTTTTGATTAGGCTTCTATTGTACAAGCATAAGCTCAATAGCATAAGAGACCATAGATTTCCTAAGCTAGCTTTAAATTCCAGCCAAAACCACCTGAGGCTTAAACGAGGTTGGTATAAAGACACCAGGGCCTGGTTAAACCATTGGGAGATCGACGAGAATGTTGCATTGCAAAACATTAATAACATTAAAAAAATTGTTACTTCTAAGTTCAAAGAAAAAATGTGGTTTGAGAAAGATCTAGCAACTAAAAGAAAATTAAGGTATTATAAGGAGGTCATCAACCCCACCTTAGAAGATCAAAAGTATCTCTCTGTTTTAACTAGCTCAAAGGAGAAAATTAATATAGCCAAGATTAGAATGAACTCTCATGAGCTCCATAGTGAAACAGGTCGTTGGACAGTTCCTAAAACACCATGGATGAAAAGGATCTGCCATCTCTGTGAGAATATGAACATCGAGGATGAAAATCACTTCCTCTTAGAGTGCCCCGCGTACAACCACATTAGAGCTCAATTTCATAATCTTTGTTGCAATACTGACCTTCCAAGCCTTTTAAGATGTCAAAATTATATTGAGCTTGGGAGGCTTCTCTCCAAGCTTTTTGAGCATAGAAATAAATCTTAAATCAAATTAAATAAATCTTTTCTTTAGGTCCGATAGACCAAATATTGGTCTCAGTGGATGTTAACCATCATCATCATCATCATCAATGATCACTATTTAATAATATCTAATAATAATATAATACTATAATAATTATTAATAATAATATCTATTAATATAGAAATAATATTTATTATTTATTATTTCTAGAATTTAATAAATTCAATAATAATAATAATTATTATTATTATTTTTTTAAATTTATAAGCTTAAATTTTTAATTTAGATTAGAATTAATTAATAGTTACTATATTGAATTAATTTAGGAATAACTAATAATTAATGCTCACTATTTAATAATATCTATTACTATAATTATTATTAATAATAAGAGAAATGTTTTATAGTTGAATTAGTTTATATTGTAATAACTCCTAATTAGTTTCAATGTATTTCTTTAAAACAATAGATACTAATAATAATTATAGTTTATTAAGTAATTAATTTCTATTAATTGTAAATAAAAATTAATTAATTAATAGGGGTAATTATTAAAAGTAAATATTAAATTATTTTTATTATTAATACTATTTTAAAGCTAGGTCTAAAAACGCCTAAACCCTTGAATATAATAGGAGAGAAAAACAAGCTTGAGGTACTTTGCCTGGTGGGTTGACGAACTAGGGAACAGATCTAACGAATTAGAGGATGCCAACTATCACTGATTTCACAACCTCCATCTCTGTTGAGGTTATGACGATGTTTTATAATCTCAATTGTGTATCTAATTTTCCTTCTCCGACAGTGTTCTTCTCTTGCAATGATTCTAGCATCCTCAAGATGCAAATGATGCTTAGTTTTCGCGGAGTGTTTAGCAAGGGCTGAGGTGCGAGATCTTTCATTCTTAATATCATCGCCATGCTCTTTAAGACGTCTTTGCAGTGAACACATTGTTTCACCAATATAACTCTTCCCACACGAACATTCAATCTTGTAAACTCCTTTGAGTTGTTCACGACATATACTATCCTTAACTGACCACATACTTTGTCTTAATGTTCTTCTTACTGAAAATTGTGTGAATATGTCCTTCTTCCTCATAAAATTGACAATTTTATTAGTCACACCCTTGATGTATGGTAGGAAAACCCTGCCACAATTTTCTTGAGGTTTCTTGTGCTTCTGAGACATGACAAAACCCTTAGCTATACTTATGGATTTTCTGATATCCTTCTCATTATAACCTATACCCCTAAATACAGATGTCAAACAATTGAGTTCCTCTTTAAGGTGCTCCATATCAGATATCCTCAGGGATTTCACAACCATAGTATTAAGGACCCCAAACTTTTGAGCCAGATGATGGTAATACTCAACATGAATATAACTATCCGTATGAGTCTTCATTCTAAATACTTGATGCCCCAATGTTCCATCATATTTCCTAGTAACAACGACATCTAAAAAAGGAATGCTCAGGTCTTCTTCAACCTCCATAGTAAACGTAATCTCTGAGTAAATTCAGTTAAGGTGATTAAAAAATCTCTCAAGATTTTCCTTCCGATGAGTCCACTTTATGTTGGTGTCATCTAAAAATGTTTTCCACCAAGCTGGTTTTAAGGGAGAGGAGGCAAGTGCCTTCTTCTCAAAGTGCTCCATATATAAATTGGCGACAATAGGTGAGAGAGGTGAGCCCATTGCGACACCCGATATCTGCTCGTAGTATTCTCCTTGGAAGCTGAAAAAAGTGGATCATAAACAAATATCTGTAAGCTTGGCTGTTACTGGATCAGTAAATTCTTTAATGACCTGAACTGCCTCATCTAAAGGAATCTTGTTAGATAATGACACAACATCAAAACTTACCAAGATGTCGCTCTCCTCCACCCTCTCATCTTTAATAAGCTTAACAAAATCATTGGAGTCCTTTATGAAGGATTCAGTGTTTCCAACAAGGGTTTTTAGAATCTTGGCAACATATTTCGCCAATTCGTAGTTGGGGGATCCTATGGCATTGACAATCAGTCTAAGGGGAACACCCTCTTTATGAATCTTAAGTAATTCATAGATTCTGGGAATGACCTCACAAGAGGGGGTCAATCTCTTCTTTGTCTTATCATCTAGACCAGAATTATTAATTGCCTTCTTGAATTCTCTTAGAACCTTGGGCATGGGTTTGGATTTGAGTTTCTAATAACTACCACAATCCAAATTCTCCTCCATTTTCCTTACATAATCAAATTTATCTAAAACAATAGCAGCCCCACCCTTGTCTGCCTTTAGGACCACAATCTTGTCATTTTTGCGAAGGGTTCTTAGAGAAAAAAGTTCATGTTTTCTAAGGTTTCTCCTAGGGTTTCTTTCTTTTCTTAGAATAAGGGAGCATTCTTGTCTTGATGATTCTTTTTCTTCCAGATATAAACTTTGAATCACTTCCTCAATGCTACAGAGAATGCTCTCTTTCAGAATGCCCTTAGGGGAAACGGAAAATCCTAAACCCTTACTTAGAATTCTATAGGCTTCTTGATTTAACTCAACCAAAGAAAGATTAACAACCGTTTTGTTCTTGGTTTCAATGTGGCTCTGGCCATTATCACCATCATTAAAGCAACCAACTTCCAGGTTGCTATTATTCCCCAAACCCCAACAGCTCTCATTTTTGCTAATTACATCCAAAGCCGAATGTTGGGAGAGCAACAACTCACTTGAAACATTCAAATTACCATGTCTCAGGTTCTTATATTCGTTAAGTAATGCATCACTAGTTCCCATGGGTCCATGCTCCAGAATCTCACCATCCTTTATTCTATCATTTAGGTGCGCATCATTATGCTGATTAATATTAATAATGCTGCCCATGGAGCTGGTTAAAAACAAATATGATTCTAATCCAAAAATTGAGCTATCACAAGAGTAATTACCTCCTATGCTATTGTTGTTCTCAACCTCGTCACGTCTCAAGGATTTATCTATAAAGGTTATATTAGGGTAAGAACTATCCCTAAATCCCGCAATAACCAACTTATTGTAATCACTGTCTAAATCGAAGTGAACCCAACCAGGATTGGAGTGCGATGAGATAGCTCGAGAGCCAAACATTGATGACGACTCCATGGCTTCTTCACAGGAATTATCGCTGGAATCTACGCTGATTTTAGTTGAATCTCTATCATCAAACGTCGCGGAAGCAATTGAATTCAGATAGCTAATGCACTCACGAAGGTTCAAAAAATAGGAGGATGACCGCAACCTTGCTGAGGGAGCACTATTTCTGAGAGAAAAAAACCCATTGATGTTGTATCTAATTGACCTCCTCGTGGACGGAACCAGAGTCAGAAATAGCCCGTAATTCGAGCTAATTCTACTAAATGAGTTGATCATCGATCTTCTCTTGTTGGAAGGAATACTACCCAGGTTAAAAACTGAGCTGTCTAAATCACCTTTTGCAATGCAATCCGAACTAGAATCTAATCTGCCATGGTAATAGCCCGAAACGAGTCCTTCAACATCACTTAATACATAATTTTACACTGAAAACGAACTTCTAGAAGAGCCATTAGTGGCAAACATCCTTCTACGTAATGAGCCATTGTTGCCCTTCACTTCGGGAGAGTTTATACTTAGCGCTGGATTTTCAGAGCATTCAACATATGTCATCCCAAACCTAGAATGTGAA
Organism: Pinus albicaulis; assembly: GCA_034641835.2. Taxonomy (NCBI): domain Eukaryota; kingdom Viridiplantae; phylum Streptophyta; class Pinopsida; order Pinales; family Pinaceae; genus Pinus; species Pinus albicaulis. The sequence continues at coordinate 2,093,913,469 of CM076575.1, read as the reverse complement.
TATCCCTTAACTGACTTCGAAAATACAATAGATATGTTATCCTGCGCAAATTCTTCAAAAGACTCATTTGCGCTAGACAACCTGCTACCAGTAAGAGCCATTTGCCTAAATTTTCTTCCATGGTTGCTTCATTGGCAATCTTGGGCAACTACCTCCTGTGAAAGACATGCTCATCTATGTCGGAACCTCATGCGGGAATGCCCTTTGGCACAAATTCGACATGGTCATCACACTTTCCACAATCTTTTGTCAGTAAGGGACCACCCCTTCTCAGGTTGCTTTTCGCCAACTCCTTGAAAATATCAGAAATGCAACACCTACTACTAAGGACTGGAACCTTCTCATGTCAAGGGATACCTCCTCTTTATCAATGGACGACAACCAAGCATTCAACAATTCAATGCACCTGTATCCAACCAACTAGGCTGTTGCATTGCATAACAAGAAAATGCTAAAACAATTGAACATGCAAATAGCACGATCCTATGCAGAGAGAAGAAACCACCATCCTACTACTAAAAAGGAAGAAGATGAAAATTTGGATGAGAAATTTCTTATTTGCAATGAAAAACAGGTTTTCCTTACATGTAACTTATGGTTTGAAGCAAGTCTTGTCAATGGAGCCCTTGGTAAAGTTTTTTCCATTCTATATTCCCCTGGAGAAAACCCCTTGAGTTGCCATCATTTTTTGTTGTTGACTTCTTCCAATACAAAGGCCCACCATGGGATGCCTTCAACCCAACCTATGTTCCACTCCCCCCAATAACACGAAGTTCTTGCAAGAAAATTCCCCTTCTAATGGCATGGGGATTGAAAATACATAAATCGTAGGGTATGACATTATGAAGGGCGACAGTGGACATTGGAAACACAGACCGTCAAGGTTTAAAATTCACTGCCATCTCTAGAGTCAAAGCCTTGAATGACCTCCGCATCTCTCCACCGTTTCCCTTTAGTCGCTACTCTCGCATCCAAGGCAATGTTTATGTAACATCTAGACAAAAATAGGAGTCTATATGAGTTCAAAGTATATACAACCACCCACAATGTGATCACTACATCCATTGCCTGCTAATCTCCTTTCAGTAAGTGTACTTTTGACTCATCTGCCCCATTCCCTTCTCTAAAACTTCCTATACTTGTATTAATTTTTACATTTCATCAATATTTTATGCTTTCCTTTACTAAAAAACACTAATTCCCACATATCACATTCAACTAATTCAACAACTTATTGTTCCCCCTCTTTCAGACTATCAAGATGGATAACAAGTACTTGCCCCAACTATATCAATACTGTAAGGAGATAGATGGTCAGCAAGTTTATCTTCTTAACATAAAGGCAATATACCTTCTATGCCCAATCTTCCTTCTCCATCGTCTCCAACCAACTATTGGCCTTCTCAAAAAGATGAAGGCCTTCTTGCAACGAATTATACATCTTCATGAATATGCATAAAGAATTACATGTAACAGAGCATTTGAAAATCATGAAAACTTAAGTACATAAAACAAAGAGCAAAAAGAACATAAGATGCATGAGATCAAGACACCAAAAGTTGATAATGGATTTTGTCCAATTTGGACTACATCTCCGGGCTCTGCTCAACAGTGGGGAGGCCTTCATTCATTAAGTGGAAAAAAGAATAAGTACAAGTAAAATTACATAAAACACCCTTGTACCTAAAATCTGAAAAATAACTGAAAAATGGAGAGCTCTGATGTAGAAACATACATCACCGTTGAATTTATGTCATCAAGAGGTGTAAAATCGACATAAAATTTGTCCCAAACTGACACTAGCAAGTTCTGCACCCCAGGGAAATTTTCTGATGCCCCTCAATATTCCCCAGGCATGGTTTCGCCCCCTACGCCGCTCATGGTTCCGCTCCTGCTCTGCCGCTCTCCCTGGGCACACTACGGAAATGGGTTTTTATATGAGTTGAACAGAGGCTTTTACAAAGTGTGCTCACGTGGCGCATTGGTAACTATGTAAAATGGTTGGAGAGGGGTCGGGGGATCAAATCTCGCCCCTCTCAAAATAGTCATATGGGTTTATTTGGTTTTTGTTTTTATTTTATTTGGGACTGCCCGTTCAGGGGCCGGCCACGGGGGCAGGGCGCGTTCGACCCCCATTGGTCTCCTTCTCCGTTGCCTTCGTGTAGTGTGATAACATATGGTATGAGTGGTGGACGGGTCCGCTCCACGTGGACCGACCCAACCACACCCGTTGCGTTATATAGCATGGTGGTTACGTGGGTGGTCGGGTTGATAGCTCACCCCCCAAAACACACACACACAGACAGATATATATATATATATTTGATTTTATATAACTATACCCCATTTTTTAAAATTATCGAAACCGGAGGTTATTAGGAAAATTAAGTACCCAAAAAAATCGCCTGCTTTTCGGGTGCTGGGTTCCCTGTCGGTTGATGGTGAAATTGTAGGAAACTTAAACCTGGCCCACAGCTTAACTTTGACCACAACTTTGACTTGCTCTAACTTATTCATAGAACCTCAGATTAAAGCGTTGTTTTCATCATTGGATTCAGAACACAAAACACTTCGAAATGGTCCTGGTCTTGTTGCCATTTGACCACTTTTATTGTTTTAGCAATTTTAAAGCCACTTGTTCTTTGATATCCTCCTGGATCAAAGAGATAGAGTACGAAAGCTTTGGTTCACTTGGCAGTCTCACAATTATCATCTTGGTACTGTCATAGATACAAACTGGGGTTTTCGTTGCCATCACAACCTCTATATATATGATTAGCTGTGAGCTCAGTACCACTGGTTTAAACGAAATGTACAAAACAAAAAAATAAATTTGATGTGTTCCAAACACTTTTGGATTGCATTGAATGCAATATTATTATATTTTGTTTTCACTTTTTCTCTCACCATGGTGGATGCAAAGTAGTTTGCAACTCTTCCTCTAGTTTAGAACATATCAAATAAATGTATTAGAAACTAAAGCAACCATTTTTATACATTGTTCAATCTTATAAATACATAATGCTTCTTCTAAGTCTATACAACCACCCACAATGTGATTACTACATCCATTGCCTTCCAATACCCTTTTAGTAAGTGTACTTTTGACTCAATAGCCCCATTCCCTTCTCTAGTGACTTCCTATACTTGTATTACTTTTTGCATTTCATCATTCTTTTATGCTTTCCTTTAATTAAGAACTCTTATTCCCACATATCACATTCAACTAATTCAACAACTTCTGTTTTCCCCCTCTTTCAGACTACCAAGATGGATAGCAAGTACCTATCCCAACTATATCAATACTGTGAGGAGATAGATGGACAAAAAGTTTCTCTTATTGACATAAAGGCAAGACACCTTTCGTGCCCAATCTTCCTTCTTCATCATCTCTAACCAACTATTGACCTTCTGAAAAAGTTGAATGCCTTGTTGCAACGACTTATACATATTCATGAAAGGGATACAATAAAAAATCTTTAGTTGGATTTCCAGTGCCACAATTCTCATTTTGGTGCTATCATAGATACAAACTAGTGTTTCCATTGCCATTGCACCCTCTGCATATATGATTAGCTGCTAGTTCAATACCACTTCTTCAAAGGAAATGTAAAAATAAGAAAATGAAATGTGCTTCATTCCAAACACTTTTGGATTGCAATGAATGCAATGTTATGCTATTTTGTTTGCACATTTTAGCTCACCATCGTGGATGCAATGTAGTTTGCAACACTTCCTCTGTTTCAGAACATATCGGATAAATATATTAGAAATTAAAGCAACCATTTTTATAGGCTGTTGAATCTTATAAATACGTAATGCTTCCTTTTGTTGATCTGAATATAAAGTCATTACTTCTTCGAATTTAATCAAGACCACTGTTATTTCAAAGGCTTTCAAAGAGCTTGTATATTGTCTTTATAATATAGAAATTGAAAATTAGTTGTTGAATGTAAAGGAAATCACCCATCATGTCTTCACAATTATAAATGCTATATTTCTTCCTCTATAAATGTTTTTTATTCATTTCAATTTAGTACTGTATTTATAATATAGAAATTGAAAATTAGTTATTGAACGTAAAGGAAACCACCCATCATGCCTTCAAAGTTATAAATGCTATATTTGTTCCTCTATAACTGTTTTTTTTTCATTTCAATTTAGTATTCATTGCAAGTTCCATTAATTCCCTTACATTAACCATCACCATAATAAAATCTTATTCCAATCTCCCACGAACCTTCTCCATGCCTAGTTGAAGAAAAAACCATGGTTGGTTTAAACTATGGGTTTTATGATACTATGGATAATCCGGTTTCTGCAAATAACTCCTTTCTTACAACACTAAATAACAACGTAGCATAGATTTCATACAACAATAAATAACAACGTAGCATAGATTTCATGGTGCATGATCCCTCTCCTTAATTTCAACAACATTCTCCTTGGTGGTACAACTTTCTCTTCCAATGCATGCTATCTTCAATTTCAACAACATTCTCATATGTTGTATTTAATTTCAGCAAAAATCTCCTTGGAGGGGCAAACTTTTCTGCCAGATACTTAATAAAATTTGTATAAAGGTGACCTACCCTGAAAATTTTGTCAGCTATACAAATTTTTTATTTCTGCCTTTATTTCTTCTAATCATATTTTATTGCAAAGGACATAGAAACATAATCCCTATTGTTGTCACATACAATTCCCTTATTCATGGCTTGTGTAAGAAAGGCAAGCTAGCATAGGCTAGGAAATTCTTCTAGGGAATGCCCAACAAGAACATAGTCCCTGATGTTTTCACATACAATGCATTTTTTGATGGCCAAATTAAGGAATGGAAACACAAGGAGCCCATCAAAGTGCTTCATGAGATGTTGGACAAAGGGATTAATCCAAATCTTATCACATACAATTTCCTTATTGTTGGTTATTGCAAAGAAAAAAAAACTTATTGCTGGTTATTGCAAAGAAAACAAACTTCAAAAAACTCTCGGTTTGTTACATGTTATGGTTGAAATATGCTATGAACCTGTTCATACCACATATAATACACTTCTAGGTGGCTTATACAATATGGGTAGTCTAGAGAATGCCAATGAGATCCTTCACCAGATGTTGGAAAAAGGCAATATTTCTCGCTATAGTACATTAACAAATGGATTCTGTAAGCATCACAAAAAATACAAAGCTTAAGATATCTTCTATGAGATTCCAGAGCAAGATAAAAATATGTTGTTACAAACAACATATTTATGGATGGACATTGTAAAGCTGCTAATCTTAATAAGTAAATAACATTAAACTACATATACCTCCCTTTAGATTATTGCATGGCATATTAAAAAAGGATTGGACATAACATTACGAGATATTTAGCAGCAAAAAATAGGCTCCATAAAGGTATTTCTCGAATTCACAGTGCAAGCTTCAGTAGTAGTGACTGATTTGCAATTGATAAAGTTCAAATATGACATTGCCAATACTTTACAAGAAAAATATCTTAAAAAAAATTTCCAGCGGATCTTAATGAGGTGATCTGAGTGGAACTTCCATAAGTACACTCAATGTTTACTCTTAAAAAACATTTCCAATGACATTCTTCACAATAATAATCTGGAATTGGATTGATACACTGGTTAGTGCTTGTCTTTATTGTTGATAGACTATACCTTGAGAAGTTCACTAGTGATCCGTACTTTTTGAAATGGACTAAACTAGACTTATGTATTGAACTAAAGTTTGTTTCCAATTTTACAGCTTACTTTGGCATGCCTCCTCATTTTTATGTTTTTGTGGAATCTTTTTTTGCATTTATTGAATACCCATAGCCCACATATATTGAGTAATTTTTCTTGTTATTATATACACCTAGTACTAATGACTGTCATCGTATTCCTTCGTGCAATGCATATTTGTTAATTAGACATCTCCAACCACTTGAATGTCCTGTCTTTGTTGTCCAACTTGCAGTCGTCATGGAAACTATTATATTTTTGGCCTCCTTTTGTAACTTTCCAGCAATCAGCTTGATTGGAAAGCTATCATGTTTATGCCCCTTGGAGAGGATATCAATTGGAAAAAAATCCATTTTTTAGTTATTTAATTTACATCCAGGTTAGGAATTTTAGTATATTATAAGAGCTGGTTTAATCTATGGCAAACAAATGCAATGTCTGCTGAAATTCAGGGAACATTTTATCTATTTCCACTAGGACTCCTAAGCATTGGACCTCCAATATTGCAATTGTTGTCAAGAAATACCTTGAGGGAAATGATGCTTCCCTTGCTTTGCTTATCTAGAGTATAGTAGCATTATTAGTTGCAAAGGTTGTGTGTGTAAAGATGCTTCCCCTGCTTTGATTATCTAAAGTATAGTAGCATTATTACTTGCAAACGTCATGAGTGGATATAGAAGCTAAGTTTATGCATTTTCACTACAATTGTTATAGGCATGTTCTCTATTTTTTTATTTTGGAGGAGCATGGACTAAAAAAAATTGCGATTTTAATAGTCAGATGCTTGCATGTCCCTCCAAAAAAAATTCCTTTCAAAATATTCATGCTTTAATGCATTCACATGATTTGTGACAGATAAGAAGCTTGGGAAAATTATGAAACATGTCAATGGCTTAATCAATTGCTGTCATACACGCGTATGGATAAAAACCCTATGTTTCTATTTAATTTCGAAGTATGTACATTCAATGCTCACAATATATCAAATCTAGGTTTTCGAAATAAGTTTCATATGAATTTTATAATTGATAGCTTTGATGAACCATACTCTTTCTGATTATTATTTCTTAATGCATTTATACCTTTTATTTTGAAAACCTACATGGTTCTTTACTATGATACCTATAAAATATATGGCATGGTTCATGGGGAAACCTATAAAGACAAATTCAAAACTAGGGGTTCAGGTCTGAACATAATTGCAATAACATGAAGGCAAGAGAAAACAAAAACTTTCCCAATCACAAAGCAAGGGAAATATGATGATGGAAAGGGAAGAATTTGTTTCACCATATTCATATTGAGTTAGAATATGCCTACTAATGAGCAAGGGAAGGGGCTTGCCTTCTTATAATGACTCTCACCATTTTTCACCACTCCTTGTAGGAATTTATATTTTTTTTGTGATGTTATATCCACTATTGTCAACTTGAAAAGTTGTTACTAAGTTTATTTTGGAGTAAAAACTACAAAATATTTAGTGCATAGAAAAAAATTGTGTTTACTCGATTAAAAACTACAAGTAGTGTAGTCCAGCTATGTCTCTTGAGGTTAGGGATAAATTTTCACCGATATATTTATGATGTAGAATAATGTTTAGGAGCTAATGAATCTTCCAACTATTAACTGCTTGAATCTTCATTTCATGTTGGATGGCATTGATACAATATCTAGCAGATGTTGGACTGAGGTGAGAGCCCATTTTTTTATGGATTTTTCCATGTTATCTTATTTTTTGAAAATATATTCAAGCTCTGGTCTAAGTACAATCTAAAAGTGCAGGAACATATGCTTGATGGGGGTCGTGCCCCAATGCTACAAGAGAGCTCCCCTATTAAAGATTCTCTTTCTAGAGGTCATAACATCCAATTCACAAGTGTAGTACCATGGGTAAAATAATTGTGCACATATTCAGACATAAGCAATGAAAATAGATGAGTGAAATTGTTTAAGTTGTTTCATCATGTAACTAGGGAGCAACTCATAGATGAGAAAATCCCTCTGAAAATATCAAGGTTGTGGAAATGAAGATATGCGCAATATACCCTCAGAATACACTTTACGTTTTGCAGAAACATGCATTTGTCGAACATCTTGGAGCCCTTAATATATGCCAATTTCCTAAGATCTAACAATCACGTTATCGTAGCCCACTACACCTTCTTGCAAGACACATCCTTATGAAAAAAATGTTTATAACATCATTTAGCATATGGAAATATTCAATAAAACATACATACAATAGATAATTTTTTTATATAGAGCTATTTGAATCCTTTAAATCCCAACTTGTGAGGAAATAACTCTTCAAACTTCAATAGTAGGCTCTTCAATTTTCCAAGATACATGACCTTGCTACATCACTTTTTTTTGGATTCTCTAGCAAAAGAGCTTTCAATTGTTCACGCAAAATGAAACTCTTTCATTTGTAAAATCTACCATGTATATTTTCCTCGCATATTTGATCTGGAATCGTCAAATTATTTCCATTGTAATGCCAAACTTTAATATCACTTGCACTACCATGCATATATACACCTCTCTTGGATGAAAAGTTACCTCTTAAACTGATTAAATTTTTTTTTCCCATTTAACCTTCTGCCTCTCTCCCCTGCCTTAAAATGCCTTTGAATTTGATCACCCTAACAACTTCCAATATTTTGAAAGCATAACCAGGTCCCACATTTTAGTCCTCTACTTTACAATTTCCATTACATTCTCCCCCTCGCCAACTATTTCCCTATAACTTCCACATCCACAACCTTTTTTCCTATAGAACTATCTCAATGACACTATACATTCCTCTGCACTTCTATCAACGTGTCTTTGCACCCTCCCGATGCAAACGCTAGTATAACTTCTTCTCTTTATTAATAGAAATGTGTTTCCTTTTCGCAAAAAAAAATTGGAAAGTAAAATGAAGTGTCCAATTTCAAACTTTGATTCAAACTTCATGTGAAAAAAAGAGTGGAAAGTAAAATGAAGTTTCCAATTTCAAATTTTGATTCAAACTTCATGGAAATTTCTGTAGACAAGATATGGCATAATATGGTAATAAATTTGAATTTATGGAAAAAAATAAATAACCGTGATAAGAGGGTTTGGATTTTTTTTTGTTATGATGAGGATTTTGATTTAAAATTTTGATACAACATTTAATTTTTTATTTACAGTTATATTTTTCTTAAATTTTTTCACTACATGGATAGCGATTAAAAAAAACACATGCATTTTAATGATTTAGTTGTTGAAGATAATGGAGAAATCTAACTTAGAGAGAGTTGGTTCACTAGAACCTTTGATTAGGAATTATTTCCTACTTCTTAGGTATTTTTTCTAACTTCCCATGTTCGTGTAAGCTATATATATTCATGGTTTGTAATGTGATGATTGTGTAGAGTGTTTTTCATATGCAGTCTCCAGGTGATGCTCCTCACCTGTGAGCTGCTCATTTATTGAATATAAATTGTGTCTTCTGATTTTTATCATGGTATCAGAGCTTCACGGTTGTGTGAGTCAAAGCCATAGCGATTTTCTTGAGTGAGCTCCATGAGGAGGCGCGGTTGACCAAATTCAAAGCTTTTTAACTGCCAGAAAGTTGCATGAGAGATCGATCCGTGTTGGTTAATACACAGAGCGAGGCTTTAGTTAGAGTTCTATTCCATCGCCAAGAATACAAAGTGGAGCGCAAGTTGTTGCACGTTTCTGCGCGTTGTTAGTCTCATTAAAGATTGAGTCTTAGTGAAGAAACATTGCGATCCCAGATGTGGGTGTGTCTTGTTATCACTCTGAAATTTCCAAAGGTTGTTTTTGTGTTAAAAAGAAATATCAAAGGTAACTACAAACCTAATTTGGAGTTTAGGATCTAGCCTTCCTAAACTCAGAGAGTGCTCTCTCTATATGATTTAACTTTGTTTAGTTAACGGATATTAGGCTAGTTATGTATGTTTAGTTCAATTGGTTTTGATTGGTTGGTGTAATTAATGAATTAGATGAATAAGTTATTTACTCCTTTCCATTGGGCTATGGAGTGAATGTGCTTTGAAACATAACCAAATCCAATTATAAAGAAAGTGTTATAGGGCAAGATAGGTGAGCAATATCATATCTCAAGACTGAATGGTGAAGTGATATTTCAATCGGGATCAAGGAGAAATTAAGAATTCCTTGAACTAGATAATGAAGGAGGGTGAAGAATTGAATCGGGATCAGAGGGAAATTAAGAATTCTCCAAACCAGATATCAGAAGAAAACATAGAAATGTATAACTGTAAAAAGCAGAGTGTAATGTTTAAGCAAATTCTGCAGTAATACTCCTATTATAACATTCAAATTTAGAACACATATGATTTTATGGAATACTTAGAAAGAAAACATGAACAATTGAAATTTTATACTTCATTGAGATAGCTCAACACATTAATCTTGTAAAGAAGTGTCTTTATAACTGGTTTAGTCTGTCAACTGGAAACTGGTACAATAACCCTCAGGCAAGAGATCAGTCATGTACTGAAATATTCAGAAATCAACACTTGACCGACCCTTGATACTTTAAATGATGAAGTATTTGTACAAAATATTACAAAAATATCCTATCAACTTAATAGGATTTATTCTAGGAAACTAAAATATCTTTTTACAAAAAGATAGTGACACCTTTCAACTGTCTGATATCTGGAAATGATTATTTTCTTGTTTTTATATGTATGTTCTTTCACCCTTTACAGTAATTCATACCACTTCTCCCATGTTTCTTCATCTGGGATTTTTATTTTCATCATCCTGCGGTAAATCTCATCTACTTCCAAATATCTGGAAAATGTAGGCTTATTTACAAAAATGTGATTTATCTCATGCTAGAGGTAAAAGAAGTTTTCTAGAGTTTGAAGGAGCACCTTGCCTATGGGAATGTCCTTCATTGAGGAAATGTGGGAAGTTTATTTGGCCACTTCCCTTAACTTCTTGGCACAATCCTCATGTCTCATGAGTTTATCATTTATTACTAGAGGACTAGGCAGACCCTTCTATCTCAACACATAAAACTTGTTGAAAACAAATTTCACTGCAAGTTCCAAAATTTGACATTTCTCCTCAAGTTGTAGCATTAGATTTATTTTGGTAATCACTTTCTTTACTTATAGGATAGTTTCTGTTCTGTCATCTATCCCGAGCTCTTCCAATTCATACTTTTTTTTAGAATTTAGGATTTTGATTAGTTCAGAGGCTTCCTCTGGTTTCTCTCCAAGGTTGGCTTTGAATTTCTGAATTGCCTCACTGGCTTCCTTCACTAAGTTGTTCTACTCAAATATAATTTGTATAGAAGTCAAAATATCATTAACTAAGTTAATGATATTGGACCACAATTGTTGTTTTGATTGGGCTAAAGGCTCTGTTAATGACAAATCTTTCTCCAACTGGTGGATTATGTTAGTGAGTCTATTGACTTTGTGTGCTTCAGCTTGATGCATTGCTTTTGCCGATTTATTTTCATTCTCTAAGTTCTTTATCTCTTCCTTGAGGTTATTAATATATGTAGTCTAAATGGACATATATTCCATTGCTTTGATCAATCTATTGGCTTCATCAGTGGGATGGCCTATTGGTATTGTTGATGTTGGTGTTGATGTAAATACTGGTGTTGATGTAGATTTTATGGGGATAGTAGTAATGGGAACTGCTTCCATAGTAACCATGCTAGCTTGTTTTTCTTGTACAAGCTTATCCATTTATATATCCATTTCCTTTAGCTAAGTTGTCAATTGGATGATTAATTTCATCATATCATCCTTTTGATGGTCTGTCTCCAGAACCTCCTTGGTTTGTGGATGCTTAGTAGTTGGTAGTTTTAACTGTTTCTTCAGTGCAACTATGCATGCATTTTTCTTTTTTACAAGTTCTTCTGCTGCCTTGATGTCAGTTGGATTATAGCCAATCTCAATTACCAACTCTTCCAATGACTTAATCCTATTGTCTTTTGCTAGTGATGAGGCTCTCTCTAGATTTAACAGTGAGTGTACATTTATTAGGGAGTTCTGCAACTTCTGGACACTTTGAGCTTTATGTGTCAGAGTTGAATATATCATCTCTCCTGCTTGCTTGTGAAATTCAATTTGGTCAATTGGATGCACTTCCTTGGAAGGAAACTCAAAGTCAGTTTTATTATAGTCTTTTGAAGTTTTGGGGGCCTGTACCTTTCAATGCAGGATTGCCATCTGCATTTTCCTCGTTATGAGGTCAAAACCTGAAAGCAACCTACTCTCATCACTAAGATTTTTCTTCCAGTATTGTGCATATGTAATAGCCTTTAGTGTTTCATTTTTAATTTTAATCTCTTTATATTTCTCAATGATATCCGTTTCCTTCTCAACTGGCTTGTTGGATGTTGAAATTTCTGAACTACTTTGCTTCTGAATGATTTCTGCCCTAGAAGAATATGATGTCAGAGTTATTTCTTTTGTATCTGGTGTAAGTGTGTCATCCCAGATGACAATCACTTTCTCTGTTTCAATAGTATCTTCCTGCTCTATTACCGGGTTCAGCTTTTATTTCTTTATGTACATAATCTTGAATTTATTTTTAGATTTAGCTTCTGCTAAGTAAGAACCTTCTTCTCTGGACCTTTTTAAATTCCTATCCTGTGGATCTAAAGTAAGCAGGATGGAACTAGTATCAAGCTGATCCTCCACATCTCGTAGAGTGTTTTCCAACCAATCTGACTGGTTGGAATATTTCTCAATCTTAGGCTTAGATTCATGGATGAAAGGGGTGAGTTTAAACTTAATTCTTAATTTTCTTATGACACCCAAGGGGTCATATGACCATTTGAAACTATTGCCGAAATTTAACTCCCATAGGCATTTGTCTGCTTCCTTTCTAGCATTCCTATTGTTGCATACAAAGGGCCCTAGTTGGCCTTTTATATTGAACTGGGTTTTCTTTTTGGCTGAAAGGAAGTTTACCTCATCAGAATTCAAGATCTGTCTAATGTACGCTACGGAAAAAATCCTCATTGGGAGGTATCTGGGAAGCTTGTAAGGGACTAGTTGGCCTCCATATGCTCTGATCTTTGTGTGATTCTGGTATAAATACCAGTCTCCTATCTTGCTCTGGTCAGATAACTGTAGAACTTTTAAGATTTCATCACTGTTTCTAGGTTGAATGCTGTTGCTAAGCATATTAACCACTAGGTATACAAAAGAGTCAATAAATTCTTTGTAACTGAATTCGTTGGAATCATTTCTAATCAATGGTGTCCAAAATATTACAGACTCGGGATTACCCTCTCTGTCCAGTTTTTGTAGGTTGATTGCAAACCTTTTTGACTGAAAATATATGAAAAAATGAAAAATACTAAGGAATATTTGAACACTCCTTTTGTTAGTTTGATTGGTTGATCATGTATTGCATCTGCTAGGAATTGGGCAAAGTTTAAAAGTATAGTTGGAGGCTAGCCTAGGCAAAAGGTAGAGAGGAAACCAAGGATGGATTCATCTACATACTCATCAATAAAATATCCTAGGATACATGACAACATGGGCACAATTTTTTTGGTATATTCTGGGAACATGGTAGCAGAGTATGGTGGGTTGCTTTTAGGATTTGGCACTGATTCAGGGAGGAAAGTCTCAAATATTTTAGATTTTCTAAGGAAATCTAGCTTTAGGTAAAGCTCAATGAGGGTCTCAATGGAAAAAAGCACTTCGTCTGGTTGTGGTGGAATCTACAGCATTTGGTTAATGGATTGCGCCGTGATAGTAATTAGAATTTATTGATCAGGGGTGACTATGGATTTTTCATTTGGAAAAGAACTGAGTTGGAAAAGTCTAATGACTTCAGGGAACTAAGGGGTCTGTGGAACTGTGTATTTTTGTAGATTAGAGTTCCAAATATTGATATCATCTGCTTGATCAGCAAACTTGTCATGGCTCCAACAATGGAGCTCCAAGAGATTGCTATCTGTAATTGTATCAGTTATCTTAAAGTCTTTGTCGGCCAGTGGAGTATGATCGACATCTAGCCAGGGTGGTTTCAAAGGGTTCACTGTTTGGAAGTTTTTAGAAGACATTGATTCGATTCAATTATTTAGTTAATGTGCTTAATGTTGAGTCCCAAACTTACATCTTTCCTATACACCTTTCTAGACTTTTTCCATTTACCTGGACCTCCTAAGTCATCAACATCATTGCATATTAATCATAAAAGAGCATTTAAAGTGGTTTTTAACTATGTTTTGTGTATGCTGTTTGAATTAGATTTTTGCTCATTGAGCTACGGAATCTTGTCACTTTCCGCAGCTGCTTCAACTTTCCGCAGCCATTTTGTTAAAGTCTATATTGCAGGTGTCTTCAGGCAAATCAAGCCACATGGGCAAGTTGGAAATGACATGGATATGGACCGAGTCCTATTGGCTCAGTCGAATTCACCAAAGAAGCCCGTGGTCAAAGGTAGTCAAGTGGTGGTCAACCTAAGAGTCCTACGGTGACAGAACTCCGTTTTTCACCACGTGAAGACTTGCGTGGCCGTTCCTAAATCTCAGGGGACATATCAACACCTGTGAACTGCTCCATAAGCCGAATCCAACGACCACCCTCCATAGATTTAATCTTCACGGCAGCCATAATGCTAGATTTCTGGACGTGGTTGTTCACGTGTATTTTATCAGCGCAGATTGTAGGAAAGTAGTTATGTCATCCTCTGTTATAAATAATGCATTCTCATACGCATAGTAGCTAGCTTCTGTAATGTAATTTTGCTGAAAAGAAAGCCCACTGTGCCGTGACATTATTTCCTTATTATGACTGTGTTTTGAATACATGAGAAGACTCTGTTCATAAGCATAATTCGTGGTTGATAGCTGTTGCCCGAGGATTGTGCAGAGGGCCCCTGCACACGCCGAGGTTTTTGTTTATTGCTGTATAGTTTCATGTTTTATTTCCTTACGTTCATTATGCCATAGTTATTCACGTGTATATATTACATCTCTTATGGTATTAACGTTTTATTTTTGTCCATAATTTTTCATGCTTTATACTGCTGTTAACTGATCAGTGTCTTTGTTCCAGATTACAGTAGGCAGCCCGGGCATTTGCACATAGTTTTACAATGACTAATGACATGGAATCGGTCTTGTCCTTCTGCTGATTTATTTTTCTTAGCTTTTAATTCCAGCACTGTTTTATTTATTTCAGTTTTGTACATTTGCTTTATTAGTTAGATTAGATATTAAATTACTCATGTCATTATCGGTTACCTCCGAAAGCCATAGCGAGACTAATGGTGAGGGATTGAAGTATGAGTGTGTAGTTTGATATTAGTTTATTTTTCTGCAAGTTAGATATTAAATTGCTCATGTCATTATCAGTTACCTCCGAAAGCCATAGCGAGACTAATGGTGAGGGATTGAAGTATGAGTGTGTAATTTGATATTAGTTTATTTTTATGCAAATTAGATATCAGATTGCTCAAGTTGTTTATGATTACCTCCGAAAGCCATAGCGAGACTAATGGTGAGGGGTCAGAATATGAGTTGATGTAATTTGATTTTAGCTTTACTTTGCTTGCAATTCTTGGGTTTCTTTGAGCACAGTTTCTTTTGTATTTAGACAGAAGCAAGGGTAATGGGTTTCATGATCAATAGTTCACTGTTTGTTTGACTAGTATAGTGGCACATTTTCATTTTCTTTTAGGAATTAATTTTGTCATTGCGTGTTTTAAAACCCTTTTGAAGTTTGAAGTTTGGGAAATCATTATAAAGGACTCATTGCCTTGAACATTTATATCTATACTTGTCTTTTAGAATTTCCATCTCACATTAGGAAACCAACCAAGATAAAAACCCCCAAAATAAATAAAAAACCCAAAAATGACAAAAACTAAGAGATAGGTTATCTTGCACATATAGTGCGCCACACTTCCTCAGCTTACGAATCCCGGATTGACAAATTAATGTAGCAATTTAGGACACACTAAATTGACCAAACACTTAATTAATGGTGGTGGATAATCAAACTTACCTGGAGTACTGAAGATTTTGTCGTGGAAGGGGTCCACACGGCAGCGAGGCTTCAATCTAGTTGGAAAAGTTGACTTTAGTCTTTTCCGCAAGACCGCAGAGGTAGGGAAATGAGTGGGATAGCGGGGTTTTTATAATTTTGAAATTAGTGGTTTTCACAGGGGGGGGGGGTAAGGCAGTTTATGGTTTCATGTTTGGGGGGTCTGAATTCACCAATGATTGACATGTATGGTTGTAACGGTTCACAATACAACCCTTTTCGGACCCCCCCCCTAGTGATAAACTTCGGATGGCAGAGGGGGCCCAAAAAGAAACATGGGTCGTTGGATTTTCGTGAGTGCGATGGGATCACAAGAAGATGGGGATAAGTTATTTGACAGTGCGAATGGTGGGGTCGGGTAAAACATTATGCAGCGGGGTTAAATGAAAGTGGGGCCAGGCATAATAAGTATAGGTGAAAAGGTCAGAAAAGCGGGGTCCATTAATATTTTTCGGTTTTAAACCTTTGGAAAGTGGGATTTTTGTGTTTTTATGAAAACATAGAGTTTTTAAAGGGGGAAAGGGGGTTTTTAAAGTGGGGAAAGGAATTTTAGCAAGGGGAGAGGGGTTATTAGTTTCCAATAGGGGAAAAGGGTTAGGACATAGGGGAATGAAGAGGAAAACAGGGGAAAAAGGATTAATTAGTGAATTTCTCTTTCTTGTTTTAAGTAAGAACATTTCATAAGTCTTCATCTTTAACAATTATTAATCTTTGTCTCTCCTTCTTTCCTAGATAATTAGCAGTTCTTTTTGAGGGATAAGCATAATGATGCTTATGGAACTTTTGAAAAGTATTCTACCTACCCTTTTATTCATGCTAACATTTTTTCTTTTCCTTTATTGGGTAAATTTGAGCTTGCTGACCCTTTATTTTCTTTTGATAAGCAAACTAACTTATTTCTAACCTTATATCTTCCAATGGCTCATATTAAACTTATGAGCTCATTTTATTTTCTACCTGACTACTGATTTGGAAAGATTAAATGGTTTGGTCAGATCTTTATTCACTAACTATCATAACATAAAATTTAAAGGCATGAATGATCAAGATTAGATTGCATGATCATCATGAATTGTGGCATTTTGAACAAGCTGCACACAATTTATTTGCCGAAGTAAACTAAACTAAGAGTAGTGGCATTTGAATGTGCAACACTTTCCGAATTATTTTTCATTTTTCTTTTTATGGGGTTCATATCTTATATCTTTTTATTCTTTTCTTTCTTTTGGTCCTTTTATTATTCTTTTAGGACATACCCTCTTTTCATTTTTTAATATGGGAAAAAATTTTCGGAAATGCAAAGGTGTGTACAATATTACAAGACTTAACATAGCTAATTCAAAATTATGATCCCTATTATTATAGAACACTAGCATGTCTATCAAAGATTCACATTTTGTTTCAGTGCGGTTGAGCTATGGTATGACTGAGGTTAGGGTTTGGACTTTTCTCTATATCCCAACAGTGGCAGGTTTATGGGTGAGTGCTTACTTTTAGTGCGCTTATTATTCTCAGGCACCGAAGGGTAGATCATAGGAGTGTGGTGCAGTGAGCCTGGATCTAATCCACGTGTGAACCCAGCGTGAGGAGGCACGGTGATAGTGTTGTGGAGTCAGCAGTGTTGGCTGCAATGTCCATTACTGTGACGCCAAAGACTCTAGCGTGGATCTACTATGAGTTGAGGTGTCGAGGCGGATCGGATTTCATGCCTACGCATGTTCCTATGTACACATTAGCGAGCGATCAGTAGTCAAAGGGATCTTCAGTCTCATAACTATCGAGATCTTCTCCGACTTTCTTGATGCCACAGGGGTCATAAGGACCTACGAGGACGTAGTGTATAGCGGACTGACAGTGTTCAACCCAACAGAACCTGCCATTAAAGGTCTGTAGAGCTAGTTGAATAAAATGTCCATTGAGAAAAAGGAATTTTTGCTTAATTACTGCGTGCTGCCCACCTACGGGATTCAAAGGATGAAATATTAATTGTAGAAGAGGAATGCAGATAGAAGGATAGTGGAGAATCAGATCTATTCGTGTATTGTAACCAGTGGTGTGAGGAAAATACTACGAAAGTATGTTGGCACACGAGGAAAATACTGCAAAATTATGTTGGCGTGAGCAAAGTACTATGAAAGTCTGGTGATCTGTTGTTTCTTTTGTTGATATATCTAGCTTGTCATGTTTTGGATCAAGATAGTGATCTCCTCAGCGATCTGCATAGCGGAAGCGTGGTTGTGTGTGCAGTGGATCTTCCCACAGTATTGCATGATGACCATTGTTGAAACAATAATGTGGTGTGGATCTATGTGAGAGCGGAAGTGGTGCCTGTTCATACCTCACCAGATCAAAAATCCTGGGTGTTAAACTGTTTTTTATTTATGTTAGGAGAAGCACCAAATGACCAAGGGATCGTGCCCTGAGGTCTGCATGCCTCAAAATATTTCCCAGTTTTGTGTAATGCACGACAGTTCAAAGGTCGTTTTTCTGTGTTCTTGAAGTGCAACAATTCTGGAGCATGGTCTGTGGAGATGTGTTGACTGTGTGAAGTCAAGTCAAACAAGATATTGAGCATCGTTGGAGCTATGAGCTGTCAATATGTCAATATGTCTATATTTTTAGATTGGTTTGACATTGATCCTTCTGATGATGTTTTTTTAATGTGGCCATTTGGAGGCATTTCAGGCTTGGGTAGTATTTTTGAGTCAAAAGAATATTCTGACAAACAATACAATTTTATTAACGACCAGAAGTATGATGAGCCACAACTTGCTAAACACATTTATGTAATTGAAGAGCCACCAATGGTTCATTAAGAAGAGCATAAAAATTTGAATCATGAACCTATTGCTCAATATCTAGATAATAACGACAATGAGGGGAATACAAAACTAAGATCACAACAGAAACAAAAAGGAAACAAAGGTTCCTTCAATGGAATTAATGATTCTTATCAAGGTCAATCATCATCTCAAGCTTTTCCAAATCAAACCTCCAAATTAATCTACACGGGGGAAATAAATCATATAATACATCCTTACTAATAAGGAGAATGGACTTTAATGAAGTGATCCACAAGGCACACATGGAATCAGATAAAACCTTGTTGGGTGGAAATATTCTTATACTCAGATGATTGATACTAGAACTATTGGAACCATTGCTTAAAGTAAGCTTGCACTATGTGGAGCGTTATCTATCACCAATGATCAATAAAAATCACATCAAGTGACCTATGTTAAGCCAAGGAAGGAGAAATATGACTTTGGGTGAATTTATCCATTAAGGGGGAGTGTTGGAATTAATTGAGAAATCTATTAATGTATTTGGTTGTTTGTTGTTAGAATCTATATATTCTATTTAGGTCTTAGATCCTATTATTTAGGGAGTGGTTCAAACCACCAGCTATTGTGTACATTTATATGTACAAGACTTTTGATTGAATGAGTACAGTTTGTGTTGAGTGCTTCGACATTCTCTAGGTGACTCACCTAGAGAGCTTCTTACTTTTATGTCATATTCTGTCTCTCTTGCTGTTGCTCATTTTTGTAAGTTGTGTGGATCATGCCAGATCCGTGTGATCGAGTCCTGTCGAGGGGTTAGAAGCTTGCAATTATTTATTTAATTGCATCACTATTCAAATTTGCATATATAAATTCCAACACCCCACAGAACTCACATATAATTTTTATTTTGAATCATTGGGTATTGCTCTCCACATTTCGAATCATTGAGGATCTCTACATTTTTTTAAGAATTTTTTTAAGATTGTCTCTTTTGGATCTGGTAGTAGATCCATGTGTTTTTTCAATTGCTAGAGGCCATAATTTTTTTTTTTAAAGTGTCAATATGAATAACCAAATGGTCGAAGCATACTTGAAAGAGAGCAATAAGCTCAACGGTTCCAATTATTCTAATTGGAAATTCAAGTTGCAGACTTTGTTGGAGGGGAAAATTGCATGGGTGATTGTAAATGGTGATGAATTGGAGCCGACAACTGCAGGAGGTGGATCAATTGCTACAATTTAGGATTGGGAGAAGAGGGAGAATAAGGCAAAAGTGCTATTGAAATTGTAAGTGAAAGACTGCATTATCCCTCACATGAGTGAGTGTAAATAAACAAACAAGATCTGGACAACCCTCAAGGAACTGTATGAGATCAGAAACTAAAATCGCCTTATGTTCCTGAAAAGCAATATTCTCTCCATTAACATGGAGGAGAATGAATCAGTGGTTGCGTTCATCTCTCGAATCAAGGACCTCAAAGACAAGCTTGGAGACATAGGGGAGGCAGTGTCAAACAATTATCTGGTCATGATTACCATGAATGGTATGACTAATGACTATCAAATGTTCACCACAGGCTTGAATGTGAGAGAGAAAGCCCCCAAATTTGAATAATTGACAGGGATCCTGATGCAAGAGGAGGAAAGGTGATTGACTCTCAAACCCTAGAGTCCAGAACTTGCTCTAATGGCGAAGAAGAAGCCCTTCAAAGGAAAGAAAAATGCATCACACAAAAGTGGAGGAACCCCACAAAGAAAGCCACCTCCATCTCAAGGTATGCCATCAAATAGAAATGATTCAACAACCGAATGTTTATATTGTGGTAGAGTTGTTCATATAGCTAATAATTGTCAGAAGAGAATTTTGATGAAATCCAACATAGAAATAAGAGGCATGCATGACACTTTGCAGATGATGATCATATCCAGGACCTCAGACTATTTATGGTTGATTCTGATGAGAATGTTGAATTAGATACATGGTTTGTGGATTCAGGAGCTTCCACTCACATGACATGTAATAGAAATTGGTTTGAACAAGTTAAAGAAAACAATAGTGGTGCTAAAATCTACCTTGGTGATGACAGAGGGTATGAAATCCGAGGGTATGGTAATGTTCCTATTGTATATCCTGATGGAAATATTAGACATATCCAAAATTTAATGTATGTACCTGGAATAAAAATTAATCTGATCTCTGTTTATATGATAACATATAAAAATCGTAAGATAGAGTTTTTAAAATCTTACTGTGTTATTAAATATCTGCTGGATTATATGAATACAATTGCATCAATGATTCGAGTGGGAGGTCTATACAAGATGAATATGAGAAGTATGCCATGCCAAGCATTGAAATCATCAGGGATGACTGCAGAATATTTATGGCATCAAAGATTCAACCATATTAATTTCAATGATCCGCTGCTACTTCAAAAAAGAGGTATGTTCAATGGTCTCCCTGTTTTAAATCATGTTCATGTTGATTGTGAAGCATGTGCTCTTGGGAAGATGCACATAGATGAGTTTCGTGTAAATTTAGATAGAAAGAAGAGAGATATACTATAGCTAGTGCACACTGATTTATGTGGGCCAATGCAGACAAAGTCATTGGGAGGTGCCTATTATTTCTTATTATTTGTTGATTACTGTATGAGATTCACTTAGGTATATTTTCTCAGAAAAAAGAGTCATACTTTTGAATACTTTAAAGAGTTCAGAAGCATGATTGAGAAGCAGACATGGAAATTCATCAAGATTGTCTGCTCGGATCAAGTGGGAGAATACAAGAAGGCTAGTTTCATCAAATAATTTAAAGACCATGGAATACTGTAGCAGCTTACAGTACCTCACACTCCTCAATAGAATGAGGTTGCATAGAAGAATAACATAACCCTTGTAGAGTGTGCTCGCAGCATGCTAAAAGGTAAGAATATTTCTAATGGATTTTGGTTTGAAGCAATAAATACTGCAGTGTATTTGAAGAATGGGAGTCCAACAAAGACTCTTGATTTTAAAGCTCCTTTCGAAGCTTTGTTAGGATTTAAGCCCGTAGTAAGTCATTTAAGGGTGTTTGGCTCCAAATATTTTTCTCATGTTCCAAAGGAGGATAGGAAGAAATTGGATTCAAAGGCCATTAAATGCATTTTTTTTGTGTACTGCATTGATTTTAAAGCATATAAGTTGTTTAATCCCTCCACTCATAAAGTCTTTGCAAGTAGAGATGTAGTATTCCATGAGGAGGTTCATATTGGAAACTATGATAAAGGAAATGAAGAATGAGACATTCCTTTGCTGATTGAAGAAGGGAGTGATGAAACATGAGACAACCATGAGCATCAATAGTAGAAAAAGGAAGAAGCAGATGGTACAAATACAGTAGCCAAGCCAATTCTGCAAAGGGACGATCAGAATATGTTTGAAGCCACTATACCACTCAGGAGATCAGGTATGAAAACTCAATTTCCAGCAATATATAAGGGAAATGCTTTTATAATTAGTATGTTAAATGTTGTTGAACACTCTAGTTATAAACAAGCCAACCAATATGATGAATGGAGGGTATCTATGGAAGATGAATATGAATCAGTACTTAAAAAAAAAAAACTTGGGATTTAGTTGAATTACCTGAAGGAAAAAAAACCATAGGTTGTGAATGGATATACAAGCCTAAATTTAAAGCAGATGAGAGTATAGATAAATATAAATCTAGGCTAGTTGCAAAGGGGCACTCGCAGAAAGAAAGTATAGACTATGAGGAAACCTTCGCCCCTGTAGCTAAACTAAACACAATTAGAATTTTAATTGCTTTAGCTACCAAACATCATTGAAAAATTCTAGGATGGATCAATGCAAAGCTGTAGTGGTACCTTTACAACATAATATTAAACTTAAGAATGATGATGGTTCCAAGGAGGTCGATGCAACATTGTATACAAAAATAGTTGACAGTCTAATTTACTTGACTACAACTAGGCCATATTTGGCTTATGAAATCAATGTATTGAGCCAATTCATGTCAAAGCCTCTTGAAAGTCATTGGGTTGCAGCGAATGGTGTCTTAAGGTATCTTCAAGGAACCTTAGACTTTGGTATTAAAAATACTTATTCGTTTGATGTTAGATTGACAGGTTTTTCAGACTCTGATTGGGCCGGAAATCTAGATGACATACGATCCATGATAGGTTATGCATTCAACATTGGGTCAGGGGTCATTGCATGGAGCAGCAAGAAGCAGAACACTGTATCCTTGTCTTCAGCAGAAGCTAAGTATCAAGCCATATGTGCAACAACATGTGAGGCAGTTTGGTTGAGGAGACTTCTCCAAGATGCCGAAGAAGAACATAAAGATGAAACTGTTATCAGATGTGATAACTGGAGCTCCATCAAACTTGAAAATAATCCAGTGCTTCATAAAAACACAAAGCATATTAATACACAATTTCATTTTGTTAGGGAGAAATTTCAGTCAAAAGAAATTCATATTGAATATTGTAATACATGTGACAATTTTGTTGGTACTTATACTAAGCCTCTCGATAGAATTAAGTTTGAATTGTTTAGGGAAATTTTAGGAATACTTGTGAACACATTTCAATATTAAAGGTGAGTGTTGAATATAATAGAGAAATCTAATTTAGAGATTCGGTTCACCAAAACCTTTGATTAGGAATTAGTTCCTACTTCTTAGGTATTTGTTCTAACTTTCCTATGTGTGTGTAAGTTATATATATATTCATGGTTTGTAATGCGATGATTATGTAGAGTGTTTTGCATACGCAGTCTCCAGGTGAAGCTCCTCACCTGCGGGCTACTCAGTTGTTGAATGTAAATTGTGTTTTCCAGTTTTTATCATTAGTTTTTATCGGTAATGATTTAGTTTTTAAATGGAATAGCAAGCTCCATGTCAGAACCTTAACCGCTTTCACTCAGTCCTTGAAAATTTAGATTTATTTTTGGTTGAATATTAACAAAAATTTTTAACATTGAAATCCATCCTGAGGAGGAGGTAAATGGGAAAATTGGATTATGGTTAGTTCTTGGCTTTCCACAATTAAACATATTGTGGCTACCGTTGCTTTTGATTTTGCTTCTTGGTTTTTCCGTGAATAGGATTCTTTATTTTTCAGGTGGAAAATATTTTCTTCTCACTCTTAATTTCCCCTCATGATTTTTATTTACATTTTAGAGTGTCATACCATTGCTACCATGATTAAATGAGATGGGTACTTATTATTAGATATACATTTATCAATATTTTTATATCAATAATAATGTTTATTTGATTGTTAAAATTGTAAATTTAATCAAATTTAATATATATATATATATATATATGAGTGAAGTATATTTATATATAAATATGTATTATACCCACTTAAAATTATTTTAAATTTGGATCTATCAAATTCCGAGAAGTATTCCTCTAGATATTTGATCCTTTTTTACACTTGATAGATACAAAGTTATGATGAATCTAATAAATTAGTGTAGTTATATAAATTAAATAGCTAATAAAGGTTTATATGTGATCCGGATCTATGCAGGAACGCAATAGAATATAGATATAACCATAAACATAGAGATGCAGCAGAAATAATGCTTCATTTCATTAATAAAAGAATGACTGAAATATGCTTACAGACAAAATGGAAATAAAAATAGCTAGGGTGCTGGTAGCGTATCTCTGAGAAGAGATGTGGTGGCTACAGACCTCTGAACTGTGTTACAATGAGGCTCGAGGGCCTATTTATTATTGAGAAACAATGGAGAACTCTAAATGTCCAAAAACCTAACCCTAGGAGACGAAGCACCAAAACTATGGGCCCCGTTTGGGTAAATTGGTGTTTCGACTTCCTGGGGACGTAACTTCGGCATACGATCTCCGTTTGATGCGTATCATACCTCGTTAGAAATATCTATCCGAGGAGTACAACTTTCGATGTGAGCAACATCGGTCCATGGACACATGTTGCTCCCGGTTTTCCCAAAAAAAACATCGATTAGGGCCTCAAAACGGCTCTAGAAGTTCAGGACCTGAAAAAAATCCTAAAAATAGTAATTTGTGCTGCAACTTAAAAACTGAAAGAACTGATGGTGGGGGTTCAAATGGAATAGGTGGGTGGCCACATATATCCACCTAGATCATTCGTCCCTCCTTAGGAAGCAATTTTCCCCATTGCATTGAGATCCTCCATGAGATGAGGCAAATTCTGTCGAATTGGGTATTAGATTTGTCAAAGATGTCATGGACCTACGGGCGGGCATGCTGGATGCATTTAGTAATTTTGGTTTCTTTATCAGCCTCAGATAGTACATGTGTGGATTATGTATGTGTAGTTGCAGGAGGTATGGCAACATCAGGCGGCTGTGCGTCAGGGGTTAGATCAATGGAGTGCTTGTCTTGACAGTGTAGAGGAACCTATGTGAGTGAGGAGAAAATGTCCTCGTATTCCTCCATGAATTTGTCCATCTGCTGCAGCCGTGTATGGGAGCCCTATTTCGAGGTTGTGGGCACAATATTTTTCTTTCCCCGTGAGAGAGTTGTAAGGCAAATAGATTTCCTGGTTTGGGAAAAAATATTACTGCATTGTTTTGCAGTAGTCAAAGAGATGACAAGAGGCAGCACTACCTCCGGTATCCTGTACAAGTTATTTCCCAAAGTAATAATAACAACATAAGGCCTAGACTCATACACAACATGTCGCCTCCACAAGTATGGTTGGCCCAATAATACATCAGCTACATCAAGAGGAGTAACATCACATAATACCTCATCTGTGAATGGCTTGATGTTGTATGGAAGGTGGCACTGTTAGCGGATGCGGATATCTCTCCCTGGGTGAAGCCACCCGATGGTATATGGTTGTGGGTGTGCTATGGTCGATAGGCTGAGCCACTTCATAACCTCTGTTGAAATGAGATTCTTTTGTCTTCCGCTATCGACAAGGAATTACAGTGGAGAACCCTTCACCCACATCTGCGAATGGAAGAGGCCCTCTCCCTCCTCTGGATCCTCGAGATGCTCCCTCTCAATATTGGTGGTGGCAACAATCGCACAGGGATCTGCATCAATGATTTTCTTCCCTTTTTCATTTCCTTTGTCTGGTTTTGACTCAGGATAATAAAATGCATCTGATTCAAGTGCCTTTAGTTCGGCTACTAACAAATTTTTGGCCCGACACTTGTTTGTGCTATGACTAGGGCTGTTATGAAATTCACATGACTCCCCTGTGTCCTTCTTTGGACTTGTGGTGTTGTTCTGAGTCACCTCGCTTTGGCCTTTCCCCTTGTTCTGCGGTTCGAGGGCACCTTTCCCTAGCATCGGATTCACAGATCCAAAGTCTCGCTTCTTCTGCTTAAAGCTTTGCTCGATCTTGGCATCATAATTGTATGCCGTGCCAAGAGATGTAATTTCGAGGAACTCCATTTCCTCTTGAATGTGTTTGTGCAGACAATCGCGGTACTTGAGGACCAATTCTCTCTCTGAATCTTTAATACCCAACTTTGTGCACAAGGTATGGAACAAATTCGTCAGTTCATGCACATCTTGATCCCTTTACTGCCGCAATGTGGTCCATTGGATGTATTTGTCCTCATAGCTCCCCATGGGGTAATATTGTTCCTTGATTCCATCTCAGAATGAATTCAAAGTGGGTCTGGCCGAGAGTAGAGAGGGTTCCCCTTCGTCCTCTTGCTTAGAGTAGGTTTCCCACCAGTGTTTTACATGGGGAGCGGCTTTGAGGAGTGAAAAAATAATCTTTTCTCGGTCGGAGAAATCATAGACTGAGAAATACCCTTCCAGCAAATTCAACCATCTATCTACGACGTATTCATCTATCATGCCTTCAAATACAGGAATGTCAAATTTTACCTATACCTTGAAGGGAGTGGCACCTCCAAAGTTGTTGTTGGATGCAGATGCGTCGTAGGTGGGAAGTCGTTGAAGGATCTGAGCAAAGTTATCCATCATCGCATTCCTTTGCTTCTCAAGGGCCTCCTTGAGTAATATTTTGATAGGATCTCCTGCTCCCTTATATTTATTTTCTTCCGCTGTGGGAGGTTTTCGGGGTTTGCGAGGCTAATATGTCAAGGGTTCAACTAGATCGAGCCCAACCTCCTTATACCCTGACCGCGTTGGGGACATGCAAATAAAAACAGAGAAAGAGCAGACCTCTCTGATACCACTGATTCGTATTTATGCAGGAACGCAATAGAATACAGATATAACCATAAACATAGAGATGCAACAGAAATAATGATTCATTCTATTAATAAAAGAATGACTGAAATATGCTTACAGACATAATGGAAATAAAAATAGCTAGGGTGTTGGTAGCGTATCTTTGAGAAGATATGTGGTGGCTACAGACCTCTGAACTGTGTTACAATGAGGCTCGAGGGCCTATTTATTATTGAGAAACAATGGAGAACTCTAAACGTCCAAAAACCTAACCCTAGGAGATGAAGCGCCAAAACTATGGGCCCCGTTTGGGTAAATTGGTGTTTCAACTTCTCGGGGACGTAACTTCAGCATACGATCTCAGTTTGACACGTATCATACCTCATTAGAAAGACCTGTCTGAGGATTAAAACTTTCAATGTGAGCAACATCAATCTATGGCCCCACGTTGCTCCCAAGTTTTCCAAAAAACGTCGTTTAGGGCCTCAAAACGGCTCCGGAAGTTCAGGACCTGAAAAAAATACTAAAAATAGTAAGTTGTGCTGCAACTTAAAAATTGAAAGAACCAATGGTGGGGGTTCAAATGGAATAGGTGGGTGGCCACGGATATCCACTTGGATCATTCGTCCCTCCTTAGGAAGCAATGGTTCCCATTGCATTGAGATTCTCCATGAGATGAGGCAAATTCTATCGAAATGGGTATTAGATTTGTTGAAGATGTCATGGACCTGCAGGCAGACATGCTGGATGCATTTAGTAATTTTGGTTTCTTTATCAGCCTTAGATAGTACATGTGTGGATTTTGTATGTGTAGTTGCAGGAGGTATGGCAACATCAGGCGGTAGAGCATCGGGGGTTAGATCAATGGATTGCTTGTCTTGACAGTGCAGAGGAACCTATGTGAGTGAGGAGAAAATGTCCTCATATTCCTCCATGACTTTGTCCATCTGTTGCAGGCATGCAGGGTAGCCATGTTTCGAGGTTGTGGCCACAATATTCTTCTTTCCCTGTGAGCAAGTTGTAAGGAAAATAGATTTCCTAGTTTGGGAAATAATCTTACTGCGTTGTTTTGCAATAGTCAAAGAGATGACAGGATGCGGCACTACCTTCGGTATCCTGTACATGTTATTGTCCAAAGTAATAACAACAGCAAGAGCCCTAGACTCATACACAGCATGTCGCCTCCACAAGTATGGTTGGCCCAATAATACATCAGCTACATCAAGAGGAGAAACATCACATAATACCTCATCCGTGAATGGCTTTATGTTGTATGGAAGGCTGCACTATTAGTGGAGGCGGATATCTCTCCATGGGTGAAGCCACCCGATGGTATATGGTTGCGGGTGTGCTATGGTCAATAGGCTAAGCCGCTTCACGACCTTTGTTGAAATGAGATTCTTTTGGATTCCGCTATCGACAAGGAATTGCAGTGGAGAACCTTTCACCCACATCTGCGAATGGAAGACGCGCTCTCCCTCCTCTAGATCCTCGAGATCCTCCCTTTGGATCTTGGTGGTGGCAACAATGGCACTGGGATCCGAATCAATGATTTTCTTCACTTTGTAATTTCCTTTTTCTGGTTCTAACTCAGGATCAGAAAATGCATTTGATACTTGTTTGTGTTTGTGTAGACAATCGCAATACTTGAGCACCAAATGTCTCTCTAAATCTTTAATACCCAACTTTGTGCGAAGGGTATGGTACAAATTCTTCAGTTCGTGCACATCTTCATCCCATTGTTGTCGCAGCGTGGTCCATTGGATGTATTTGTCCTCGTAGCTCCCCATGGGGTAATATTGTTCCTTGATGCCATCTCGGAATGAATTCCAAGTGGGTGTGGCCAAGAACAGAGAGGGTTCCCCTTCGTCCTCTTGCTCACATTAGGTTTCCCACTAGTCTTTGACAGGGGGAGTGGCTTTGAGTGCAAAAATAATCTTTTATCGGTCGGAGAAGTCATGGACTGAGAAATACCCTTCCAGCAAATTCAACCATCTATCTACGACATCTGCATCTATTAGGCCTTCAAATGTAGGAATGTCAAAGTTTACCTATACCTTGAAGGGAGTGGAGCCTCCAAAGTGGCTGTTGGATGCAGATGCGCCGTAGGTGCACAGTCGTTGAAGGATCTGAGCAAAGTTATCCATCACCGCGTTCATTTGTTTCTCGAGGGCATCCTCGAGCAATATTTTGATAGGATCTCCTACTCCCTCATCTTTATTTTCTTCCTCCATGGGAGGTTGTCAGGGTTTACAATGTTGATCTTGCAAGGGTTCATCCAGATCGAGCCCTAACTCCTTATACCCTGACCGCGTTGGGGACATGCAAAGAAAAACAGAGAAAGAGAAGACCGCTCTGATACCACTGATCCGGATTTATGCAGGAACGCAATAAGAATACAGATATAACCATAAACATAGAGATGCAATGGAAATAATGCTTCATTTTATTAATAAAAGAATGACTAAAATATGCTTACAGACATAATGGAAATAAAAATAGCTAGGGTGCTGGTAGAGTATCTCTAAGAAAAGATGTGGCGGATACAGACCTATGAGCTATGTTACAATGAGGCATGAGGGCCTATTTATTATTGAGAAACAATGGAGGACTCTAAACGTCCAAAAACCTAACCCTAGGAGATGAAGCGCCAAAAATATGGGCCCCGTTTGGGTAAATTGGTGTTTCAACTTCCTGGGGATGTAACTTCGGCATACGATCTCCATTTGATGCATATCATACCTTGCTAGAAAGATCTATCTGAGGAGTACAACTTTCAATGTGAGGAACATTGGTCCATGGACCCATTTTTCTCTCGGGTTTCCCAAAAAATGTCGTTTAGGGCCTCAAAATGGCTCTGGAAGTTCAGAACCAGAAAAAACAACTAAAAATAGTAAGTTGTTCTGCAACTTAAAAACTGAAAGGGGTTCAAATGGAATAGGTGGGTGGCCACGGATATCCACCTGGATCATTCGTCCCTCCTTAGAAAGCAATGGTCCCCATTGCGTTGAGATCCTCCATGAGATGAGGCAAATTTTGTCAAACTGGGTATTAGATTTGTTGAAGATGTCATGGACTTGCAAGCGGGAATGCTGGATGCATTGAGTAATTTTGGTTTCTTTATCAGCCTCGGACAGTACATGTGTGGATTATGTATGTGTAGTTGCAAGAGGTATGGAAACATTAGGCGGCGGTGCATCGGGGGTTAGATCAATGGAGTGCTTGTCTTGATAGTGTAGAGGAACCTCTGTGAGTGAGGAGAAAATGTCCTCGTATTCCTCCATGACTTTGTCCATCTACTGCAGCCGTGCAGGGGAGCCCTGTTTCGAGGTTGTGGCCACAATATTCTTCTTTCCCTATGAGCGAGTTGTAAGGAAAATAAATTTCTTGGTTTGGAAAACAATCTTTCTTCGTTGTTTTGCAGTAGTCAAAGAAATGATAGGAGGCGGCACTACCTCCGGTATCCTGTAAAGGTTATTTCCCAAATTAATAATAACAACGTGAGGCCTAGACTCATACAGAGCATGTCGCCTCCACGAGTATGGTTGGCCCAATAATACATCAGCTACATCAATAGGAGCAACATCACATAATACCTCATTCGTGAATGGCTTGATGATGTATGAAAGGCGGCACTGTTAGTGGATGTAGATATCTCTCCCTGGGTGAAGCCACCCAATGGTATATGGCTGTGGGTGTGCTATGGTCGGTAGGCCAAGCCGCTTCATGACCTCTGCTGAAATTAAATTCTTTTGGCTTCCGCTATCGACAAGGAATTGCAGTGGAGAACCCTTCACCCACATCTGCAAATGGAAGAGGCGCTTTCCCTCCTCTGGATCATTGGGATCCTCCCTCTGGATCTTGGTAGTGGAAACAATGGAACTGGGATCTGCATCAATTATTTGCTTCCATTTTTCATTTCCTTTTTCTGGTTCTGACTTAGGATCAAAAAATGCATCTGATTTGGGTGCCTTTAGTTCGGCCACCAACAACTATTTGGCCCGACACTCGTTTGTGCTATGAGTGGGGCTGTTGTGAAATTCGCACCACTTCCCTGTGTCCTTCTTTGGATTTGTGGTGTTGTTTTGAGTCTCCCCACTTTGGCCTTTCCCCTTGTTCTGTGGTTCAGGGGCACATTTCCATGGCTTCGGATTCGCAGATCCAAAGTCACGCTTCTTCTGCTTAAATTTCTGCTCGATCTTGGCGGCATAGCGATATGCCGTGCCAAGAGATATAATGTCGAGGAACTTCATTTCCTACTAAATGTATTTGTGTAGACAGCCGCAGTACTTGAGCACCAAATGTCTCTCTGAATATTTAATACCCAACTTTGTGCTCAGGGTATGGAACAAATTTATTAGTTCGTGCACATCTTGATCCCTTTATTGTCGCAGCGTGGTCCATTGAATATATTTGTCCTCATAGCTCCCCATGGGGTAATATTATTCCTTGATGTTGTCTCGGAACGAATTCCAAGTGGGTGTGGCTGAGAACAGAGAGGGTTCCCCTTCGTCCTCTTGATCATAGTAGGTTTCCCACCAGTCTTTGACATGGGGAGCGACTTTGAGGAGTGCAAAAATAATCTTTTCTCGGTCAGAGAAATCATGGACCGAGAAATACCCTTCCAGCAAATTCAACCATCTATCTACAGTGTCTGCATCTATCAGTCCTTCAAATACAGGAATTTCAAAGTTTACCTGTACCTTAAAGGGAGTGGCACCTCTAGAGTGGTTGTTGGATGCAGATGCACCGTAGGTGGGCAGTCGTTGAAGGATCTGAGCAAAGTTATCCATCATCACGTTCCTTTGGTTTCTTGAGGGCCTCCTTGAGCAATATTTTGATAGGATCTCCTGCTCCCTCAGCTTTCTTTTCTTCCGCCATGGGAGGTTGTTGGGGTTTGCAAGGCTGATCTTGCAAGGGTTCAACCAGATCGAGCCCTAACTCCTTATAACCTGATTGCGTTGGGGACATGCAAAGAAAAACAGAGAGAGTAGACCGCTCTGATACCACTGATCTAGATTTATGCAGGAACGCAATAGAATACAGATATAACCATAAACATAGAGATGCAGCCTAAAAAATGGCTCATTTTATTAGTTAAATAATGACTGAAATATGCTTACAGACATAATGGAAATAAAAATAGCTAGGGTGCTGGTATGTATCTTTGAGAAGAGATGTGGCGGTTACAAACCTCTGAACTGTGTTACAATGAGGCTCGAGGGCCTATTTATTATTGAGAAACAATGGAGAACTCTAAACATCCAAAAAACTAACCCTAGGAGATGAAGCGCCAAAACTATGGGCCTCGTTTGGGTAAATTGGTGTTTCAACTTCCCAGGGACGTAACTTCAGCATAAGATCTTCGTTTGACGCATATCATACCTCGTTAAAAAGATATATCCAAGGAGTAAAACTTTCAATGTGAGAAAAATCAGTCTATGAATCCATGTTGCTCCCGAGTTTCCCCAAAAACGTCGTTTGGGGCCTCAAAACGGCTCTAGAAGTTCAGGACCCGAAAAAACTGCTAAAAATAGTAAGTTGTTTTGCAACTTAAAAACTGAAAGAACTGATGGTGGGGGTTCAAATGGAATAGGTGGGTGGCCACTGATATCCACTTGGATCAATATGTATCCAAACAAATACCTTATTATAGATCCTATATTTTCATAATTAAAAAATCATAAAACTTAACGAAATTATAACTTTATTTTAAATTGTTATTACCATTATTGTTAATTATAAAAATAATTAATATATGTGTTAAATATATATACACTTAAGAAAATATGTAACAAGATTTTTAACCATGGAGATTCTTAACTTGTAAATAGGCTTTATTACAATATCATCCCTTACTAATACCACATGAACAAAAAAACCATACCCATGTTTACACACATGTATGTATTTACACTTTTACAATATGATATTACTCTATTATATAGAGTTCTTTTAGTTTATTAAGAGATCCAAATTATTCCTAATTTATGAGGAGACATTGAGACAATATATCAATCATCTCTAACAACTCACACACTATTTTTTCACTTATAGGATGCAAGTATTAATTCCAACACTTACCCATAGATAACGAAATAAATAATCAAACATTGTTTATAGTTTCCAATTTGAATTCCTAAGTTCCATTTCTAAACTCTCGAATCATGGATCCACAAGCTATTGCATCACCTCAATAACAAACCACTCTCATGTCTTCAAAACTAATGAGGGAGCCTTCCCTAAATCCACAACTTCTAAACTAACTGGACAACCATCCCGAAATGTTCTCCTAAAAAGAGTGTGAGATCCATCCATATTAATCCTTTTTAAGTGAACCGTTCTTGTAAAAAGAACGTTAGAGGTTCCATTCCTTCATTGAACTCATTATCATCATCAAAATTCAATCAATATTCATCAATGACAATATTGGTTGATTCTTTTAGCTTCCCTTTTAATAGATCAATAGTACAATTTTTCCAATTCCACATTGTATAACATAATATAAATTATAACGTGAGAGGTACCATTCCTTCATTGAACTCATTATCATCATCAAAATTCAATCAATATTCATCAATGACAATATTGGTTGATTCTTTTAGCTTCCCTTTTAACAGATCAATAGTACAATATTTCCAATTCCACATTGTATAACATAATATAAATTATTTTCAAAAATAAGGATGAGAAAGAAAAATACAAATAAGAGTGAAGTTGTATGCCCAAATTAACATTCAACTTCACTCTTATTTTAATTTTTCTTTATCATCTTTATCTTTGAGAATAATGAATAATTAAAACAAATGCACAGCCAGAAACGTGAGACAAAGCTCACACAAATCAATGAATTCAATTGCTTGATTACATCACTCTTATATAGGAAATTGCACTCACCTAATCTTCCTGAAGAAGAGGAAACAAACCTAAATATGTGCAACCAATTCCTAAATAAACACTCTCGTTCAACCACTCAAAACTAATTCTATTTCTGCATTATTCTCACATCCTCCCTTAATGGAGAAATGGATTTTCTACAATACCTAACTGACTTCTAAAAACTTCAAATTTGATTTTACCAAGGGGCTTAGTAAATATATCAGCCATATTATCCTTGGTATTACAAAATATTAATTCAATTTCATTCGACTCAATTTTCTCACGTACAAAGTGGTACTGTAACTCAACGTGTTTTGTTCTAGCATGGTAAACTTGATTATGTGCTAATTTGATAGCACTCTGATTATCACAATTGATACATGTTGAACCACTTTGCACCTCTTCAAGATCTGCAAGAATTCTCCGCAACCAAATAGCTTCACAGGTGGCATTGGTCAAAGCTTTGTACTCTGATTCTGTTGATGATAAAGAAACAGTTGGCTATTTCTTACTACTCCAAGATACGACCCCCGATCCAATATGAAATGCATAGCCAGAGGTAGATCATCTGTCATCTGGATTTCCTGCCCAATCTGAATCAGAAAAACCTGTCAGTGCAACATCAGATTCATCAGTATACATAATACCTAAATTCACTGTTCCCTTTAAGTATCGGAGAACTTTCTTTGCAGCATTCCAGTGATTTTCTGAAGGCTTAGCCATGAATTGACTAAGGATACTGACTGAGTATGCAATGTCTGGTCTGGTAGTGGTGAGATAGTTCAAACTTCCCACTAACTGACGATATAATGTTCCATCTGCCTCTTTAGTTCCATCTTCTTTGTACAACTTTGCATTCTATTCTAAGGGAGTTGACATAGCTTTGCAATCACTCATATTGAACTTTTTAAGAATTTCCTTTGTATATTTGCTTTGAGTGATCAAAGTTTTACCAGGCTCTCTCCATACCTCAATTCCTAAACAATAATGCAATTCACCCAAATCTTTCATTTCAAATTCCTGTGACAACTGAACTTTAATTTCTTCAATTAACTTGTGAGCACTGCCTGTGATAATGAGATCATCCACATACAAAGATATTAAAGCAACATTTCCTTTTCCATATTTCTTAACATACAAGTTAGGATCATTTTTGCTTTTCACAAATCCATTCTGAAGAAAGAAGGTATCAATCTTTACATACCATGATCTCGGCGCCTGTTTCAAACCATATAATTCCTTTCTTAACCTGCAGACTAGATGCTCCTGTCCCTGTTTGACAAACCCTTCAGGTTGAACCAAATAAACTTCTTCCTTTAAATCACCATTTAGAAAAGCAGATTTGACATCCAATTGATGTATATTCCAATTATGTTTTGTGGCTAAGGCAATCAGTAATCTAATTGTATTCAACTTAGCTACTGGTGCAAAAGTGTCTTCATAATCAATTCCCTCCTTTTGAGCATATCCTTTTGCTACTAATCTTGCCTTAAATTTTATCAATTGTACCATCTGCTTTAAATTTCGATTTGTACAACCATTTACTTCCAATTGGAACTTTATTTTCAGGAAGTTCCACTAATTCCCATGTTTGATTTTTCATAAGAGAAGCATACTCATCATTCATAGCATTTATCCATTGTTCATTTTGTTTATCTTGCTCATAATCAATTGGTTCTACAACATTCATTATATTAGACATTAAGGCATAATCTCTATACCTTGCAGGAAGCTGAGTTTGTCGGGTTGACCTTCTTGGTGCTTCAATGCCTGTGGGTGTTCCATCCATTATTCTTCGGCTTTGAGGCGAATCACCCTCTCGTGATGACTCACTGCTGCTGGATGTGCTCATACTGCTCTCATCCTGATCCTATACCTATACCTGTACCTGTTCCTGCTCCTGCTTAATCAAAGTATCAAGTTTGACATGAGCATCATTAGATATATGCCATGCATCATTCTTTGTATTACTTTTATCATCCTGCTCATGAAACAGCACATCACGACTTGCAAATAGTTTATGGGAACTTGGATCAAACAATTTATAGGCTTTCTGATCCGCACAATACCCAATGAAAACACACTTGATTAACTTGGCATCAAGTTTTCTTCTGTTAGCCTTAGGAATATGAGCAAAAGCAGTACATCCAAAGACTCTGAAATGACTCACATTAGGTTTATAACCATGAAGAACCTCAAAAGGAGTTTGAAAAACTAATTGCTTAGTGGGACATCGATTCTTCAAATAAACAGCAGTGTTAATGGCTTCTGCCCAGAAACCATTAGAGATGTTCTTACCTTGCAACATACTACGAGCAGATTCCACCAAGGTTCTATTCCATCGCTCAGCAACACCATTTTGCTGAGGGGTATGTGGTACTGTGAACCGTTGTTTAATCCCATTAGATTTACAATAGCTGTTAAATGCATTTGACTTATATTCACCCCCTTGATCAGATCTGAGTATTTTAATGCACTTTCCTGTTTGTTTTTCAACCATAGTTCGAAACTCTTTAAAATACTCAAATATGTCACTCTTCCTTCGAATGAAATAGACCCAGGTATACCTAGATCTATCATCAATAAAAATAACAAAGTATGAAGCACCACCAAGAGACCTAGTTTGCATAGGTCCACATACATCAGTGTGAATTAATTCAAGTATATCATACTTTCGTTTCTTGGTATGAACAGGAAACTCTTCTCTATGCTGCTTACCAAGTGCACAAGCTTCACATGGTAAATGTTCACACTTCATAACAGGAATACCTTCAACCATTGATTTCCTTTGCAACAACGATAAATCATTGTAATTTAGGTGCCCATACCTATGATGCCATAATTCTGCTGTCGATGTCTCTTTGGATGTCAATGCAACATGGCGCTTCACTGTCACATCCAATCTGTATAATCCTCCAACTCTGGTACTTGTAGAAACAACCCTGTAGTGGTCCTGAACATCTTTCACAATACACCCCAATTTACCAAATTCCACTTTTAAATGATTATCAGTGATAGTGGAAACAGATATCAAATTCTTTTTGAGAGTAGGTACATACATCACATTATGAATCTGTCGCATTTGTCCATTAGGTAAGTACACATTTATTATGCCATAGCCTTGAACTTTAAGTGACCTGTCATCTCCTAGGTAAATGTGTGTGCCATCAGATTTCTCATAATATTTATCATACCATTCTTTATTACAAGTCATGTGCGCTGATGCACCAGAATCTATGAACCAAGCATTCTCATCATCAGTTTCAGTAGATAATGCAGCATCAGAAAGAAACAACTTAATATTTTTAAATCCATCAGTCACTGAGGTGTCTCTGTTTATGTAATTTCCATTATGCCTTCTATGTCTTTGATTTTATTCATTATTCTTTCTCCTATAGCAATCTTTAGCCAGATGTCCAGGTTTTCCACAATAATCACATTCAATGTTCCTCTTAACATAAGAATCAGGAGGTGTCATACCTTTCTTCTTTGCTTGAAACCGGCCTCTGTTCCTGTCCCATGGTCTCCCTCGGAATGGTCTTTTGCCTCTTGCAGTCAAAGCCAAATCAGAACCATTTGACTCCAGTTCAAAATTTTTCATTCGCTCTTCTTCATGAAGAATAATTCCAGCCAATTCTTCAAATGTAGGAGGTGTCGGTCTCGCTGAGAGCACTGAAATAAAGACTTTATAGTCTGGGACTAACCCCTTCAAAGCAACAGTTACCAAGTCTGTACTAGACACCTTTTCACCAATATCACCAAGCTTATCACTCAAGTCTTTAATTCGGGAAACAAAGTTGCTAATGCTTTCATTGGCTTCCATTTTGATAGATAGCAGCTTTGTTTTTAAAAATAAAATACGGTTTGCATTAGTAGTTTCATACAAACCTTTGAGAGTGTCCCAT
Source organism: Pinus albicaulis (assembly GCA_034641835.2). Taxonomy (NCBI): domain Eukaryota; kingdom Viridiplantae; phylum Streptophyta; class Pinopsida; order Pinales; family Pinaceae; genus Pinus; species Pinus albicaulis. Next base: position 2,093,875,930 of record CM076575.1, on the reverse strand, counting down.
GTCGCCTTGGAAGTTTCACAGTCCCGAATGTGAGGAATAATGTTGTCCTTCACTGACATGCATAGCAGCACCTTTTCTTTCATTTCACGCTTATCCCAATCTTGAGTGGCAGCAAGAGGTTGAGGCTTGGGCTCGTCACCTTTGACAATCGTCCAGAGATTGTATGCCTCCAGTACTGTGAACAGCTTAAATTTCCAATTTACATAATTTTCACCATCAAGTTTAGTGGATTCATTTAAGTATGAATCGGCAAGAGGATTAGCCATTTCATCAGTAATGACCAGTTGTTAACGCTCAATAAATTTTATGCACTCCCTGGTCCTAAAGCTCACAAGGACAAATTAATTTTCAATAAAGTGCAATGAAGCCACAAGCTTCATATAATGAAGTCCAAAAAAAAACCTTTAAAAGGTTTTTTTTTTTTTTAAATAGCTTTCACCGTTGTATTAAAACAAACCTGGTACATAAAAAAAAACTTTATGGTAACGGTTCTGCTCTTACCATTGATTTAAAAACCGCACCCAAAAACTTAAAAAAAAACTCGACCAGCAAACTTCAGCTCAGCATATATATATAAAAGGAGCTCAACAAACTTCAAAAAAAACCCGAGCAACAATGTTTACACACTCTGTGTTGGCATTTGTTGCAAAAGCTTCACGTGCTGGCATGAGCTGCAAGAGCAGCAACGTTCAACGCAATCTTCAAAAAAACTCCACGCACCTCTGTCGTCGATGGCATATATTACTGTGAGCTGCAATCTCCACGCACTTTCCAATCTGCACGCACTGGCACGAACAGAAATCCGACCTCTGCTGTCTGGCGTATGCACCAACACTGAAAAACGTAGATTAAATGGGACGATGGCTCTTTCGCTGCGCAAGAGGGGTATGGGACGACTCTTCTGCGTATCAAATTAATCCCACGAATTTGAATGACACGCAGGCAGGAACATCAATGTGATGCCGACTACAATTTGAATGAATTCGTTGACAGTTACCCTGCGCACCTATCAACAGTGTTCTGCCTTTCCTGTTCAACGTTCCATAGATATGGCGTACACTTCACGCGCTCCACGAACAGAGCGATAGCAGCAATCGTTTGCAACCTTTGCAAACACCACGAACTTTTGATCAGCAGCGTATGCTCATTCGCTCTGCAGACAGCCTTTTGGCACTGCGTCTCAATCCTCACCACAGAAGCGTATACACCAAAGGTACGCACAACAAATCACAACAAAAAAAAATTTCAGTGAAACTGCAACTCGGCGAAGGGTTTCGAAAGCGGAGCTCTCACTCCAATACCCAAACACTCGCTCCGATACCAACTTCAACCACTCAAAACTAATTCTATTTCTGCATTATTCTCACATGAATTTTATATTTGAGAATTACCTCATATATCCCTTGTTTTTAGCCTCTTTTCCTTTACCAAAAATGTTGTTATCCTCTCACCCAATCAAGTACATCCAGAAGGAACTAAAGCATTGAATATGGCCAAGATGAAGTTCTTGAACCATTGATATTTCCTTGCACTAAAACCTAAACCGTTGATATCTCCTCCCATTAAACACTTTTAGTATAGGGAGGTATGCTAATGAATTTAACAAAGTTGGAATAAAGTATTGGAGTCACTCCATATTTTTTCGTATGAGTATTTGCATTAATATAATATAAATAATGAGATGTATTTCAATCATATTATACATATCAAAAGAGAAAAAAACCCGATTTCTTAGCTGCGTGATGACTCTTTTTCAAGAAGACTCCCTTTATCTGCACATGAGTGACAAAGTACAAAGAAAAATGCAGTCACGACTGTGAAATTACAAAAAAATATCAAACCAGGTAGTGGGATATTTGACTTTGTTTGTGAATCTATATTTATATAAAATTTCAAGTGAGTTATAAGATTTAAAAATTAATTTTTCCTCTTCAAATTTCAGTAGAGTTGAAGCGGTGTTGCTTCGTGAATATCTCTCACATTCCCCTTTACTATTCCGCCAATTTTTATTTATTTTTTAAATATGTTACATCAAAATTTTGTTACACTCATGTTGTTACACCATACATACTCTTATATTTTTTATGTGAGTTTCAAACAATTCATTTGCCAAGGGTTTTGTAAATATGTTTGCAAAATATTATCAAGGGTTTTGTAAATTTGTTTGCAAAATGGTTTTTTAATCTGTAGAATTCTATACAAATTTCATTATTGTTTACTAATTCTCAAGTTCTTTCTATTAATAATTTTACTCGAAAAACATAATTTACTGATAATGAAATAATATATTTTTTGTCACATAAAATATGAGTTGGTTCTTTTTATTCTTGCAACAATTTAGTCAAAATTATTCTCATCCACACAGTTTGACATGCTGCTATTGTTTTTGCAACATACTCTACATTAGTAGATGATAAAGTCATAGCGAATTTCTTATTTGATGCCCATGTTACTACATCTGATACAAAATTGAATAACATACCCAGATGTGTTCTTCCTGTCATCAATACTTCATGTAAAATCAATATTTGTATATCTAGTTAGTTTAAATATAAATTTTATGTATATAGGATACAATAACTTGTTGTTCCAGCAACACATCTGCAAATCCTTTTCCCAACTAGCCAATGGGTACTCTTCAGAGACTCCATAAATATGTAAATTAAAATTATAAAAAACATTATATGAGATCTTGTTGCAGTAAAAAACATGACACTTCCAACTAATTTCTTATACAATGTTGGATCAACATTTGAACCTTGATCATTTTTATTAAGTTTTGTACCAGTTGCAATTGGTGTTACAACTAGCTTACAATTCTCCACCCTAAACCTTTTCAATATATTCTTTGGTTACTTAGATTGACAAATAAAAATACCCTATTCAGATTGAGTTACTTAAATACCAAGAAAATATTTCATTAACCCTAAATCAATCATCTCAAACTTTGTTTGCATGGCTGTCTTAAAATTATCTCTTGAAATATCTCTAATGAAAAGCAAATCAACATACAAGCAAATTATCAAAATTTTACCTTATTGATTTACTTTTGTATGCAAAGTTGGTTCACTTGGATTCGTGCTAAATCATTTTTTATTCAAATATTGATTAATTCTACTACACCATACTCATGGTGTTTGTTTCAATACATATAATGCATTCTTTAACTTGTAAATTTATATTCTTTTCCATCAATTTCATATCCTTGAGGTTGCTTCATATAAACCTCTTCTTCCATAAAACTGTTTAAAAATGCAGATTTAACATTCATCTCATATATTTTCCATTTATTTTTTGTATCAATAGCTAATACCATCCTTACTGTTTCAAGTCTAGCTACATGTGAAAAAGTTCCATTATAATTGAACCCTTTAAAAACAATTCTTGCTTTATATTTTCCAATTGTACCTTCAACATTTAATTTAATCTTATAAATCCATTTAACATGTATATTATTTTTACCCTTGTTAGGTTCCTGTGATTTCTTAGATTGTTGAGATCAAATGCACAGGGTAACATCAGACCAGTCTTTGGAGTCCTAGCACCTAGCCTTCCTAGACTCATAGTGGGCTCTCTCTATTTATGCAAAGGATGTGAACTTGTTTGATTTTAGGGTTTTGATTTTAGGCTAGTTGTTAAGTGTAGGGTTTGTTTGTTTGTTTTTGGTTGGGTACGATGATAAAGTAGAATAGACAGAGTGAGGGGGTCTTCAAATCATTGGGCTATGGAGTCAATAAAAGTCATGGAAAGTTTCAACAATAAATCAGGGTGGATCATAGGGAAAATATAGCAGGGTCAGATGGATTCTCAAGGTTTTTGTGAAGTGAAATGAACATCAAGTTTGTGAAGCAAAGTAGGGAAAAGGGCAATCAAGAATCCTTTTTCATGTACTTAAAACAAAGAGGACTTCAATACTATTTAGCATGAAGAATAAATCAATAGACAAGGCACACCAATAACTTTTTGATTCAACTTATCCAAATAAGCATTTTAGACATACAATCCAATGAAATATAGAAGGCGAGAAGCTCATTTAACTTCTATTGATTTCATCTTCAAGGTTAGAAAACATTCAAGATACACATATAACTTTAATCAAGAAGAGGGAATGCCTAAACATCATTGATCATAGCTATGAATATTGTTGACACCTAATCCTATGGATGGGTGTGCACATTTATTTTTGTATATTATTTGTTATTAGGAAATAAGGAAGGCCAAGAGTCATTGGGAGCTGAATCCCAATAGCCTCACCTCCCATCTATATAAGCATGTACATTCTTCAGCTAATAGACGTTGCAGTTTTGAGGAGTTACCTCCTGGTTTGACATGGTATCAGAGCCAGCTCCACATTTGGCATTTCTGCCCTGTGGTGTAACTCCCTACCCTTTGCTCAGTTAATATTTTTAATGTTTTTTTGCTGCTCATTACTGCTAGACTGTTATTCTGCATTTTTTTTTTTCCCTAAATAGCACCGACATTTGCAGCTCCAGCTCCTGCAGACTGCAGGCTCTGTCAATCTGCAAATTGCAGGCTCTGCCAGTCCAGCAGTCCTGCAACTGTCTTCTGCAGATTCAAATTCAAATTTTTTTTGTAACAGCCCTTTTGGGCCTCACTCATTCTCCCTACGCCCTCTCCCCTCACTCATTCTCCCTACGCCCTCTCCCCTCACTCCTCTCCCTGCCTGCATTCCCATTCCCCTCCCTCACTCTCCCTGCCTGCCTTTGGCCGGCCCCTCTTGCTCCATTCGCTTTACAACCCGCCCCCTCGCTCGAGCTTACCACTCCGCTCGGCCCATCGCCTCACAAACCCCACCCGACTGCACTATTCCCTACGCCCCTGCAATTCTTAACACACCGCACATACATTACAACACTCCTCACTTGTCTGCACTCGGCCTTACGCAGATCCCTCTCCACCTTTCAACGCCCTCTCTGCAAGTCTTTGCCAAACGCTACCCATACACTCGCAAAATCTGCTCTACGGCCTCCCCTATCTGCAACTGCGCCTTTCCCACGGCCTTTCGGCCTCCTATCCCGCCCACCTGCAACGAATCTCCCACAGCTCATTTTAACGCTTGCGTGGTATTATAACATTGGTATTATAACACTGTCATATGCGTGGTATTGAACGCTGTCATATGCGTGGTATCTCCTTGCGTGGTATTGTCATATGCGTGGTATTATAACACTGTCATATGCGTGGTATTCAACGCTGTCTATTCCATTATATTGAACGTTGTCTATTTCATTTAAAACGCTGCCCATTATATATACTGTCCATTATATATACTGTCCATTAAAACGCTGCCCATTATATATACTGTCCATTATATATACTGTTCATATGTAATATCGCTCCATTTCATTTAAAACGCTGCCCATTATATATACTGTCCATTATATATTGAGCGTTGTGTTATGGTGTTCACAAGAGTTGTGTTAAGTTGATAAGAGTTGTGTTATGATACCCCTCCCATCATTACAATATACCGCCCCTCCCATCATTACAATATTCCGCCCCCTTCCCTCCCATCATTACAATATTCCGCCCCCTTCCCACTCATAATTCCACCACTTCCCATTCATAATCCCTTTTTTCCACATACATTTTTTTCCCAACACAAAAAAAAATACATTTTTTTTATGCAGAATCAGTCTATAGCATAGAGTGTTTTTTAAAATTCAGTCTCCAGCAAAGTTTTCTGAGCAGATATAGTTTCCAGAAAGAGTTTTTAAACTCAGAAAAATTTTTCCAGCAAGAGTTTTTGCCCCTGTATTTGAAATATTTCAAGAGTTTGAAGTTTTTATAGCAGAATTTGTTTCCTCTTCAGAATATTTTTTCCAGCAGTCTAATGCATTCTCTCATCTCTATTGTTGGGATAGTTCTCTCTGGCAAAGAGAACTATCTTGAATGGTCTCGGAAGATTAAACACACACTCATTTTTAATGAGCCGTGGAGAGGAATCTGTGAAGGACAAGCAGAAGATCCACCAGAGAAGCCCACTTCAGACAAAGAGCTTGCCATCTGGGAAAACAAGAACTGCAAGGCCTATGCCTTGATTGCAGCTTCAGTAAGTGAAGAGGTGAGTCGCCATATTTAATCATTCTCAAATGCCTATGAAGCCTTGAAGAAACTAAAAGAACTCTATGACTCACACTCAGAATTAGAAAATGTTCAATTGATGGTTAAGCTGTTCAGTCTTGAAATGAAGAATGATGATCCCCTTGCTTTAGCTTCAGAAATAAGATCTATAATGCATGACATTCAAAACACTGGTGTAAAAATGGACATACCTCTCATAGCACATGTTAAGGCATTATATCCGACTTACTCACATTATCTTGAGTCTTTGCAAGCAAGTGGAAACCTTGAACAAATCACCTTTGATAAACTTGAGCAGAAGTTTGCAGAAAGAGAGAAAGCTTTTGGGAAGATGACAGTCCCTTCATCTTCCGAAGAGTCTGCATATTTGGCACATAGAGAAAAGAATCATGCTCCAGATTCATTCAGAGGAAGAGGTGGCAGAAGAGGAAGAGGAAGAAGGAACTTCACAGAAAGGGGGGGCAGACAAGCCGACAAATCCCATCTTCATTGCACACGCTGCAATAGAGATGGACATGATGCACCCAAATGCAGAACACCATGGAACAAAATTGAGCAGCACAGAAATCAAGACAAAGGTAAAACCAATGACAAAGACAAAGGTAAAGCACCCGAATCCGCTCACTATGTTCTAGCACATTGTAACAATGGAGTAACTGAAAACCTCTTTGATGTTTCATTTACTTCATGGAGAGATGATTGGTTGCTAGATTCAGGAGCAACATGTCACATGACATTTAGAAAATATTTTTTTGAAGATTTCACTGACAAAGTTGATGGAGCAGTATATTTCACAGATAAATCCAAACTCAAGCCATCAGGGCTTGGCACAGTCAGGCTTAAACTGCCTGGTCTTCCTGATCATATCCTACATGAGGTTCTATACCTCCTGGAGTTGAAGAGAAACTTGCTGTCCCTGATCGAAATCCGGCAGCAAGGACACTCAGTTCACTTGTTTGATGGCAAGGCAGAGGTCAGATCAGCATCATATCACTCACTTGTCATGGAGGGAATAGAAGAAGGGAGACTCTTGAAGCTGAAAGGTTCATCTGCTCATGCTCAAAACTTTGCTTTCAGTTCATATCATGATGAAGGTACATTTCCATCAAGTCTTTTATGGCATGCTAGATTTGGACACTTAAATTATGACAGCCTTCGTTTGTTGAAGAAAATGGTGTTGATGGACTGCCTACAATTCCTAGAAAACCTAAGGAATGTGATGCATGTATTCTAGGAAAGCATAGCAAACAGCCATTTCATGATTCACACTCAAGAGCACATAGTAAACTTGAACTTGTTCATTCAGATTTATGTGGCCCTATGCCTATTGCTTCTGCAAATGGAAACAAATACATGATGACATTTATTGATGACTACACCAGAATGTGTTGGATATACTTACTGAAGAATAAGTCTGATGCTTTTCAAACTTTCAAGAATTTTCATGCATGGATTGAAAATGATGCACAAACACATATTGGCTCTCTACGTACTGATAATGGAAAAGAATACACTTCAAACGAATTTGAAAATTATCTTCGTCAACATGGAATCAAACATCAAACAACTGTGCCATATAATCCACAACAGAACGGTGTAGCTGAAAGAATGAACAGAACCATCTTAAATATGGTCCGCTCCATGTTATTTTTCAAGAATGTAAAATTGATGTTTTGGGCTGATGCAGTTCTATGTGCTGTTTACATAAAGAATAGGTGTCCTTCAAGTTCAATTAGAAACAAAACTCCTTTGGAAATGTGGCATGGCCACATTCCTTCGGTAAAGCATTTCAGGGTCTTTGGGTCCACCTGTTATGCCTTGATACCCAAGGGTCAAAGGAACAAACTTGGTGCTAGAAGCAGAAAATGTATCTTCTTGGGGTACTCCAATACCTCCAAAGGATATCGTCTCTATGATGAAGCAAATAAGAAGTTTGTGATAGCAAGAGATGTCATATTTCTTGAATCATCCAAGAGTGACAAGGTTTTTGAGCGGCAACTTGATTTCCTGGATAGATTCACACATGCAAAGTCTTTCAAAGAATTTGATAATGTGATTCCACACCTTGAAGGGGGGATTCCGATATTGAATCAAACTGTGGAATCATTTCCTGAACCACACTCTCCCCCACATGAAGAAACAACCACGGATGACACATTGGATGCTGTGATTGACAGAATTGGGAGATTGAATCTTGAATCAATCCCAACTCAGTCAAGTGACCAGCCAGGGCCATCTCAGAAAGGTCCCCCCAAATGGCTGACAAAGACACCGGAGGATGTTCATCCTGATGAGGTTGGAAAAACAGGAACAAGAAGTTCCACTCAAGAAATCGAAGGTGATGTAGATAATTCTGATTCCCCTGTTGATATGGATATTGCTTATAACTGTGAATTGAGTTTGTCTACAGATCATGAACCAACTTCCTTCAAAGAAGCCGCTTCTCACGATGAATGGAAAGAAGCGATGCAGAAGGAGTATGATGCCTTGATAAAGAATGGCACTTGGAAGCTGGTTGATCCGCCTTTGGGAGCGAAACCAATTGGCTGCAGGTGGGTCTACAAGAACAAGTACAAAGCAGACGGCTCACTTGACAAGCACAAGGCCAGGCTTGTGGCAAAAGGATTCGCACAGAAGGAAGGAATTGATTATGAAGAAACATTTGCTCCCACAGCAAAATGGACCACCATCCGGACTCTCTTTGCCTTAGCAGCTCAGAGTGGATGGAAAGTTCATCAGATGGATGTAAAAACAACGTTCTTGAATGGAGATCTGAAGGAGAAATTTTATATGTCCCAGCCAGAAGGATTTGTGATAAAGGGTCAAGAACACAAAGTTTGCAAACTTGTGAAATCCTTGTATGGCCTCAAGCAAGCACCACGAGCCTGGCATGAGAAGTTGACCGAGCATCTTCTGAAACTTGATTTCAAACACTTTGATCTTGATGATGCAACTTTGTTTGTTAAGAAAGTTGGAAAAACAGTTGTATATCTTGTGGTATATGTAGATGATCTTTTGATAACAAGAAACAATGAGAGCTATATTGCATCCATGAAGAAAGAATTGAAGAAAGGTTTTGAAATGACTGATTTGGGTCATGTTCATTACTATTTGGGTATTGAAGTAATTCAACATCCTAAATTCATCTTTCTTTCTCAGAAGAAGTACATTGGAGATCTCTTGAACAAATTTGGCATGGATGATTGTAAACCCTTAGGCACTCCAATGGAACAAAACTTGAAGCTCACATCAGTTGAAGGGAAGGAATTTGAGGATGCAACTAAGTATAGACAGCTTATAGGAAGTCTTATCTACTTGACCACCACCAGACCTGACATTTCATTTGCCGTTGGAATCCTCTCAAGGTTCATGCAAAAACCTTGTGAAGGACATTGGTCTGCTGCAAAAAGAGTGCTAAGGTACTTGAAGGGGACTCAAGACTTTGGACTCAAATATACACAGGTAGGCGACTTCAACTTGACCGGATACTCTGATTCAGACTTTGATGGCGACAAAGAAACAGGGGTGTCTACTACAAGTTACACCATGAGTCTTGGATCAAGAGCTGTCTCATGGAGATCACGCAAACAGTTAGTTCCAGCAGATTCCACGACCGAGGCAGAATATGTGGCAGCAGCTGAAGCAACAAAGGAAATGTGGCTCTGGAAAATCCTGGAAGATTTGCAGATGAAACAAATGTATTCCACTCCACTCATGATCGACAACACTTCTGCAATAAAGTTGGCCAAGAATCCAAAGTTCCATGATCGAACAAAGCACATCAATACAAAGTACCATCTCATTCGACATCATGTTCAGGCCAAGACCATCCATCTACATCATTGTTCCACAAATGAGCAAACTGCTGACATCTTCACCAAAGCACTTGGAAGAGAGAAGTTTGAAAAGTTCAGATCGATGCTTGGACTCACCAACATCCCTTCGGATTAAAGGGGGGAATGTTGACACCTAATCCTATGGATGGGTGTGCACATTTATTTTTGTAGATTATTTGTTATTAGGAAATAAGGAAGGCCAAGAGTCATTGGGAGCTGAATCCCAATAGCCTCACCTCCCATCTATATAAGCATGTACATTCTTCAGCTAATATACATTGCAGTTTTGAGGAGTTACCTCCTGGTTTGACAAATATCTCCAAAACAATTATTCAAGCATGGACAAAGGGTATGATCGAAACATAGCCTCTTTGGCAAACCTAGATAATGGTACGTTGGAGAGAGACCTCAAGAACACTGTTTAGAGACATCAAACAAGCGGGGCTAACCATAAATCATCTTTGATACCTACTGTATTAAACCATTCATAAAATAAACAATCTTGGGGGGTCTAGAGAGCAATTAATAATTCTTTAAAATAGCCCAGCAGAGGAAAACATAGAGGCAGTGAAGAACAAACAAAGCTAAGGTGCCTTTGAAAACATTTCTTAGTCTAAAACCTTTGTCCTACTGCAATAAAGAAGGATGAAACACAATGATACATGAGAAAACAATAACTGAATAGAGGCACATCATCATTAACCAAGCTCAGGGATCTTGTAAGAAGCCTTCTCCATCATCAATCAAGACAAGCCATTCACAAACTCCACAACACCATTTTCTTCTCCAATCTCCAAAAAAAACTATGTATTTCTCCAAAGAGTCATCAAACGGAAACGTTTTACAATGAATCCTTCATGCTCTATTTATCTAGAAAAGGAGGGAAAAAACCCTAAATAGGGTTTGAAAATGTCAAAATCATCCATAAATTCCATTTATGCCCAAGAGACCATGCAAGACCCAAGGCATAAATATCTCATGAAATAAATGCCAAAATAAATCCTAGCACCTAATTTTGGATTGATTTGCCTCAAAAAACATTAAAATATCATTTTTCAATAAATGAGTGTCTTTTTTTGACTTTTGGCCAAAAATGCACAATTTGGTTTGAATGCACAACACCTTCCTGGGCAGAAAATAGGTCCACTTGCAACCAAGTTTTGGTGACCTTCCCAATGTCGGAATGTGCTCCGTGATGGCCCGTTGGAAAGCTGGCTGAGTCTAATTTCGAAATCTACCATTGGTTTTCTGATTGAGCTCCATTTACCATTACAAAAGGAAAATTTTCCAAGACTGCTCTAGGCGCAACACCAAGCCTGAAAATGAGGCAGAAAGGTGAAAAATGAGGTGTTTTTTGGCCTTTTGAGGGGTCAAAAATGCTCCAAATGCTCTGAAATTTGGTGAGCATAATGTAATAGACATGAGGATTCCAAAAATGTAAATTTATACCTCTGAAGATGCCTGAGATGAAATCATATTTCCAGGGGTGCTACCCTTAGAGGCCTCCAAATTCACCAAAAAAAAAAAATTGTCAAAATTCTCTCAAATTTGGTGGATGTGTGCCTCATGGGTTTTGAGAGACCTGTAGAGAAGCTTGTGCCAGTATTCCAAGGTTATCTTGGCCTTTTGCTTCTTTTAGTGCTTGGATCTTGGTTTGGGCCTTCTTGAGTTTAGCCCTTGCAACTTGGTTTCTTCGGGCATAATGCTTGGTTATCCTCGTTTGCCTTTTGTTTGATTTTGTCTAGTGGTTTAGGAAATGAGGAAAACATGGCCCCTTGCCTTTTAGAGGTAGCAAACACATGCCTTTCCTCTATGCGATAGGTCAATGAAGGAGGTTTGTTAGTGATCATTGTGGTGTATTCCTCTTCATTACTACTCTTAGTATCATTAGGGACCTCATTGTTCTCACTGTCATTGTGGCTCTGAGTTTTGCTGCTCCCTGTTACACTGAAAACTGTCACCTTGAAATTTTACTGACTGTATGAGCTCGTTAACACTCATACATGCCTCCTCTGCAAGTCTTACAACCTTTGTTCCTCATTCCAAGCCCTGAAACTAGAGAAAAATCCCTAAAATCCCCTAAGAATTGGTATCACACTTTCTCTATGCATTCCCTGCGGTCCCGCACCTAAATCTCAGCCTGCCTGCGGAACCATACCGCACTTCCTTTGTGTAATGGGTGTGGACCCCTGTAAAGTCAAAAAAGCGCGAAATTAAACCAAAAAAGTTGAATTTTGGTCAATTCTAGAAGGTTCTGGATGAGATTTTTTGGGGATGAGTACGCTTTAGTAAGGTGCATGTATCCCACACCTTAAGGAACTAATCCCTTGATGTGAAGAGCCTATCCCTTTGAAGGAGGATTCTATCCCTTTAAAGGTGGAATCCTAACCTCCTCATCTGCTCTATAAAAGGAGGCATTGGGTAGCCTCAAAGGTTAAGTTTTTTGGAGAAGATTTTTGAGATTGAAGTGTTGTTGAGATTTAGAATTCTTTCTGCTGAACTTTTGAGAGGAAAGATCACATACCTCTTTGTGATCCTGAAGGAAGAGTGCAAGACTTATCAAAGTAGAGGAGATTCCTGCTTCGGACCCCGGGAAGGCCTTTTGAACATCAAGGCTAAGGTTGTAAGGTTCTTCTGTATATTTTAAGATTAATACAATCAAGTTTTGTTTTTCTCAATAGATTGTCGTTCGATTGTTTATTTCAATAAGCTGTCGTTTGATCGTTTATTTCATAGATTCCTTGATCACTATGATAGGTATGTTTTATAATTATTTGTTATACAGGTGCTATTGATATTTTCTTGTTTGTGATTGCAGATCAACGAAAGATGATACTTTATTGCGACAAAAGAGCTCTTGTTGCGACGAAGGATTATTGATGCAACGGAAGCGCTACGACCACAAATAAGCATTTGGATCTAAGGTAGGATCGACACCTTCATAGAATTTATTTGTAAAACGAATATATCTAGAGAAAGACAAACTTAGTTGTTCGTTTGTTGCTAGATTGTCTTCTGACACTAGGGAGATCGGTCTTGTCCGCAAGAACGATTTATCCGGTAAACAAATTGGCGACTCCACTGGGGAATGAAACTTGTTGTTTTTGGTTCTCTTTTATTTTGATTTGAGGAAAATTTTTTCTTGGTTTTTGATTGATGGATATCTGCCTGGGTAGCTTAGGTTTTATCTGTTTTTAAAAGTTTTGAAATCTTTTATGTTTTTCTTGAAGTTTTCAGGGGACCGCACTTTGTTTTCACACACAGTGCGGACATCTCCGCACTTTCCTTAAGTAACTAGTGCGGGACCGCACCTGTTACATCTAGGAGCCTGCGGACCCTGTTAAAATTTTTGAAAAACTTCAGATTTCTTCTTTTAGTTTAGTTTAGATTTAATTTAGGATTCTTAGCATCTACCCAGATCTGTATTTCTCTGTCAAAAATCTCTTGTTTCTGAATTTCTTTCAGCATTTCTTCATCTCATCAATCTCCATTAAGTTAATTGGGTGTTTTGAGTCTCTTTTTTGAGAAATTATTAATTTGATTTCCTTTGGTCATTACTTGAAGATTTGTCTCAGCCTTTTCACAATTTTGCATCTTTTTGCTTTTGTTTTTGCAAATTGTGTATGAGTGTTAATCGCCTTTGAGTGTTTTTTGATCTTTGGAACTCTCACCCGATTTTCTTGACTTCCACTTGATTGGTTCTTAGATTACATTAGAATCATCTTGTGCTTGAGAATTCTTTTGCATAGATCACATTTGCATAATTAGAATTCTCATTTTCAGAATATGAATGAAAAATGTGCATAGATTACATTTGCATACTTTTCATGTGAATTGTGCATAGATTACAATTGCATAGTTTACATTCTGAAAAATCAATTGTAGATTTAGATTTTTTCTTTGATTTGAATTTAGATGTTTTTATGTTTGTTTTTAAAAAGAAAAAGAAAAATATTGTTTTGGGATTTATTTGCATTAGTTTTTCTTGATGAAATTAGTGCATTAGAGAATTTATTATATTTTCTCTTTTTTATCAATCTTTGCATTGTTGGAAGTCGATGGAAACTCTCTCCTTACTTTAGGTAGGATTCATCGAATTGAAAGATTACATTATCATATTCGATTGCATTCAGTTTTGGGTTGGGTCATAACACCATTGGTTTCATATCCATTTACCCTTTTGAGTAATAACAGCCTAAATAACACAACGCTTAATTAAAATTCATCTAGTAATTTTTACATTTTTAGGGCTCTTTCCACCAATCTAGCTTAGGCTAGTGTCTTGGAATAGGTTTTAGTTAACTCTCCAAGACAGTGAAACAAACAAGTAGTCGATCTTGCGGTAGGAAAAATTCCAATTGTTGCATGTATGCTCTGGGAAGCTCCTCCTAAAGGAGTCAAGCACGAGATCATATCTGAACCAGTGAGGTAATCAATCCTTCCTCATTGGGAACGATAGAAGATATACACGTATTAACAATGGTAAACCTCGGATAGACCATTGTCGAGGAGCCAGGGGTCACTTGTTGGCATATCTTGGATTATTTCAAAAAGCCTTCAAGGGGATTGAGCTTTGTTACTCTGCCCTTGCGTGTGTGTCGGATCGTAGACTGTTCCCCCAGGTATATTTGTTTCTGTTGGTAACCTTAGTGGCCATAATCTATAGGGTTCTTTCCTAAGGTGACGGTGGAGGGAAGATCCCACTGTACCTGGAGCAGACGTCGACTAGACTCACTGGGACTCTCTGGGGGGTTTTCTTCACTCGAGATGGTTTTGTGAAGAAACTTGTGCCAGTCTGTTTCATTAAGCAGGTTATCGGGGTAACTGTTCCAACCGCCCTTTCTGTATTAAGTTCTACGATGTTGGATTTCATCACCAACTAGTGTTTTTAGTACGGGAAGTTACTGTTTGTGTGTGGTTTGACTCCTAGATTTGATAGCGCGTGTTAATTTGTTTGTTTTTACTTTTTGAGACCATAGGTGTGAATTGTGAATTTTAATTGTTAGGTGTAAATTGTGAGTTGTTAATTTTAGTTTTAAATTGTTAATAAAATTCACTGAAGTTGAATATAATGGCAATTGTTCCAGAATTTACCAACCAAGGAACCCCTCTTAACGAGATTCCTAGTACTTTTCCTTGCTTTGGAAATGTTGGTCCTCCTTATATGGCTACATTGTCATTACCTGGATTTACAATAGGTTTACCGATATGGTTATTTTCAACTTCGTTGGCCTCGAATACTCCAATTGTTCCACCTCAACCGGATGCTTCACCTCAACAGAGTTCACCATCTCAACATCACCAACCTTCTGTTGACCCTTTACCTTCTTCGCCTAATATTTCTTCCTCCATTTCTTCCTCTTCGCTTGGTAAAAGCCTTGACGCTAGTAACCAGGTGACCATGAAGAAGAAGAAAGGGAAGAAGAAGAAGAAGAAGAAGCAAGGTAAGAAAGAAGTCAACCAACCAACCATGGTTGTAAGTGTTAGTTGTGTTGAGGAAACCTCCAACATGCATCGTAAACCCAAATACCCTTGCAAGCTTTGTAAGGGTGACCACTTCCTTATCAATTGTCCTAGTATTCCAAAGGTCTTGGAAGTATGGTCAGAAAAATCTCATCAACTTTACGTTGATCCATCAACCAGTGATAGTCAGGTTCCTGGGAAAAAGGGTAAAGTTAGGTTTCCTTGTAAGTTATGCAAAGGGAGTCATCAAACTCACATTTGCCCTCACATGGATGAAGCCTCAAAATTGTTGGAAAACCTTACTATTCCACAACAAGAATTTCCAACTGGTTACCGTAAACTTTCTCCCAACCTACCGTCAACTGACGGAGTGATTGATCTAATTTCAAGTACAGTCGATCCCACTCTTCCATTGGAGAGTGAAACTCATATCACTCAGGTTGATGATCCGTTAGTTGATCAAGTGGTCGATTTGATTTCACATTCAGTCGATCCCATTCTCCCTGTAGAGGATGAACTTCATACCACTCAGGTTCTTCTTGTTACATCAGATTCTTCTATGCCGAGGGGCATTTCACCTGTTTCTACAAAACCCCCTCCAAGTACCGAGGTCTTTTCCTTTGATTGGAATAGACTGATAGAACCTCATCTTCCTTCCTCCATCCCTTTCCAAATCATTGTGAAAACTGGTGGTAGGGACATACACCGCACACAGGTAGATGAAGGTGCTTCTGTTAGTATTTTATCCTCAACTGCTTGGAAAGCTTTGGGTTCTCCTCAGCTTGTGCCTATTACACATAATCTGAAAGCTTTTAACAGAACCATTAGTGAACCTTTAGGGATCCTTCCTAATTTTTCTATTACTTTGGAAGGTAAAACTGTCTGTATTGATCTTATGGTAGTTCGAGGCCCCTTGGATTTCAATTTACTCCTTGGGCGAGACTATGTTTATGCAATGAAAGCTGTCGCATCAACACTCTTTCGCGTGATGTCTTTCCCTCACAATGGCAATATTGTGACTGTAGACCAGATTTCATTCCCTAGTCTTGTTTCGACTACCAATAATCAGACATCCATAAATGTTCCTGATTCTAAAGTGGTATCTACCCCGCCACGGGTTAATTATGTGGCAACTAGTCCCATGTTTTCAGTTACCGATGGAAGTGAGCCTCTCACTGTATGCTCGACTTCCTATCACTTAGATCCGGTAATTGACATGGAAAAAACTATGGGATTATTTGAACGTGATGTTCTTATCCCTTTTGAGTCCCTTGACATGTGTTCCTTTCATAGAACTGTTCTTCCTTCTGATGAAGACCTCTTGGAAGCCATGATCAAGGTGTGTCCATTGACATGTGTTTCTTCCTGTTAGAAGCCATGATCAATCAGTGTGTGTGAGGATAGTTCCTTGTACTGTGTCAACCTCGTTAAAAAATGAATCAGTGTGTCTGAGGATGGTTCTTTTACTGTGTCAACCTCGTTAAAAAATGAATCAGTGTGTGTGAGGAGAGTTCCTTGTACTGTGTCAACCTCGTTAAAAAATGAATCAGTGTGTGTGAGGATAGTTCCTTGTACTGTGTCAACCTCGTTAAAAAATGAATCAGTGTGTGTGAGGAGAGTTCCATGTACTGTGTCAACCTCGTTAAAAAATGAATCAGTGAGAGTGAGGAGAGTTCCATGTACTGTGTCAACCTCGTTAAAAAATGAATCAGTGAGAGTGAGGAGATTTCCATGTACTGTGTCAACCTCGTTAAAAAATGAATCAGTGAGAGTGAGGAGAGTTCCTTTTACTGTGTCAACCTCGTTAAAAAATAAATCAGTGAGTCTGAGGATAGTTCCTTGTACTGTGTCAACCTCGTTAAAAAATGAATCAGTGAGTGTGAGGATAGTTCCTGTTACTGTGTCAACCTCGTTAAAAAATGAATCAGTCGGCGATGAGGACAGTTCTTTCCTGTGTCAACCTCATTAAAAAATGAATCAGTAGGTAGATTGTAGAGAGTAGACTGGTAGATTAGAATAAATAGTTTCTGAGGACAGTTCTTTTCCTGTGTCAACCTCGTTAAAAAATGAATCAGTTAGTCGAGAGCATAGTTCTTTTTCTTGTGTCAAGCTCGTTTAAAAAATGAAACAAGCTTCTATGAGGATAGTTCTTTTCCTGTGTCAACCTCGTTAAAAAATGAATCAGTTGGTCTGAGGATAGTTCCTGTTACTGAGTCAACCTCATTAAAAAATAAATCAGGTATGAGGACAATTCTTTTCCTGTGTCAACCTCTTTAAAAAATGAATCAGTTGGTCATGAGGATGGTTCCTGTTACTGAGTCAACCTCGTTAACAAATGAATTTGGTATGAGGATAGTTCTTTTCCTGTGTCAACCTCATTAAAAAATGAATCAGTAGGTTATGTAGGTAGATTAGAAATAAGTAGTTTATGAGGATAGTTCCTTTTACTGTGTCAACCTCGTTAAAAAATGAAACACGTTGCCATGAGCATAGTTCTTTTCCTGTGTCAAGCTCGTTAAAAAATGAAACAAATTCTCCCCTAATTGAGTCGAGTCTTTGACTAGATCTCGTAAATGTTAAGTAGTATTTTTAGGTTAGTTTTTAGGTCGGGTCTTTCATATGATCTCGTAAATGAACCTTCATTCCATCCAGCTAATTACTAGCAGTATACTTAGTTGAATGAAATGAAGCTGGGGGGGCATGCGCTCTAGCAGTTACGCTTAGGGGGCATCAAGCACAGTTTTCTCTTTGTTTCAAGCTTGTGTAAAAATGAAACCACTCTAAAGCATAGTTTTTCTCTGTTTCAAGCTTTTGTAAAAATGAAACCTATATTGAGTCAATTTCGGTTATTTTCAAGACTCGTTAAACTCATGAAAATCTCGAGATTATTTTGCTATCTTTCATTCTCGTAAAACACATGAAAAGCCGAGTTCTTTCCGTCTTTTCCTGCTCGTAAATTAAATTGAAAGTCGGCCGTAGGAGTACATTTTTATCCCTTTTTCGAACTCGTTAAAACTTACGAAAAAGTGAAAACTATGAGTACATTTTTATCCCTTTTTCGATCTCGTTAAAACTTACCGAAAAAGCAAAACCCTGGAGTCCTCTTTTAAGCCCTTTTCAGACTCTCTAAATATGAAAAGATTGCCGAGTACTTGATTATTCGAACTCGTTAAAGTAAATGAATAGTCGTCCCTTCAGTATAAGTTTACCCCTTTTACGGACTGAAATGGACTATTTACGAAAAAGGTATACGTTGACTAATTACGGTCAATAGAGTTCTCTCCCGCATTATTTTATCCTTTTTCGGGCCCGAGAGACTAAATTTACGAAAAAGTACACCCATGGGGTTTTCTTAATTTTTTTCTTCTGACTCCCTAAAATTGAAAAACACCGAGTTTCTCCTATACCGGACTCGTTAAAACTTAACAGTAAAGGACCTGTTCAATTTTAAAAACAGGAACGAACCACTCCTTCTTAGGGTTCGAATCTTAAAATAAGTTGGACTCATCCGAAGGATGAGCTTATAAACAAGCAAATGTTATCCTCCTCAAGCTTGTCAAAAATAAAGAGGTACTTGCTAGAAATGGTGGGGGAAAAGAGAGAAAAACGAACCTGTTTGTTACATTTTGATTATTCAGAAAACCGTTAACCACTCTTGAACATGACACTTTTTGTCCACCTGGGTTGGGAAATCCTTTGCCTAACAGTTAATCAAACCACATTGAAAGTCTTCAGCCGGTTTCTGGGTATTAGCTTTGGGTCAATTGTTACCAAGCCATCTGCAGTGTCGTTATGTGTTCAAGAGGACAATTCAAATAAACCATTCATCTGCAAAATATCTGTCATCCATTTTTGACCATCCCTGAGTCAGTCCTTGCCGATATATTTTCAAAACTTGATCTATGATTTCGTGTTGTGGGCTTTCCTACGACGGATCACTTTCTATCGACGACAACTCATTATCTAGGAAGTTGATCCAGAAATCGTCAGTACCTTGAAATCTGCATGCCTCAATGGCAGGTTTCTCGCTTTCGACGACAGGTTGCATCATTGACCTTCGATCGAATGATTTCGTGAGATGTTCGACTTCAGCTCATTCATTCACATTTCATGGATTGTACTGAGTACTTTGAGAGCCATTGAAATTACTGGTGGTTTCTCTCACACTTGTTAACAGTTCACATTATTGACTGGTAATCAAGTGGTTTCTACCATGTTCGACTTCAACACATTTAATCGCATGGATAGAATCGTACTGGTTCGAGAAGCGGAAATCAAGACCCTGGATCTAGTTTCCACCATCCAGGCTGCGAGGAGTTTTGTTATTATACAGTAGACTATTTATAAACAGATGGCTGTGTCCATGCTGTGTCGACATATGTCTATACTGTTAATGTATTCAAAATCATTCCTGTATCAGAACAATTTAGATTAGTTTAGTTAGTTTTTGATCTGAGTATGGGAATGCCTACCTCAGCGATGATATGATTACATATATATATATTTTTCATTGAATGTTTTTACAGGTTCCGACTGGGGTGTCCACAGGATGATCCTTGAAATGATAAAGTACTTCACTCTTCATATATGACAGACTTCATCTTCATCTATTTCAGACTTCGCACTTTAGGGGGCAATTTGTTACACTGAAAACTGTCACCTTGACATTTTACTGACTGTATGAGCTCATTAACACTCATACATGCCTCCTCTGCAAGTCTTACAACCTTTGTTCCTCATTCCAAGCCCTGAAACTGGAGGAAAAACCCTTAAAACTCAAAAAAGCCTTGGGTACGCAGGTAACATGAAGCCTGCATGCGTTTTTAGCTTGGGTACGCAGGTAATGTGAAGATAAACTGCGTTCTAGAACGCTCTTTCTCTGTTCCTTTGTGTAATGGGTGCGGACCCCTGTAAAGTCAAAAAAGCGCGAAATTAAACCAAAAAAGTTGAATTTTGGTCAATTCTAGAAGGTTCTGGATGAGATTTTTTGGGGATGAGTACGCTTTAGTAAGGTGCATGTATCCCACACCTTAAGGAACTAATCCCTTGATGTAGGGAGCCTATCCCTTTGAAGGAGGATTCTATCCCTTTAAAGGTGGAATCCTAACCTCCTCATCTGCTCTATAAAAGGAGGCATTGGGTAGCCTCAAAGGTTAAGTTTTTTGGAGAAGATTTTTGAGATTGAAGTGTTGTTGAGATTTAGAATTCTTTCTGCTGAACTTTTGAGAGGAAAGATCACATACCTCTTTGTGCTCTTGAAGGAAGAGTGCAAGACTTATCAAAGTAGAGGAGATTCCTGCTTCGGACCCCGGGAAGGCCTTTCGAACATCAAGGCTAAGGTTGTAAGGTTCTTCTGTATATTTTAAGATTAATACAATCAAGTTCTGTTTTTCTCAATAGATTGTCGTTCGATTGTTTATTTCAATAAGCTGTCGTTTGATCGTTTATTTCATAGATTCCTTGATCACTATGATAGGTATGTTTTATAATTATTTGTTATACAGGTGCTATTGATATTTTCTTGTTTGTGATTGTAGATCAACGAAATATGATACTTTCTTGCGACAAAAGAGCTCTTGTTGCGACGAAGGATTATTGATACGACGGAAGCACTACGACCACAAATAAGCATTTGGATCCAAGGTAGGATCGACACCTTCATAGCATTTATTTGTAAAACGAATATATCTAGAGAAAGACAAACTTAGTTGTTCGTTTGTTGCTAGATTGTCTTCTGACACTAGGGAGATCGGTCTTGTCCGCAAGAACGATTTATCCGGTAAACACTCCCCCTAGCATCATTATTTTCACTGTAGGGCTAACTATCTCGACTTTTTTATGGTTTTCATGACATTTTTCATGACTGTCATGAATGTCCTCTTCTTCACTAAGGTCTGCACTATCATCAGTCTCTTCATCTTCCTCACTATCATCATCACCTTCACTGTCATGATAGCCCTTATTGTCACTGTCATCACTAGCCTCATCATCAGTTTTCACATTTTCTGCCTCTGTACTGTCTTCTGCATTGTCCTTTGTATCATCATATATCTCACTGTTTTGATTTCTTGCATGGTCATCAAGGTTGTTGTCTTGATTGTCACCTCCATCTATCTCCATGTCCTTTGTCTCATGGCTGACCTCTTCCTCTTCATCACTAAGAGCCTTACTATTTTTATTGCTCCTAGGTTGATTTTCACCATCATCACCCTCACTGCTTTCAATCTCCATGTTTTTTGCTTCATTTTGGCTTGCCTCATTATCACCTTCTTCTTCATAGTCACTTTCTTGCAGGTTATTGGGAGCAGCTTGAAAGTGGTCCCCTTGTGTTTTTGGCAATTTTTTGTAGGTGGGAGAGACTTCTCAGGCCTAAGTGCAGCGCTAGGCAGAATCTGGGCCTGTCGGGTCCTCCTAGGCATAGCGCTGCCCGCATGCAGGCCTGGCGGGCTCCTCGGCACAGCGCTGCACGTTTCGTGCAAGCCTATCGGTCAGAAATGGGCAAGTCGGGCTCTCTTGGGCGTAGCACTGCCTGCGTGCAGCTCTGCCAGATCCTTCCTATCGGGTGGAACTAGGTGAACGTGTAGCGCCCACCTCTAAGTGCAGCGCAGTGTAAATTCACACTGCGATTTCTCCTCTACACGCAGCGCCAGGTGCCCTAGGCGTAGCGCCCGCTCCAAAACGCAGCGCCAATAACCTTTGCCTAGAAAATGAACAAACTCAGAAAATTTTGTCCCTTGAGTGTTTTTTTTCTCTTTTGAATTACAAAGTGAGATGGGAGTAGACTAAAAATGGTCTTTATATACCTTTAGGGAAAATAAATTAAACTTAAGAACCCACTTTGCTAAGGTCTCGGTCCTCTGTTTCACTTTTACTGATTTATCATTTTGAGCTTTTTTTCAGCAGGTGGCTAAAAGAATTCAAGTGGTCTTTTCTCCTTTCTAACCATTTCCTTTATTTTTTTTCATATAACTGACATGATGGATTTTGACCTCCTTTGACCTTCTTGTGTCTTTCTCATTCTGCTTGCAGATGCTTTTCTTGAGTGTTATGTTTTACTTTTTTTTGGCTTGTTCATGCCTTTCAACTATTTTCACAACTTTAGGTGCTTTTCATGGTGACAACATCCTTAGGACTTCCTTATTTTTATCTTGGAGATCAAATGGCCCTTGGCTTGATGGGTGACTAAAAATTTGTTTCTCATCTTTCTCATTTCCCTCCAAGAATGATAAGCCTATCTTTGACAAGCATCACAACTTTCACCATCCTATATACTAACTGTTTTTGGCCACTTCTGGTTTGCAGGTGCCATGGCATAATGATTCAGCCCTGTTTGATGATTTTGGTGTTGGACACTTTCATAACAATGACCTCATGATCAGTTTGGCATTCTATCTTGAACCTCAACTCTATGCTTTGATTCCTCTGATCATTTGAGGGAAAATGACTAAAAATGAAGGCTTTGACCTTCCTCACACTGATACTCTTTCATGCTTTCCCTTTGAGGAAGTAAAAAACTTTACCTTGCCAAAACCTAGAATGACACACACAACAGTTCCTTGAAATCTTCTTCTGCTGGCAATGATGAAGGCCTATCATTTTTATTTCATCTCCCTTGACTATATTTCCAAAACCTTAGGTTTTAGGGCTGTTAGAGAAAAATCATTAGTGTTGTCTTCTAAGTTCTTTATAGCCCTTTCAAGTTCATTCATTTTTGTTCAGTTCACCTCACCTTTTTCCCTTCTTCATTTATAACCTCTAAAAATCTTCAATTCATGCTTGGTTGTGCTGGTGTGCCTCTTTCCTTGTGATTTGATGCATTGATATTTTCTTGGCACACTGCTGGCCCAATCAGTGTCTAGAAACCTTGATTTTCCTTGAACATAGGTTGCTTCCTCTTCCATTTTATTGTGTATATCTTCTAATGAGGTGCAGGCCTCTTACCTTACCTAATTTTCTGCTGATAGCCACCTTGACACTCCTGCAGAAATGTCAAAATGGATAGCTGTCCTTTTACAGAATTTTTTCCTTGGCAAAGCAATCCTCCTTGAATTTTTCTTGATCTGACTTGGACAAACAGGTGCATGACCTTCTTTCACATTTAATTAAGCTTCTAGCACATGAAAAATAGTGATTTAGAATACCAAAGATACCCTACAACCTATGAAACCCTAGTGACCTAGTGGAAGGCTCTTTGACTTGGTCTTTGACTGAAATCCTGGCTTAGGGTATTCAAGTGTGAAAAACAGAGTTTTGACAAATTGATGTATTGAAGATCCAAATCCAATGTACTTGATTTATCTAAATAGCCTATAGAGATTGCTTTAAGGCCATCAATGCTTGAGACATTTGATGACATGGGAAAGGGCAGGCTATCTGGAAATCTTAGATGGAAAGTGGAAGGTTAAGCATAGGAAAAGTAGAGTACTGAGGTTGTTGGTGTGAAAATGAGAGAAAGATGAGTGGCATAAGCCCATGAGGGGTCTTCTAGGAGTGATAAGGTAATCAGGGAATGGAAGAGTAGTAAAATAGTGAAAATTTTATCTTAAGGACAATGAAAGCAGTGAGATTTCTAAAACTCGCAATATTCATGAATCTTGTTTTTAGAAATATAGGATAAGTATTTAGTCATCTATAAATAGCAAAAATTACTGATGACTAACAGTGGCTCCACTTGGGGAGGGCAGCTCTTTTTCAGGAGGTGTCCAGAATTTTAGATATAAAATATCTGAGTTTATGAAGACCAGTGCATCATCCATTGGGCAGATTTTTTGTTCTTTCATTTGCTGATGTTTCTTTTGAAACTATGATCTTAAAATATGAAAAACATGTTTGCTTCAAACTCATCTCTACCTACCCATCATACCTTTTCCTATCATTTTTTCTTCTTATGGGTGCATTTGGACTGGCAAACCCTTGACATTCTCTTCTTTTGAAAGCAAAAAAAATCTAACTACTTGTACCCTTATTACTTCCAAGAGTTTAGATTATGCTAGTGAACTCTTTTATTCTCTACCTAGACTATTCATCTGTCAAGATTAAGCTGTTTGACATGCTTTATTCTCTAATCTACTAACATGAAATTGAAAACATGATTTGAACCAGGATTAAGCTATCTGATTTATCATGGGTTGTGGCATTAGAAAAATCTGCACACAAACATTATTTTTGTACAAACAAAACTAGAAAGTACGATGACTATGTTTCATCATTTGTTAGTCATCCCTATCTTTCTCTTTGGTTCAGTTTTGAGCATTGAGAACTAGCATATTTTATTCCTAATCTATTCCTATTGATAAGTTAAGCTTATATGATTTAGAAAGCCTTCTTTCACTAACCTATCAACATAAATTTAAAACATGTTCAACCATGATTAGGCTAGATGACTAAACAAGACTCTTTTTCTTAACAAGTAGTGGAATTTAGACTTGCACACTTTCAGTAGTACTCTTTTTGGGTATGGGGTTGTACCTCTTTTTCAAATCTTCCATCTTTTTCTTTATTTTTATTTTTTTTTTGTGTTTTTTGTTTTTATGATCTCTCATCATGCAATGTTATGTACAATGAATGAAAGTTTGAAACTAGGAATCTTGACAAAGATAGTGCTTGAGCATGTTGTCATTGACAGGATCTCCAAATAATTCTTCTCCATTCAGTTCTTGCAACCAGAAAACATTGTTACCTCCATTTGAGTGCATGGTGTAAGGATCTTTCCAAGAGTTTTCAAATAGGCCATGGTCTCCTTTTCATTTTCTCCTTGAGTCTTGCTTCCAAACTTTGCCTCTGTTAAAGATCTATCTTAGGTGAAAAAGGTATTCCTCATTAGTTTTAAAACAGACAATGAATTCATCAATGTATGTCAGTGTGAAATAAATCAAAATAGGAGCCATGGCCCTTTGGAAAGTAGCTTCTACACTCCTTAACCCAGAAGTCATTTGATCAAACATGTAGGTGCTCCAAGGTGCTTTGAAATTGGTTTTATGTTGATTAAATGGAAGTGTTATCACCTAATTCTAACCTGAAACACTACCAAGCAATGACATCTATTTAGAAACTCCTACCCTTTTTATAGTATGATTTATCTTAGGAAAAGGGTATTTTTCCTTCATGGAGGATTTTTCTAGGTACCTAAGTCTATACATAGCCTATTTCCTTTTGCTTTCTTTCTTACTGACACAATTTGCTTAAAAGTTTCTTGGTCTCTCTTGAAGGGAAACCTTCTTTGAATAATGTTTGTGTCACAAGGTTTTAAGCTTTCATCACCGTATACCAAAGCATTGTGAAACTCTGTGCACAACCTTATGTATTTATGTTTTATGCAAGGTGACATAGTTTTGGATAACTTAATCATTTTGGGTTTTTCCAGGTTACCTACGTTGTATTCCTCTATATCAGTCTCTGTAGATAACACTTCAGGGTCCCTAGCAACATTTTTGGAATTCAACAACTCTTCTGAAGTGACTAAACCCTTTGCTGATGAATTGTATATGTATGGCAAGACCTTAAGATTCCTTTGATTTTCGTTCCTAGAAAAATCTTCTTTATGAAATTATTTCAACATATTGGCAGAAGGGAATGGTTTTTTTTGTGATGTTTGTTGTTCATGTGAGAAACCTTGTTAAAATTATAAGCTTGGTTTTGGTTTTGCAATTTTATTTTCAGTTTGGAGGAAATTAAGTTCAACCTTGCCATCATGTGTTTGTTCCAGGCTGTTAGAGTTTAAGATGTTGAGTTCTTCATGTAGTGCTTGGTTTGAATGTTGAGGTATGTCTGGATCTGTCTCGACTTCATTTATCTTTTCATCAATGTATTCTTCATTATACAAAATGAATGAGTCAAGATCCGAATGGATGGAATAAAGGGGCGTGTTGTTTGGCCTCTCGTGGTTGCTAACCATAAACTTCATGTGTGATTCCAGGTATAATCTCCTTGTTTGGTTAAAAACAGGGATGGTAGCATAATACATGTCAAGTTGGAGGTTTCCCTGAAGCTTGGCTCCCCATGATCTAGATAACAACATGCCATACTTAGGGGGAATGTCAGCTACTACTATGTCCATGGCTAGGCCCTTAGTAGGAATTTGTGCCAGATTGACACATAAATCGTTGATTAGATGCAAACACTTGACTCTGCTTGAATCAAAAGAATACAAGACTTTGTAAGGTTTGGTTATTTCTAGGCCCAATCTCTCCATCACTCCCTTTGGCATGAGGTTGTGAGAGGCACCAGAGTCTAGCATGATATTATGTAAAATTTTGTCATGTATATTCGGGCTAACATAGAAAGGGGGAATGGCTCCTTCTTGGTATTTTCCCTCTATTTTAGGTCCAAACAACAGCTCTTGTTTATCGTCTGTCAAGTTTAGAGTATCAGTATCATTTCCCATGTTCAAAACCTTCAGAACTTGAGGCTTGTACATATCTTGGGTTACTAGTTCAGTGAGAGGTATGGTTATCTTGATTTTAGTAATTTCTCCCTCAATAATGAAAGGTACTTGTGTTTTAGGCATATTTACATCAGTCTTATCAGGAATGACTTTTTCTACAAGTTTATTTTGTTGATTTTGACTTGGGACTTTGGACAAAAGAGTTTTCTCAGGGCCACTAGTAGAGGCACTAGGGCAGCTTATGTCACCGCTTGGTTGGCTGGTTTTGTCTCTGTTTGGATCAGTTTTCTTAGCCATGGTGTTGGTACTATCTGTTGTCCTTTTAGGAGTATGTTAAGGTGTCTTCCTAACAATAGTGTCTTCTTTGTTATTTTTGGAGTTTTCTTGGTTCTTTTTGCTCCTAAGATCATATTGCCTATGGACTTCCATTATGGCATTTTCAAATCCTAATTGATAGTCTTCAGAATCCTCATAGTTTGTTTCAGTTTGATATGAGGAAAATAAACCTTGTTCTTCTTCAGTGAGAAAAACATCTCCCTCATTTTCAAAACCTATCAAGTTTACATGGTTTTCTACAGGTTCTTCAGACTCTCTTCCCTCTTCATCCACATAATTGTCTTAGAAAGGGGGCCTGATTTTTTGGTCATTGTCTCTTGGTCTATTTAGGGGAGGGTCTCTTCTAAATTTAGGATTCTTGTTTCTGTTTTAGGGATTTTCTTGGTTTTCCCTAGGAGGTGTTCTTTCACTCAAGTTTATTCTCTCCATCATTATTTCCATTACCCTCACTAAATTATCAATATTGGCATCAGATGAGGAGGTTGAGGCCATAGTTTCATCTTTGTAGGTGACTCTCTTTTCTAATCTCATCGTAGCCCTTTTTTCAATCAGGTTGGCCTCTACACTTATAAATCCCTTTTGCATGTCTACTAAAGTTAGGGGCTTTCTTTCTCTTAGTTGATAGGCCATGTCTGGATCACTGTCATTGTGGCTCTGAGTTTTTTTGCTCCCCCTAGCATCATTATTGTCACTGTAGGGCTCACTGTCTCCACTTTTTTATGACTGTCATGAATGTCCTCTCCTTCACTGAGGTCTGCACTGTGATCAGTCTCTTCATCTTCCTCACTATCATCATCGCCTTCACTGTCATGATAGCCCTTAGTGTCACTGTCATCACTAGCCTCATCGTCAGTTTGCACATTTTTTGTCTCTGTACTGTCTTCTGCATTGTCCTTTGTATCATCATAGATCTCACTATTTTGATTTCCTGCATGGTCATTAAGGTTGATGTCTTGATTGTCACCTACATCTATCTCCATGTCCTTTCTCTCATGGCTGACCTCTTCCTCTTCATCACTAAGAGCCTTACTGTTTTTATTACTCCTAGGCTGATTTTCACCATCATCACCCTCACTGCTTTCAATCTCCATGTTTGTTGCTTCATTTTTGCGTGCCTCATCATCACCTTCTTCTTCATAGTCACTTTCTTGCAGGTTCTTGGGAGCAGCTTGAAAGTGGTCCCCTTGTGTTTTTGGCAATTTTTTGTAGGTGGGAGAGACTTCTTAGGCCTAAGTGAAGCGCCAGGCAGAATCTAGGCCTGTCGAGTCCTCTTGGGTGTAGCGCTGCCTACGTGCAGGCCTGACGAGCTCCTGGGCATAGCGCTACACATTTCGTGCAAGCCTGTAAGTCAGAAATGGGAAAGTCGGGCTCTCCTAGACATAGCACTGCCCGCGTGAAGCTCTGCCAGATCCTTCCTATCAGGTGGAACTAGGTGAACGTGTAGCGCCCACCTCTAAGTGCAGTGCTCTCCTCTCTAGGCGCAAAGCAATGTAAATTCACAATGTGATTTCTCCTTTACGCACAACGCTAGGTGCCCTAGGCGTAGCACCTGCTCCAAAGCGCGACGCCGGTAACCTTTGCCCAGAAAATGACCAAACTCAGAAAATCTTATCCCTTGAGTGTTTTTTGCTCTTTTGAACTACAAAGTGAGATGGGAGGAGAGTAAAAATGGTATTTATATACCTTTAGGGAAAATAAATTAAACTTAAAAACCCACTTTTTTAAGGTCTCAGCCCTTTGTTTCACTTTACTGATTTATTATTTTGAACTTTTTTCAGCAGGTGGCTAAAATCATTCAAGTGGTATTTTCTCCTTTCTAACCATTTCCTTTGTTGTCTTTCAGATAGTTGACATGATGGATTTTGACCTCCTTTAACCTGTTTGTGTCTTTCTCATTCTTCTTGCAGATGTTTTGCTTGAGTGTCATGTTTTACTGTGTTTTGGCTTATTCATGCCTTTCAACTATTTTCACAACTTCAGGTGCTTTGCATGGTGATAACATCCTCAAGAATTCCTTATTTTTATCTTGGAGATCAAATGGCCCTTGGCTTCATGGGTGAATGAAAAGTTGTTTCTCATCTTTCTCATTTACCTCCAAGCATGATAAGTCTATCTTTGACAAGCATCACAGCTTTCACCATCCTATATACTAACACTCTTTGGCCACTTCTGGTTTGTAGGTACCATGGCATAATGATTCAGCCCTGTCTGATAATAGTGATCTCATGATTAGTTTGGCATTCTATCTTGAACCTAAACTCTATGCTTTTATTCCTCTGATCATTTGAGGGAAAATGACTGAAAATGAAGGCTTTGACCTTCCTCACATTGATACTCTTTCATGCTTTCCCTTTGAGGTAGTGAAAAACTTTACCTTTCCAAACCCTAGAATGACACACACAACAGTTCCTTGAAATCTTCTTCTGCTGGCAATGATGGAGGCCTATCATTTTTATTTCATCTCCCTTGACTATATTTCTAAAACCTTAGGTTTTAGGGCCGTTAGAGAAAAATCATTAGTGTTGTCTTCTAAGTTCTCTATAGCCCTTTCAAGTTCATTCATTTCTGTTCAGTTCACCTCACCTTTTTCCCTTCTTCATTTATAACCTCTAAAAATATTCAATTCATGCTTGGTTGTGTTGGTGTGCCTCTTCCCTTGTGATTTGATGCATTGATCTTTGCTTGGCACACTGCTGGCCCAATCAGTGTCTAGAAACCCTGATTTTCCTTGAACATAGGCTGCTTCCTCTTCCATTTGCTTGTGTATATATTCTAATGGGGTGCAGGCCTCTTACCTTACCTAATTTTCTATTGATAGCCACCTTGACACTCCTGCAGAAATGTCAAAATGGATAGTTGTCCTTTTGCAGAATTTTGTCCTTGGCAAAGAAGTCCTCCTTGAAGTTTTCTTCATCTGACTTAGAGAAACAGGTGCATGACCTTCTTTCACATTTAATTCAGCTTCTAGCACATTAAAAACAACGATTTAGAATACCAAATATACCCTACAACTTATGAAACCCTAGTGACCTAGTGGAAGGCTCTTTGACTTGGTCTTTGATTGAAATCTTGGCTTAGGGTCTTCAAGTGTGAAAAAAGAGTTTTGACAAATTGATGTATTGAAGATCCAAATCCAATGTACTTGATTTATCTAAAGAGCCTATAGAGATTGCTTTAAGGCCATCAATGCTTGAGACATTTGATGAACATGGGAAAGGGTAGGCTATCTGGCAATCTTAGATGGAAAGTGGAAGGGTTAAGCATAGGCAAAATAGAGAACTGAGGTTGTGGGTGTGAAAATGAGACAAAGATGAGTGGCATAAGCCCATGAGGGGTCTTCTAGGAGTGATAGGGTAATCAGGGAATGGCAGAGTAGTAAAATAGTGAAAAATTTATCTTAAGGATAATGAAAGCAGTGAGATTTCTAAAACTCACAATATTCATGAATCTTCTTTTTAGAAATCTAGGACAAGTATTTAGTCATCTATAAATAGAAAAAATTACTGATGACTAACAACCCCAAGGAAAATATACAAGATCCCAAGTATTATTTATTTCTATAGCATCAATCTCTTCATCCATAAAATTTATCCAAACTTATTCTTTAATAAATTAATCAAAATTTACATGATCATATACAATTAATATAAAATTTGAAACTTAGATCATTCAAGTCATACAATTCTTTTAAACTTATAGTCTTATGACCATTAATTTTGTTCTTTAATGTAGCCAATGTAGGATTGTTTGTTGTCCACTGTTGTAATCATATGGGATTTCTCCTACAAGATTCCTGTACAGTTAGGAAATTTAGTTAGATTTCAGTTATAACCAGTTAGAGAGTTTGGTTAGAGTGCCCAGGTGTATAAATATAATTATGATTTGAATGAATATAACATGGTGATCACACTATTTCGATGTAACAATGATATTAGAGTGGTTATAATGCCTGGACATATTCGAGGAGAGAGCGTTGAGATCTGAGTACCACACCCAACAGAGCATATTGTGATTTCAACCAGCATTTCCTGCACACTTGAATGTCGAGAACTATGCGATGCCTGAGATAGGCCAGTTGATACCTACAACATTTTACAGCAACCTACTCTATTCCAATTAAGCCTCATTCACTCTAATTTATGTGGACCAATGCGTGTGCCAACTGCGAATGGAAATAAATGCATACTCACTTTTATTGATTATTATTCGAGGATGTGTTGGGTTTATGTGCTTAAAGAAAAATCACAAGTTTTTGATGTGTTTAAGAAATTTCATCTCTTGATAACAAATGAAGCTAAAATTATTATTGGTACTATAAGGACTGATAATGGAGGAGAATATACTTCACATGCTTTTGAAACATATTTGCAAGAGAACGAAATCAAACACAAGACCACAATACCATATAATCCACACAAAACGGTGTTGCTATACGAATGAATAGAACATTGCTTAATATGGTAAGGTTAATGATGTTTTTTAAGAATGTAAAATTGATGTTTTGGGGATAATATGTTCTCTATGTGGCATACATAAAAAATTGGCTCCCTTCCTCTGTCATTAACAACAAAACTCCATATGAAATGTGGTATAATCGTCTTCTTGCTGTTAAACATTTCTGAATTTTTGGTTCTCAATGTTATGCTTTGATTTCTAAACAACAGAGGAATAAGTTGAGTGAACGAAGCATAAAATGTATACTTTTTGGGGTATTCCATGACTTATAAGGCATATCGATTGTATGATGAGGAGAAAAAAAAGTTTATTTTGTCAAGAGATGTTGAGAATGCAGCAAGATGATGGAGCTTAGTGAAATGAAGTCGCCTTCACTAAGTGGGCCCGCAGGCAAATTCTGGCGCAAAGTCTATTTTTAGACTATGTCTATTTTTAGACATACGGAGCATAATTTGGGAATTCTACTTGGAGATTCTTGGAGTATGCGACATGTCGGTAAAAATAGATGAGACCCTAATTTTTAGGACCCAGGCTATTTTTAGACTGATCTCCTAAAAATATGGAAGTCAAATATTATTTACCCTTAATAATATTTTGACTATAAACAGCAGTTTACTCTCTTGGCGCACTTCGGTTTGAGTCATGGAGGTGGCTCATGCAACTGACACAAGGAATCACGTGGTTCCTAGGGTTTGATGGCATCTTGCATGGTTGGCTTCAGTTAGACTTCAGTGGCAGAAGTTTTGGAGGAGTTAACGGGACAGATAGTGGAGTTGTGTTCTATTTGTTTTAGTTGAACTAGTTGAGATTAGTTAACTAGCTAATCAACTAGATATGAGTGGAGTGAATTAAATATTATTTAATTCATTAAATATTAACTCATTAGTCAACTCAAGAACACTTCAGTTCACTACAGTGCATGATCAGTTCAATGAAGACCAGTGAAAGAGATAGATGAAAGGGTAGAGTTAGCTATCAGTTGTGTTATCATGTTACTGTGCTTTATGATGAGAGGAGTAAACCTATGAAAGTTGTGCAGTCAAGGCTGGTGGTTTATCTATATAAGGAGGCCATCACCTAGCATTAAATACGCAATCAAGGTTGGCTATCAAGTGGCTAAGGATTGGAGCAAGTGATTTGCTAGATCTAGCTTGATAGTGTGTAGCATGGGAGGTAGTGCATGAGAGCTTGTGAAGAGTTTTTGTACTATGATTGTTACATGATTTCTCCATTATAATATACACAATAGCTGCGGGGGTTTTCAGCTATAGGCTTTCCCCATACATACTGAGTTAATGTGTGATTGATTTGATGTGCGATTGCTTCTATATTATTTCCGCATGTGACAATTAATTGTGGAAGAAGGTTATGTGTTATGCATGCAATTCGAAATTGATGTATGATCGGGTTAATCTTCATTGAATAAGTGATTTATTCAGCTAATTTCTACTTGGTATCGGAGCGAGATTAATTGTCGAAGTCTATTACGGTGATTGCAAACTTATTTCCTCGGACAGAGTCTGCATGCGGGCCAGGTAGCCTCCGGAATATTCATCCTTCTTTGTAAGGTGAAAGATCTGGTGAATGCCCTTGCAGTCAATCTCTGATTTGGAAATAATTTGTTTTCACGTATAGATCGGAAGCGATAGAGCTTGGAGTTTGGAATTCGAATTTTGCAGAAGGTTGGTTTTCTTGGTGCCGGTGTTGAAGATGTCTTCTTTCAACGGTTTGCGACTCGAATATGCTCTTGAAGGCAGTTCGAATTATGTTGCATGGAAGGATCGCATGGAAGCAGTGTTAGAAGATAATGGTCTGAAGGATTTCGTGGATGCGGATGTCCCAAAGTCCACTGATGCAGCTTTGGTCGATGCATGGAAAAAGAAGATCGCGAAATGTCGAAGGATGTTGTTGGAGGGCGTCAAGGATCATATTGTATCCAGCCTGCATGGAAAGGCTACTCCATATTTAATGTGGAAAGCTTTGACGGATCTATTCCAGAGTAAGAGTGACCAAAGGAAGCTGGCGCTCAAAGATAAGCTCAGGAACATCAAGATGGAGAAGGGCGACAGTATCGCCAAATACCTCCCGAAGTTCACTCAATGCAGAGATGAACTGGGAAGTGTGGGGGTTACTGTCGATGAAGAGGATATGGTCGACCTGGCTCTCCTTGGTCTTCCGAAGGCTTGGCACTCATATCAAGATAGTGTCAATGGTCGGAAGAAGCTGCCGGGATGGGAGCGCCTTTGGGCGGATCTCATGCAGGAGGAGATAAAGAGGACTACTCGAGATGGATCTTCATCAAAGGGAGCTGATGAAGAAAACTGCGCTTTGGTGTCCAAAGCTAAGAAAGGGAAGGGTAAGAAAACCTCTCATTCTGGAGCTAAGGGCAAGAAGCAGGATATGGCGAAAGTGAAATGTTTTCATTGCCATGATCACGGACATTATGCTACCAATTGTCCAAAG
Source organism: Pinus albicaulis (assembly GCA_034641835.2). NCBI lineage: Eukaryota > Viridiplantae > Streptophyta > Pinopsida > Pinales > Pinaceae > Pinus > Pinus albicaulis. The sequence continues at coordinate 2,093,841,889 of CM076575.1, read as the reverse complement.
AAGAAGAAGAACAAGCAAGCGGGAAGATCTGCAGATGGAGAAGCTTTGGCTTCACAGTTCGAGCTTGACTTTTCACTGATTGCATACTTGGTTTCAAGTGTGATGGGATCGGTGTGGTTTTTGGACAGCGATGCGTCATTTCATATGACGGGAGATCGGGAGTTGTTCTCAGATCTGGAGAACAAAGATTTGGGTGTGCACATCGAGATGGGCGATGACGGTAGATACAGTGCGACTAGTATCGGTACCGTATCCTTTCAGAGGGAGTCTGGTAAACCCTTTGTCTTAAAGGATGTCATGCATGTACCTGGATTGAAGAAGAACCTGATTTCAGTAGCGATGTTGGAGGATAAGGGTTATGATGTGGTCTTCAGCGAAGGAAAAGCTTTCCTGCGCAGTAAGACTACTGGAGAGACCCGGAAGATAGGGGTTCGAACTGAGAACCTTTATCAGTTGCAGGTAGATGACTGCGCAGCTATGGCATGCAAGGCTGGAGATGTGGTGAGCCGGGATGATGAGGGCGAACTATGGCACAGGAGATTGGGCCATCTTCCCCATGGAGCTTTGAAGATTCTGCAGCAGATTTCTACTGGACTTCCTAAGGGCACCCTTGCGCAGTCAGATCAGTGCAAGGGGTGTACTTTAGGGAAGTATGTGAAAGCCACCTTTCACGAAAAGGATAGTCGCGCCACGACGATCCTTGAGAGAGTTCACACAGACGTGTGTGGTCCTTTCTCAGTTGCTTCGGCAGCAAAGCACAGGTATTATGTGATCTTTGATGATGATTTCTCTCGAAAGTGCTGGATCTTCTTCATGCAGAAGAAGAGCGATACATTCGCGAAGTTCTGTGAGTTTAAAGCACTGGTCGAGAAGGAGTCGGGGAAGAAGGTGATTGCTCTAAGGAGTGATAAAGTGGTGAATTCATCTCGGCTGAATTCAAGGAGTTCTGCAGCGCAGAAGGGATTCGGAGAGAGCTCATCGCACCCCATAACCCACAGCAGAACGGGGTGGCTGAGCGGAAGAACAGAACGATCGTGGGTGCTGCACGGGCGATGTTGCATGATCAGGGCCTACACCTTCACTTGTGGGCTGAGGCATGCAATACAGCAGTGTATGTGCAGAACCGTTGTCCTCACAAGGTTCTTGGCATGAGTACACCAGAGGAGGCTTATTCTGGCAAGAGGCCTGATATTTCCCATTTGCGGATTTTCGGATCTCCTGTCTACATGCATGTGACGAAGTATGCGAGAAGGAAGCTGGATCCAACTGCTGAAGTTGGAATATTTGTGGGGTACACTGATACACCTCACAACTATCGGGTGTATGTGCCAGACAGTCGCAAGACTGTTGTGCGACGGGATATAAAATTCCAGGAGGAGAAAGCCATGTAGTGTTCGCTTGAGAGGGAGCTACACTTGCATGCAGATGAGGAGCTGTTAGTTCCTAAGGAGGAGCTTCCGGATGTGGATCAGCCACAAGAGGAGGTTCAGGAAGTGGAAGAAACCACCCAGGCAGCGCCAACCATCAGAGGGCGCATGCGCACTACAGAAGCTGAGCGACTGGCTCGGGATGCAGAGAAGGTTGTAGGACCACCTACAGCACAGCGCAGACAGAGACAGTCACCGGATCGGTACACTGGATACATGGCTCTTATGAGTCAATGTGTTGTGACAGAGCCATCCTCTTTTGAGGAAGCTGTGGGGGAACCCGCATGGGTTGATGCCATGATCGAAGAATATGATTCGATCATCAGGAACAGTGCATGGGAGATTGTCCCAAGACCGGTTGGGAAATCAGTTGTAGGTTCGCGATGGATCTACAAGGTGAAGCAGGCGGCTGACGGGAGTGTGGAGAAGTACAAGGGGAGATTTGTCGCCCGTGGCTTCTCACAGATCGAGGGGATTGACTATGAGGAGACTTTTGCACCTGTCGCAAGGTACTCTTCCATACGGACGATCCTTGCTCTCTCAGCGCAGATGGGGTGGCACATTCATGAGATGGATGTGAAGACTGCGTTCCTCAATGGAGTTATTGAGGAAGAAGTGTACATAGAGCAGCTTGAAGGTTTTGAGATCTTCAGCAGTGAGTCGCATGTGTGCCGACTCAAGAGAGCACTGTATGGGCTGAAGCAAGCACCTCGTGCTTGGTACACTCGGATAGACAGCTACTTCACCGGGCTTGGATTCTCCAAGAGTGAGGCGGATCCAAACCTGTACGAGATTGTGGTGGAGGGGAAGCTGTTGATCATCGTACTGTATGTAGATGATCTGATTTTGACTGGCGACGAGCAGTTGATACTTTCATGCAAGGATGATCTTGCACGAGAGTTTGAGATGAAGGACCTGGGCATCCTTCATTATTTCCTGGGATTAGAGATTTGGCAGCGCAGTGGAGGACTGTTTGTTTCTCAGGGCAAGTATGCCCGGGAGATTCTGGAGAGGTTCAACATGCAAGGCTGCAAGCCTGTTGATACCCCTCTTTCTGGAGGATGGAGGAAGGGAGATGCTACTTCGGAGGAGGTAGTGGATGCCACTGTCTATCGACAGTTGGTGGGGTCGTTGATGTATCTGGTCAATACTCGACCCGATATATGCTATGCAGTTAACCGGCTTTCGCAAGCTATGGTTAAGCCTACCAAGCTCTTTTGGAAGGCGGGCAAGCATGTATTGCGCTATATCAGAGGCACATCGGGATATGGTTCATGGTACAGACAGGAGGATGAGTTGAGGCAGCAGTGCTTCAGGCATCGGTATCATCACATCAGAGATTGTGTTCAGCGGAGGATCATGATGCTTTCATATGTTCCCACGGAGGATCAGGATGCCGACATCCTGACGAAGGCGCTCACCAGGAGCAAGTTCGAATTCCACAGAGGCAGGATAGGGGTTGCAGATAATCCATATCTTGCTGAGAGGGAGTGTTGAAAATGCAGCAAGATGATGGAGCTTAGTGAAATGAAGTCGCCTTCACTAAGTGGGCCCGCAGGCAAATTCTGGCGCAAAGTCTATTTTAGACTATGTCTATTTTTAGACATACGGAGCATAATTTGGGAATTCTACTTGGAGATTCTTGATGGATGCGACATGTCGGTAAAAATAGATGAGACCCTATTTTTTAGGACCCAGACTATTTTTAGACTGATCTCCTAAAAATATGGAAGTCAAATATTATTTACCCTTAATAATATTTTGACTATAAACAGCAATTTACTCTCTTGGCGCACTTCAGTTTGAGTCATGGAGGTGACTCATGCAACTGACACAAGGAATCACGTGGTTCCTAGGGTTTGATGGCATCTTGCATGGTTGGCTTCAGTTAGACTTCAGTGGCAGAAGTTTTGGAGGAGTTAACGGGACAGATAGTGGAGTTGTGTTCTGTTTGTTTTAGTTGAACTAGTTGGGATTAGTTAAACTAACTAATCAACTAGATATGAGTGGAGTAAATTAAATAATATTTAATTTACTAAATATTAACTCATTAGTCAACTCAAGAACACTTCAGTTCACTACAGTGCATGATCAGTTCAGTGGAGACCGGTGAAAGAGATAGATGAAAGGGTAGAGTTAGCTATCAGTTGTAACTATACTGTTGCTATTTGCAACACATAGATAGGTGGAGTAAGCTATGAGTATTGCAAAGTTTAGGCTGGTGGTTTATCTATATAAGGAGGCCATCACCTAGCATTAAAATGCGCAATCAAGGTTGGCTATCAAGTGGCTAAGGATTGGAGCAAGTGATTTGCTAGATCTAGCTTGATAGTGTGTAGCATGGGAGGTAGTGCATGAGAGCTTGTGAAGAGTTTTTTGTACTATGATTGTTACATGATTTCTCCATTATAATATACACAATAGCTGCGGGGTTTTCAACTATAGGCTTTCCCCATACATACTGAGTTAATGTGTGATTGAATTGATGTGAGATTGCTTCTATATTATTTCCGCATGTGACAATTAATTGTAGAAGAAGGTTATGTGTTATGCATGCAATTCGAAATTGATGTATGATCGGGTTAATCTTCATTGAATAAGTGATTTATTCAGCTAATTTCTACAAGAGATGTAATTTTTTGTGAAACTGATAAAGATTCTCTCACTGTTGATAGACAACTTAATCAGTTAGAAAATTTTGTGCCTAAAAAGTTTTATTATGAATCAAATAATATACTTCCCCATCCTGAAGGGGGATTCCTATATTAGATCAGTCTGTGGAGTTTCCTTCTCTCAATGATGAGAAATTGGTTGATGATGATAATTCCATTCTTGTTGATAAGGAATTGGTTGATGAGAGTATTTCTATAGAAACAATGACATAAATGGCAAGAACTGAGCCAAATGAAGAAGATGAGCAACTTCCGCAACTTCTTGAACAACTTCCTACACAACCTTTGCGAAGGTCAACTCGTATTCGAACATTTCCAAAGAAATATGATGAGTTTAAGGCTAGAAGTTCCTCAGGTAACTATTCTCACTGTGAATCTAATTTTTCTGTGGATTGTGAACCTACTTGCTTTGAAGAAGATGCTTCTTATTAACAGTGGAAAGATGCAATGCGAAATGAATATGATGCTCTCATAAAAAATGGCACATGGATGCTTGTGGATCCTCCTTCTAGCATCAAACCTATTGGTTGCAAATGGATTTATAAAACTAAGTATAAAGCTAATGGTTCGCTAGACAAGCACAAAGCAAGACTTGTAGCGAAGGGATATGCATAGAAAGAGGGTATCGACTATAAAAATACATTTGCTCCTATAGCTAAATGGGGCACTATTATATCTTTGTTTGCTATTGCAGCTCAACAAGAATGGAAATTTCATCATATGGATGTCAAAAATTCCTTTTTAAATGGATATTTGAAAGAAGAGGTTTACATGTTTCAGCCAGAAGGTTTTTTCGTTAAAGGGAAAGAATAAAAGGTTTGAAAACTAATGAAGTCTTTGTATGGATTGAAACAAGCACCACAAGCATGGTATGAGAAGTTAACTGAACATCTTCTTAAATTAAACTATAAACATTTTGACCTAGATGATGCAACTCTTTTCATTAAGAAAGTTGGAGGATGAATTGTATATCTAGTTGTATATGTTGATGATTGATGATCATAGGAAACAATAATGGATATATATCATCTATAAAGAAGGAATTGAAAAAGGTTTTTGATATGACAGATTTAGTTTTACTTCATTATTATCTTGGAATTGAAGTTGATATAAAAACCACAACATATTTTCATCTCTCAGAAGAAATATGTTGATAAGTTATTGAACAAATATAGTATGACAGATTGTAATCCTGTTGCTACTCCAATGGAGAAAAATTTGAAACTCACTTCCGAAGAAGGAAATCCATTTGAAGATCCAACAAAGTAGATGTAACTTGTTGGAAGTTTGATTTATTTGTCTATTACTCTTCCTAATATAACCTTTGCTGTCGGAATACTTTCTAGGTTTATGCATCATCCTTGTGAGGGGCATTGGGTAGTAGTGAAAAGAGTTTTGAAATAATTAAAAGGAACTCAAACTTACGGCATCAAATATTCCAAAGTTTTAGATTCCATCTTGCTGGTTATTCAAATTCTAATTTTGATGGAGATAAAGAGATTGGAGTCTCAACTTTTGCTTATTTTATTATTCTTGGATCAACATCCATTAGTTGGAGATCATGCAAGTAATTTGTTCCTGTTGATTCTACCACCGAAGTTGAATATGTTGTAGCAGCACAAGCCACTAAAGAAATCATTTGGCTTCGTAAAATACTCGAAGATTTGCAGGAGAAACAAAGAGCTTCAACTCCTCTATTTGTCGATTCGTCATCATGTAGAGGCCAAAACAATTCATCTGACACATTGTCCAACTTCAGAACAAATTGTAGAGAATTTTACCAAACCATTGGGGCGTGAAAAGTTTGAAAATTTTAGATATTTACTTGGTATGTGAGATGTCCCTTCGAATTAAGGGGGGAAATGTTGTAATCCTATGGGATTTCTCCTACGAGATTCCTGTACAATTAGGAAATTTAATTAGATTTCATTTACAACTAGGTAGAGAGTTCGGTTAGAGTACCCAACCGTATAAATGTAATTCTGATTTGAATGAATATAACATGGTGATCACACTATTTCGATGTAACACATAACCTAATGGTTTTCCATGCTCTTGAGTTCTGGGTTTCTTGAACTGGAATGTTATGACTCATGGTGATTGCTTTGTTGATGTGCTTGTAACACGTGTATATGGAATCAAATGTTAACCTTGTACTTCTTTCTCATCTCCATCATCATCTCCATGTGATAATACAACTCCCACTGTAACAAATGTATCTATTATTCCATCTCAAGATTCTTCTTCCTTTAACTCAACATCTCTATTGATAATAAACTTCTTGGTGATGAGATTATAGAGTCTATATGCCTTATACTCCTCATTGTATCCAATAGATATATACTTCTCATTTTTTTTATCTAACTTCTTTCTCAAATATTTAGGTACATGTGCATAGGCAACACACCCAAAAATTCTTAAATGAGATATATTGCAACTCTTACCACTCCAAGCTTCTTCAAGAAGTTAGTCCTTCACACTCTTAGTCAAAATTCTGTTTAAAATATAAACAACACAAGTAATTTCTTCTCCCCAATTTTCATTTGGCATATGCTTTTCCTTCAACATACTTCGACTCAGTTTGAATTTTCATTTCAACCACTCCATTTTTCTATGGATTATAATGTCTCTTGATTTCATGATATCGACTAAACTCACTGATTTCATGAGACAGACTAAAATTATATCATAATAAAAATTCAAATTTTGAGTTAAGAGAAATAAGTTTAAAAAAATACAACAATAAAAAATGAAGTGTGATAATAATCACTTATTATTATGATTTATTTATTTAAATTTCTCTTTATGCTTTTTTACTGGAAATTATTTTTTTATTTTTTATTTCTTTTTAAGTTTTTTTTGGTGAGAATGATTTTTTTAGTCTAAGCTCTCATAAAAATGTGTTTATTTATTTATTTTTCCCTAATTTCACTTTCTATATATTTCTTATCACTCTACAGTTTTGATGTCGATAGCTATGTCATTCTACAAGTGAGATATATTTTCATTTGTTTCTATGCATCATTTTTTAATTGGTTTGGAAAATTCTCCATGATTGGATCGGAGGGATACTATCCTTTTTTGTTATGAAGAAGAGAAATTAATCTCTCACCCAATTCTAAAATTAAATACAATAATATTCATAAATACAAGGAATTTTTTCAATTAAAATTTAAATGTTATTTGAACATATAAAAATTAACTAAAAAGTTGATATATTTATATTAGTCTAAAACTTTTTAAATCAAACTCCACTCAATTTATTATATTTTAAATATTATTTTAAAATAATAAAATATATGAAAAATAAGTATATCTATGTAACATGCAATTTTCTTGTGGAATCCGTATTTTTTTTAAAGATTATAGATTAATTTTAGACTGAATAAATTTTAACATTTCAAATTTTCAATGAAGTATAAGATTCAATGATGTGCTAAATGGGTCAGCTAACGAAGATATGGGCCAACGACCAATCTCTTTATTGACCAATATTTCCATATCAAGGAAAAAAATAAAACTTCTCGACATGTAATTACATACGAGATTCAATATAGTTAGAAATTCTAATGGTGCAAAGAGCAAATGGAAAAAAATTAATTTAGAAATTATTTTCAGTTTAATGTAAAAGTGATGTGTATATATATATAAATAGAAATGTAATATTTAAAAAATAAAAATAAAAAAATTTATTATGCATATTTAATTAGTTGTACACATGATTTGATATAATTTCATATAAAGTAATTAAAAATAAAAAAATATGTAGGTAAGAAGTTTAAACTTTATATTTTTAAAAAATATTTTAAGAAGTATTAAAATAAAATATTGTTATGTTGTATAAAATAAAATTTTCAATGTGAGTTATGAATAAAATATTTTAATATGACTTATACTTAAAAATATATTAATAAGAAGAAAAATCAATTTAATGTGTGTTGATAAAATGAATCAAGTAACAAAAATACAATTTAAACAATCAAAAATTACACATTGTTTTTTCACTCTAAAATATGTTTTCACTTAAATAAATTTGATTTCTCTCTATTCATGTCAAATCCATATTTAAAATGTATATATAATAATTAATAAAAAAATGTTAAATTTACAATAAAAAAAATACTATAAATAATTATAAAATAGTTATGGGAAATTGTTTGAAAAATCCAATCAGATTCAAATTCAAATTCAAATAGACCATGACATGCTGTAGTAGAGAATACAGAGCTCACAGAGTGTTTAGTGTTATGCAAGTAGTGAGTATGGGATAAAAATGCATGAGATTGTTTAATGAGTGATGATTTTGGGGTTGTTTAATGAGTGATAATTTTGTTTGGATATTTAAAATTTTTAGTTGTTTTTTAAGAAATTTGACCTTATTATTTTGTTTAATGACTGATAATTTTGTTTAGATAATTTTTTAGTTATTTAAAAAAAAATGACTTTTTTTAATCAATTTTTCAAAGAAATGGATATAACTTCAAAATTATAAAACTTAATAACTATAACCATAATTTTCAAATATTTCTTTTTTATTTCATAAAAATTCAAGATACAAAGTTTCTTTGGGAAAAAATCAAATTGATTCACAATTTCACATTGCTTCGACGGGGTTTGAGCCATGTCTTGATCAACCCAAATCCATACCAAGAACTCGAGAGGAACTGAGTAGATTCTATGAATAGTTTGTAGCTTGTTCCAGCTATGATTGCGTAGAAAGAGGTTGTTTACCAGGCTCCAGAAATAACAACATAAACATCGTCGTTAAGTAGCAGATAGTGTTGAGGTGAACCTCGTAAACAATAGCTCTAATAGTGTCTCTACCACTCTATGGTGACATATGTAATATTATTTTATTTATGTTGAAGATAATGGAGTAATGTAATTTAGGATAGAGTCAGTTTACCCTAACCTTAGATTATGAATTAGTTCGTATTTTTTAGGTAAGTTGTTCTAAATTTCCTATATGTGTGAAGACTATATATTCTCATTTGTAATGTGATTGATGTAGAGTGTTTTGTAGAGGCAGTCTCCAGGTCGATTCTTTCATCTGAGAGCTGTTCAGTTTCATTAATAAAGTTAATTCTTGAGTTTTTATCATGGTATTAGAGCTCCAACGCTGGTGAGTCAAAGCCAAAGTGCTTAGATCCCTGAGTGAGAGTCTAGGTGGCAGAAGAGAGGACCCTGGCAGCTGGTGTGAAGAGAGTCTATAAGAAAGTCAAGTGTGCTTTTTTTTATTATTTGTGGGCATCACTTGTGGTGAACACCTCTTCTGGTGGCACAAGGGTGCAGAACAATAAGGGAGGGACGCACTGATCCGTTCAACACTTACGAACTTAAATTTCTACCCTAGCGTCGTCCTGTCACCGCGACATCAAAGTTGAGTGGGGGGTTCTTGAGGGAACGTTGACCAGCAACGTGGAAAAAAAGCCTGTGGTAGAGGAGGTCGTGGTTGTGGACCGCAACAAGGTTGGCTGCTGGAATGAATGAATGAATGAATGAAATTTTAACGTCCATGAGACTAAAAATAGTCTATGGGACCACCAAATTCCTTGATTTTTGGCTTCTATAATTCAATCATTTTCTTACTCAAATTGATGATGACCTGACCCAACCTTCTAACAGTTCCATTACTGAAAAGACAATGCCACGGAATTGATGCTAACATACCGTGGTAACCGTCTCTGATGTATCTGAAAGCGTCACATTCCAAAATGAAATGTTTTTCTGATTCCACTGTCCCAGAGGTGAAAAAAGTACATACCCTTTCTTCCCAAGCTTCTTTAAGTCTCTTCTTTAGGTGGATTGCACGATGCTGGAGAAAGCTCCGTGAGGAAGTGAAAGGTCGTTAACGCTACCGAGAGGTACAACAAGAGCAGCGTTCAGATATGTTGAGGCATTGTAGGCATTATGGACCTAGCCAGATTGTGAGGGCTGACAAATATGTTGGCGACGAGTCAAAGAGAATTATGACCACCGTGATGAGGCCGATTTGGGCATGAAGTGTTGTTTTGATCACACCGAACGTCAAATTCAAAGTCGAGGGAACATGCTAAAGGGTAACATGGACGTAGCTACGTGGATCGTGCCAAATCCATTAGTGATCGAGCCAGACCCAATATGAGTTCCTAAAACTCAAATTGGATCTGTTGCTTTCAAGTTGAAACAAGTTCCTGTCAAGAATTACAAAGACTGCACAACTTTGGAATTGTGTGCTGGATGCTGTGTCAAGTAGTCAAGCCGACGATGTGGCTATAGTGTGATATGCTGGCCAAACTACTGAACTGCTGGCCCCTTTCTATAGACCACCGAAGAGGAAGTCGTGGATGCCAGATTGAGCAGAGAAAAAGCAGATAGTGGTTTCCATGATCCGAATTTATGCAGGAACGCAACAGAATAAACATATAACTATAAATACAGAGATGCAGCGGAAATAACACTTCATTTCATTAATATCAAAGAACTGAAATTTGCTTACAGACAGAATGGAAATAAAACTAGCTAGGGCGCTGGTAGCTATCTCTGAGAAGAGATGTGGCGGCTACAGGCCTCTGAACTGTGTTACAATGAGGCTCGAGGGCCTATTTATCATTTAGAAACAATGGGAAATCCTAAACGGCCAAAACCCTAACCCTAGGAGATGAAGCGCCAAAACTATGGGCCCCGTTTGGGTAAATTGGTGTTTCAACTTCCCAGGGGCGTAACTTTGGCATACGATCTCCGTTTGACGCGTACCATACCTCGTTAGAAAGATCTATCCGAGGACTACAAATTTGGAACGAGCAACATCGGTCCATGGACCCATGTTGCTCTCCGTTTTCCAAAAAAACGTCGTTTAGGGCCTCAAAACGGCTCCGGAAGTTTAGGACCCGAAAAACTGCTAAAAATAGTAAACTGTGCCGAAACTGAAAAACTGAAATAGACAATGGTGGAGCCCCAGGTGGAATAGGCGGGTGACCACCAATATCCACCTGGATCATTCCTCCCCCCTTAGGAAGCAATGGTCCCCATTGCGTTAAGTTCCTCCATGAGATGAGGAAATTTCTGCTGAACTTGGTCCCTGGTGAACCACTTTCCTTGGTGCAGGAGTTGCCCAGCTTTGACAACCCGATACAGTTGGATCTGCTGTTGACGAGTGTTCTTGATTTGCATGTCCATGATACAATCTGTGGTGGCCTGTTCCATGCAGTCTGGGTTTAACTCTGTTGGTGTGAGTTGTTTTGCAATGTCCGAGGTGTCCAGTAGAGGTGGGAAGTAAGGACGAAGGCGATCCACATTGAAGACTGGGTGCAAACCAAGGAATGGTGGAATACTGAGCTCGAATGCATTGTTCCCTACAGCCTTGGTGATGGTGTACGGCCCGTATCGAAGCGGGCGAAGCTTGCGGTGGGGTCCAGTGAGGCGCTCCTTCTGCAAATGTAGCCATACTTTGTCACCCACCTGGAATTTGTGTGGCACCCGGTGTTGATCATGGCGTTGCTTGTACTTGGCATTGGCTCTATCCAATATATCATGAACCTGTTGGCGGATGTGTTGAATACGCTCGATGAAGCTACTGGCTTTGTCAACTTCAGACTGGACATGAGCTGAATTGGCCTGAGCAGCTGCAAATGGCATGGCTACGTCAATGGGGCATAGTGGCTGGAATCCCAAGCCCACCTGAAAGGGGCTATGGCCGATTGAGCTGTGGAGAGCCCGATTATAACTATGTTGTACATAAGGGAGGCTCTCGTCCCATGTGCGTGGATGCTTTGAATTGTACATGCGCAGAATGTGTACAATCATTCTGTTGACGACCTCTGTCTGGCCATCTGTTTGGGGATGGAAGGCTGTGGACTTGGTGAGCTTGGTATCCAACATCGACCAGAGGCTGGACCAAAATGTGCTGAGGAACCTGCTATCCCGATCTGATATGATAGACTGTGGGATCCCAAAGTGCACCCACACTCGTTCAAAGAAGAGTTTAGCAGTGGCTTCTGCTGTGATATTCTTCTTGCAGGCCGCCATAATAGCCATCTTCGAGAATCTGTCGACGACCACAAAAACACAGTCATTTCCCTGCTTAGTAGAAGGCAGGCCCGACATGTAATCCATGGAGATGGATTCCCAAGGTCGACTAGGGGTAGGTAGAGGAGTATATAGGCCTTGCTTCTTGATGGTCGGTTTGGCAATGGCACAAACAGTGCAGGATCTGATGTGCTTCTCGACATCCTTTCGAAGGTTCGGCCAATAGAAATACTTCTGCAGGATTGCTACTATTTTCTCGACCCCGAAATGCCCAACGACTCGACTGTAGTGTGCTTCCCATATCATCTTGGCACGCTCGCTTGAAGGAACACAAAGGTGTCCCATGTGACATAAAAGTGTATCTTGGAGGTGAAAATTTGGAACTTGCGCACCCCCCAAGAGTGCCTTGTAAGTTTGGCTGAATTCTGGGTCACTCTCATGGGTAGAAGCGCCACCCAGAACTCTCGTGCTCACAAGAGTTGAGAACAAGGCGGATGAGCCACCACGATCGAAGCATCATCAGCAATCGCAACATGATTAAGGATACCTCAGACTTGATGTTCAAATGAAACTGCTGCAGATATGTAGACCACTTCTGATGGCGATCATTCTGCAACTTCCCTTGTGTCTGTATGAACTGCAGGGGCCTGTGGTCTGTGTGGATGATTGTTTCCTTCCCCAAAATGTAATGCTTCCATTGTCGACAAGCTTGCACAATGGAGTACATTTCTTTGTCATATGTGGGGTACTTGCGAACTGTGTCAGACAATGTCTCACCGTGAAATGCCACTGGATGTCCCTGTTGAGTAAGAACTGCCCCAATAGCATAGTCAGAGGCATCTGTCTCGATCTCAAATGGCTGTTGCAAGTCTGGTAAAGTGAGCACTGGGGCAGAACAGAGGCGGTTTTTCAATTCTGTGAACGCCTTCTGTTGAGGTTCCAACCAAAAAAAATTTGCTCTCGCTCCTCCCTTGGTGACTTGACTCAAGGGCCAAGTGATATGAGAGAATCCCAACACGAACCTCCGATAGAAATTAGCAAGACCCAGAAAGCTGCGAAGCTCTGTTATAGTGGTTGGGGCTGGCCAATCCCGAATGACTTGGATCTTGGCTGGATCCACATGCACCCACCTTTCATCAATAATGTATCCCAGATATTGAACCTGGGTCATGCCAAAAGTGCACTTCTCCAAATTGGCACACAACTTGTGTTGCCGCAGTGTTTGGAGGACTTGTCGGATGTGGTGAAGGTGCTCTTCCCAAGTCTGGCTGAAGATCAGAATGTCATCTAAGTACACCACTACAAATGAGTTGGTGAATGGCCGCAAGATGTCATCCATCATCCTCATGAAGGTGGTGGGAGCATTCATCAACCCGAAAGGCATGACCAGCCATTCGAAAAGGCCTTCCTTGGCTTTGAAGGCAGTCTTCCACACATCAGAGGGTTCAATTGGTACCTGGTGATACCCAGACTTGAGGTCGATCTTGCTGAAATATTTTGCACCTTTGAGTTGGTCCAAAAGGTCATAAATCCGTGGGATTGGGTACCTATTCCGGACAGTGATCTTGTTCAGCGCCTGATAGTCAATACAGAGTCTCCATGTCCCATCCTTCTTTTGTACCAACACGATCGGGCTCCCACAGGGCGATGAACTTGGTCTGATGTGACCTTTCTGCAACAACTCCTGAATCTGTCTCTTGATTTCATCATTCTCCAGAACAAAGCGCCAATAGATCGGTCCATTGGGTAGCGGTGCACCTGGGGTCAGATCAATCGGGTGCTTGACCTGACAGTGCAGAGGAACCCCTGTGGGTGAGGTGAATATGTCTCCGTACTCCTCCACAACCTTATCCATTTGTTGTTGCTGTGCAGAGGAGCCCTGTCTGGAGGATGTGGCCACAGTCTTCTTCTTGCCCTGGGGGCGGATCATCAGGAAAACGAATTTCCTGGTTTGGGAAATGAGCTTACTGCATTGTTTTGCAGTAACCAAAGAGATAGCAGCAGGAGGTGGTACCTCCGGTATCCTGTACAACTTATTTCCCAAAGTAACAATAACAGCACGAGGCCGAGACTCATACACAGCATGACGCTTCCACAAGTATGGTTGTCCTAATAATACATCAGAAACATCAATAGGAGCACCACAATACCTCATCCATGAAGGTCATGCCAGGTAGCGCGACATCGTTTACCGACCGGAGATCTCGTCCCTGGTGAAGCCACCCGATGGTGTATGGATGTGGGTGAGCTGTGGTCGGCAAGCCCAACCGCTTCACGGCGTCTGCTGAAATGAGGTTCTTTTGGCTCCCATTGTCGATAATGAACTGTACAGGGGAGCCCTTTACCCACATCTGGGAGTGGAAGAGACGTTCCTCCTCCTCTGGATCTTCCGGTTCCTCCTTCTGGATCTTTGTAGTGGCAACATTGGCGTTGGGCTCCGCATCAATAATCTGTTTCCCTTTTTCATTCCCCTTTTCAAGTTCTGATTTGGAGTCAGAGCATGCATCTGACTCAGAAGCCCTCATCTCGGCCACTAGCGACTGCTTGGCCCGACACTCACTTGTGTTGTGAGTGGAGCTCTTATGGAACTCACACCACTTTCGCATGTCCTTCTTTGGCTTTGCGGTGTTGTTATTTTCTTGTGGATTTGACGGGTTGTCTTTAGCCGCCATGCCTTGGCTCTGACCTTTGTTCTGCGGTTTGGAAGCACCTTTCCCTTGCTTTTGATTTGCAGATCCAAAGTCTCGCTTCTTCTGTTTGACCGTATTTTCAAAAGATACCCAGAGGTCAGTATCAAGCAGGAGATGTCGAGGAACTCCATTTCCTCCCCGACTGTATATGTGCGTACAACGCGATACTTTAGCACCTCGTATGTCTAATCTTTGATACCCAACTTTGTGCGCAGTATGGAATAGATTCGTCACCATGCACATCTTGATCCCTTTGTTGTCAGTCGTGGTCCATTGTATGTACTTGTCCTCATAGCTCCCACGGATAGTAACACTGTTCTCGACGGCGTCTTAAACTTCCCTGAAGTCATACGCCGAGAACAGAGAGGGTTCTGTCTGGTCCTTGTTCTCACAGTAGGTTTCCCACCAGTCCTTAACATGGGGGGTAGCTTTGAGGAGTGCAAAAATAATCTTCTCCGGGTCTGAAAAGTCATGAACAGAGAAATATCCTTCTAATAGATTCAACCATCTATCTACGGCATCTGCGTCTATTTGACCCTCAAATATGGGAATGTCAAAATTTACTTGTACCTTAAAGGGAGTCGCAACTCCAGAGTGGCTACTGGATGCAGATGCGCCGCCGGTGGGCAGCCGTTGAAGGATCTGAGCAAAGTTATCCATCATCGTATTCCTTTGTTTTTCGAGGGCCTCCTCGAGCAATATTTTGATAGGATCTCCTGCTCCCTCATCTTTCTTTTCATCCCCCATGGGCGTCCGTCGAGGTTTGCGAGGCTGATCTTGCAAAGGTTCCACCAAACATCGAGCCCTCCAATCTTATACCCGACCTCGGGGCTGGGACATGCAGAAGACCAGCAACTCTCCGATACCACCGATCCGGATTTATGCAGAATTCAGTCAAATAAAACATACATAAATTGCTAAATAATAGATGCGAAGTTGAAATAACACTTCATTTCATTAATATCAAAGAACTGAAATTTGCTTACAGACAGAATGGAAATAAAACTAGATAGGGCGCTGGTAGCTATCTCTGAGAATAGATGTGGCGGCTACAGGCCTCTGAACTGAGTTACAATGAGGCTCGAGGGCCTATTTATCATTTATAAACAATGGGAAATCCTAAACAACCAAAACCCTAACCCTAGGAGATGAAGCGCCAAAACTATGAGCCCCGTTTGGGTAAATTGGTGTTTCAACTTCCCAGGGGCGTAGCTTTGGCATACGATCTCCGTTTGACGCGTTCCATACCTCATTAGAAAGATCTATCCTGCTCTCCGTTTTCCCAAAAAACGTCGTTTAGGGCCTCAAAACGGCTCCGGAAGTTTAGGACCCGAAAAACTGCTAAAAATAGTAAACTGTGCCGAGACTGAAAAACTGAAATAGACAATGGTGGAGCCCCAAGTGGAATAGGCGGGTGACCACCAATATCCACCTGGATCATTCCATATTACACCTTAATAATCTGCGTGGCTGCCTAGCTTGGTAATCTGCCTTTGGATGCAGCAATAGTAGCAGTGGTTTGGTGATTTCATTGTGGTGGTAGATCCAACAAGGTTGCATGCCCAGGGTCATCACCAAGAAAACTGTATGTACTCTCACAAGGTGTGTTGCAAGGGAGTTTGTTTTTATTTATTTATTTATTGAGGGAGCTGTATTGTAATACAGTGCAGAAAATTTATTTGGAGCATAATTACAAAAGGGGGTTAATTTATTTTAAAAAAAAGGGTCATTGTATTTAAGGTTGTTTTTTTTAAAGCAAGGTATTTCTACATAGCCTTTTGAGGATCTCGGGTTGATCTATTTTTTTTAAGTTACTGGAGGTTAGAGTTTGTTTTTTCAAGATGAATAACCAAATGGTCAAATAATACTTGAACGAGAGCAATAAGCTCCACAATTCCAATTCTTCCAACTAGAAATTTAAGTTGCGGACATTGTTGGAGGGGAAAAGTGCATGGACGATTGTAAATAGTGATGAATTGAAACTGACAACAGCAGGAGGCGGATCAACTGCAACAAATCAGGATTGGGAGAAGAGGGAGAAAAAGGCGGAAGTGTTGTTAAAATTGTCAATGAAATATTGTAATATCCCTCACATCAGAGAGTGTAAATTAGCAAACGAGATCTGGACAACCCTCAAGGATCTGTACAAGATCAGAAACAAAAATAAACTATTTTTCCTGAAAACCAATATTCTCTCCATTAAAATGGAGGAGAATGAATCAGTAGCTGCGTTTATCTCTCACATCAAGGACCTCAAAGATAAGCTTGGTGACATAGGGGAGGCAATGTCAAACACTGATCTGGTCACGATTACCATGAATGGTATGACCACTGACTATCAGATGTTCATCATAGGCTTGAATGCGAGAGAGAAAGCCCCCAAATTTGAAGAATTGACTGGGATCCTGATGCAAGAGGAAGAAATGCGGATGAATTTGAAATCCTAGAGTTCAGATCTTGCTTTAATGGCGAAGAAGAAGCCCTTCAGAGGGAAGGAAAAGGCAGGACAGAAAGGCGGAGGTACACCTGAAAGAAAGCCACCTCAAGGTATGCCATTTCAAGGTATGTCTTCAAATATAAACAATTCAGGAACCAAATGTTTCTATTGTGGTAAATTTGTTCATATTGCAAAGAATTGTCATAAAAAGAGGCTTTATGAAACTCAACATAGACATAAGAGGTATGCAAGACACTTTTATGATGAAGATCATAACCAGGACCTCATATTGTTTATGGTTGATTCTGATGAGAATGATGAAGCAGATATGTGGTTTGTGGATTCAGGAGCTTCCACTCACATGACAATATAGTGGTTTGAAAAATTCAAAGAAAGCAGCAGTGGTGCAAAAATATACCTTGGTGATGACATAGGGTACCAAATCAAAGGGTATGGTAATGTTCTTGTCATATTGCCTAATGGAAATATTAGGCATATTCAAAATGTAATTTATGTGCTCGGAATAAAAAAGAATTTGATCTATGTTTCTATGATAACAAATCATAATCTTAAGGTAGAGTTTTTTAAGTCTTATCAATGTGTTATTAAATATATTCTTGATCATATGAGGAAAATTGCACCAGAGATTCGAGTGGGAGGTATGTACAAGCTGGATGTGAGAAGTGCGCCACACCAAGTATTGACATCATTAGGTATGACTATAGAAGATTTACGGCATCATAGATTCAGCCATATTAATTTCAATGACCTGCTGCTACTTCAAAAAATAGGTATGGTCAATGGTCTCCCTATTTTAAATCATGTTCATGTTGATTGTGAACCATGTGCTCTTGGGAAGATGCACAAAGATGAGTTTCCTGTAAATTTAGATAGAAAGAAGAGAGATATACTAGAATTAGTGCACATTGATTTATGTGGGCCAATGCAGATGAGCTCATGGGGAGGTGCTTATTATTTTTTGATGCCTATACGATATTCACGTGGGTATATTTTCTCAGTAAAAAGAGTCATAATTTTTAATACTTTAAAGAGTTTAGAAGCATGATTGAGAAGCAGATAGTAAAATTCATCAAGATTCTCTGCTCGGACCAAGGGGGAGAATATAAGAAGGGTGGTTTCATCAAATACAACAAAGACCATGGGATATTGCAGTAATTTACAATACCCCACACTCCGCAATAGGACGAGGTTGCAGAGAGGAAGAATAGAACCCTTGTGAAGTGTGCTCACAACATGTTAAAAGGTAAGAATCCGCCCAATGGTTTTTGGGTAGAAGCAATAAATATTGCATTATATTTTAAGAATAGGAATCCAGCAAAAAGCATTTAGTTCAAAACTCCATTTGAAGCTTTATTAGGTTTTAAGCCTTTAGTTAAACATTTAAGAGTTTTTGGCTCCAAAGTTTTTTCTCATGTTCCAAAGGAGAATAGGAAGAAATTAGATTCAAAGGTCATTGAATGCACTTTTGTTGGATATTGTATTAATTTTAAAGCTTATAAATTGTTTAATCCCTCTACTCATACAATATTTGCAAGTAGAGATGTAGTATTCCATGAGAATGTTCATGATGGAAACTGTGATAATGGAAATGAAGAATGAGACATTCCTTCGCTGATGGAAGAAGGGAGTGATGAAATAGGGGAAAACCATGAGAAGCAGCAGAAAAAGGAAGAAGCAGATGGTACAGATGAAGTAGCGAAGCCAAGTCCGCAAAGGGACGGGTAGAACATGTTTAAAACCACACCACCACTCAGGAGAGCAGGTAGGCAAATTCAGTTGCCAACAAGATATAGGGAAAATGATTTTATAACTAGTATGTTAAATGTTGTTGAACCCTCTAGTTATAAAGAAGTCAATCAATATAATGAATGGAGGTAAGCCATGGAAGAGGAATATGAATCAATACTTAAAAAAAAACTTGGGATTTAGTTGAATTACCTGAAGGAAAACAACCCATAGGTTGTGAATGACTATACAAGCCTAAATTTAAAGCAAATGGGAGTACAGTTAAATATAAATCTAGGCTAGTTGCAAAGGGGTATTCGCAGAAAGAAGATATATACTATGAGAAAACCTTCGCCCCTGTAGCTAAAATAAACACAATCAGAATGTTAATTTCTTTAGCTACCAAACATCATTGGATGATACACTGACTAGATGTGAAATCTGCATTTTGAAATGGGGAATTGAAAGAAGAAGTGTATGTAGAGCAACTTGAGGGGTTTGTTAAACAAGGGGGAGAACTTTAGTCTGTAGATTGAATACAGCATTATATGGAATAAAACAGGCACTCAGGTCATGGTATGATAAGATTGATTCATTTTTCCTGCAAAACAGTTATAAAATAAGCAAGAATGATCCTAATGTGCATACCGTGTTTGATAAAGAGGGGAAAATTGTTTTGATTTCTTAATATGTAGATGGTCTTATCATTACAAGAAATGCTCATGAACTCATTAAAGAAATCAAAGAGAAGATGTCATATGTTTTTGAGATGAAATAAGGCTTGGAGAGCTACGCTACTGCTTGGGTCTTGAAATTTGGAGAGATTCAGGTGAGACTTTTCTGTCACAAGGGAAGTATGTGAGGAGTTCATTGAAAAATTCCAGGATGGATCGGTGCAAAGCTGCAGTAGTACCTTTACAGCATAATATTAAACTTCAGAATGACGATGGTTCCAAGGAGGTCAATGCAACACTATATAAACAACTCGTTGGATGTCTAATTTACTTGAATACAACTAGGGCAGATTTGGCTTATGCAATCAGTGTATTGAGCCAATTCATGTCAAAGTCTCTTGAGAGTCATTGGGTTGCAGCGAATGGTGTCTTAAGGTATCTTAAAGGAACCTTAGACTTTAGTATTAAATATACTGATTCGTTTGATGTTAGATTGACATGTTTTTTAGCCTCCGATTAGGCCAAAAATATAGATGACAGATGATCAATAACAGGTTATGCTTGTCGATGTAAATGCCAAATAGGGTAGGGGAGAGGGGGAAACCTTGTTTAAATCTGATATTACACTTAATATATTTCGACAACCCCTCATTTCTCTTAAACTTGGCAATTACATTCTCGTATAACCTTATAGTTGTAGCTCTCAACTCGTAAGGAACCTTTATCTCTTCTAATCTTTTCCATAGGTTATTTCTAGGAACCATATCGAAAGCCTTTCTAAAGTCCACAAAGCAACAAAAGAGATTGGATTTATCATTACGACATTCCTACACAATGATCCTAAGTGTAACGAGGTGGTCTGTTGTTTAGTGTTGCCTTCCAAAACCCGTTTGGCCTTTAGCCTGCTTACCTTCAATTTCAAGCCATATGCTCATCTTCTTTTCCAAAATAATACCATATAACTTGGCTAAGAGAGGGCTAATCATAATTTTGTGATAGCTAGAGGGGTTATTTGTATCCCCACTTTTAAAAATAGGAATAATGAGGCTCTGAGTTCAAGGTTTAGGGAACCCTTGCTTGACTACTTGATTGAAAAACTTGTGGATGTGAGGGATGAGGACAAGACCTCCAATTTTTAAGATTTCTGCCTGGAAACCTTCAATGTCCTTAGCTTTTCCATTTTCCAGGTGCTTAACCCCAAAATCAATGTCTTCTAGTGAGAAAACTTCTTCCGTTGTGAGAAAGGTTTCAAATTTATCTATGACATTTGGAGATTCATAAAGTTTTTTAAGATAGGAATTCCAATCGTGTAAAGCAATTCTATTATTATCTTTAGTTTTTCTAGTTAATAATTTTTTTTTTCCAATTTAATTTTTTTTTTAAATTATTTTAATGTTTTCTTGAAATATTTTTTAAAATTATTTTAATTTTGTTTTATTGTTTTTATTTTTATTTTGATGTATTATTTATTTATTTTAATGTTTTTTTATTATTATTCAATTAATTATCATTTTTTTTATTTCTTTTTTTATTTTATTTTTTTAAAATAATTTTTATGGTAATTTTGATTTTATATATATGATTTTTAAAAAAAATGTTTTAATATATATATTTTTTCACTTGTTATTATTTTTTAAGATTTTTTGTGTTTTTCATGTTTTGTTTTAGTTTTTATATCTTTCAATGCTTAAATTTTTGTTTTGTTTTCTATTTTTCATTTTTATTTATTTATTATTTTAGTTCATTTTTTCTGTGTTGATCATCTACTACCAACCAGATATCCTATTATTTGTCAATGGGATAGTTGATTTTAAAGTTTTTATTATAAAGGATTGAGTCTGCTCTACAATATGTCAATTTTAAGTTTTCATTACAATGGTTCTAATTCACCTAATTCGCCTACATTGGATGTCAATTTGATGGTTGATTTTTAAATTTTTGTTGCAATGTGTCAAATTGTCTTAGGGTAAGATTTTAAAATCACTCTAATTTTAATATTTAAAAAAGGCATTACTCGACTCTTTCATTTAGGGGTTTATAATTTTTTTCAAATGCTATGATTATAATATTTGATGTTAATTCCATAATTAAAAATTGTCAAAATTTTAAAGTTTTTTTAAGTAATAATATTTTATCTTTAATACTATGATTGAAAACAGGCTTTTAGAAATGTGATATTTTATCTTTAATATGATATGATCACTAACCATTGTTGAAATTATTGAAATTTTAAAATTTTCAGAATTATAATATATATATAAATTAAGGGGATGTATTGAGAGTTTCGTCATCAGATCGTACGAGAAAATCTCTTATATATATAAATTAAGGGGATGTATTGAGAGTCTCGTCATCATATCGTACGAGAAAATCTCTTTTCAACTATGGGAACACTTCAACCTTTCTTTTTCTGTCATTAAAAAATGCTTGTAGATGTCAAAACATTAATATAAAACTGTGTGACTGACTTTTAAGATCAACGTGTTAACCTTATGTGAACTATTTCAATTATTTTGTTTTTTTATGAGTGGAACGTACATTCCAAATGCAAATTGTTCGTTTTAATCAATTTAATCAAGAAACTGAGTTTCTCTCGGAAAAAACAAATTGATTCACACTACTTCCACGGGTTTTCCCATCTCTTGATCGACTTATACCTATACCCATACCCAGAACTCGAGAGAAACTGAGTACATTATATGAACAGTTTGCAGCCCGTTCCAGCTACGCCTGGGTATAAAAAGGTTGTTTATCCAGCTCTAGAAATAACAACATAAACACCATGGTAAGTAGCAGATAGTGTTGAGCTGAACTTTCGTCTCTACCACTCTAGAGTGACATCTGCAATATTGTAAAATTACTAGAGCACAAATATGGATCTAGTTGAAGAATAATTTCACAAACTTGCTAAGTTGAAAAAGAAAAACAATTAGAATTGAGAATGAGATTAATTCCTTAATATTAGGTTGAGAATCAATATATAAAGCAACTAAGTTAATCTTAGTTGTACATGCAATAACTATGGATAGTTAAAGCTAACTGAATCTAAGTGTGCTTTATGTTTTGCTAATGTGCACATGCACCACATGCGAACACTAGAGTTAACTAACTAAGCCAAGAGCACATTGCATGTAAGAACTCTAGTTAACTAACTAAAAACAAGTGCACATCACATGCAATATCTAGAGTTGAACTAAAGATAATTAAGTTAACTATGTGCATGTAAAGCACTCAAGTTAACTAGCTAAAGACAAGTGCACATTGCATGCAATCTCTAGAGTTGAACTAAAACTAATCTAGGTGCATGTACACCAACACCCCCCCTTAAACATAACTTAGGTGAGTGTGATGCAAAATGAATGAGTCTCGACAACACGGCCATTTTAGGTACCCATATACAATGCATAAAAAGGAGGAAAGAGGGAAAACCTAGTGGGAAGAAAAACCCGCCCTCAAAATATAATGCAAAAGTATAGAAAAGACAACTACTATGCACTTGTGTCCTTCACCCAGAGACAATCTCGCGGAAATCCAAACTTCTGCTCAGTGAAAATCTTGGTGAAGATATCGGTAGTTTTCTCGAAACTCAGACAATACTGAAGACCGATGATCCCATCATGGATATGGAGGAATTAGCTTCATTTTTGGAAGTAGAGGTATTGACTCCCATGTTTGGATCAAGGACTGAATTTCCTTATACATGGTTGCATTCCAATATGGATTCCCTACAACTTCGTCATGCTCTTGACGATCAGATTCATGTACCCTATATGCATGCATGAGAATGGTTTTCTCTAGGGATGCATGCATGTGCATGTGTGGCTTTAGAGATGCCTTTTTGGATGCATGCATGAGCATACATGGTTTTATAAATTTCTCCTTAGATGCATGTATGGGCATGCATATACATGATGTTATAAATTCCTCCTTATATTCATTCATGGGCATGCATGGCTCTACGACCGAGAGTGCATGTGGGGCATCATTAAATTGAAACCTCATCATATCTGCATCATCAACATCATCAATAATAGAGGAATCAAATTCCTCTACTATGATTATGGAAGTAGTGTCTTCAAATTCCTCATGTGCAATGTCTTCATTATTGAACAAGACAAAATTCTCATTTGCAACAGGTTCATTGACAATAGAAGAAGAAAAGTCTTCTTGTTCAACATTGTCTTGTGAATATTTCTCCATATTATTGGAGTCTTCACCACTTTCATGACTGCTATAATAAGTTGATCTCTTTGCCTCCAAATGGTGTTCTTCTAGATCATTTTCATCACCATATAATCTTTTCAATGTAGTCCAGATTTCATGTAGTGATTCAATATTTTTGATCTCATAAAGAATATCATGAGACACAGATAAACATAATCTTCCATAAGCCATGTCGGATATGTTAAGCCAATATGACTTCTCATCCTCTGACATTGGTTCTGTCTCAATCCCCATGACTATTTGGTACAAGCCTTTGCTCCTAAGATGAAGAAAAATCATTGGCTTTCATTCATGGTAATTGTATGGAGTCAGAATAGTGGAAGTTGGGAATTCTATTCTTTCACTTTGTGCTTGTAGCGACAATTGCGGAAATTCTCCAATATTTTGATCTGCAAATCAAATCTTCGAACAATTTTCAATTCTATGCTCTTCAAACCTGCAAAAAAGTTGTTCATGCAACTTCTCCAAACCCTTGTAGCTCTGATACCATGTAAAATTACTAGAGCACAAATATGGATCTAGTTGAAGAATAATTTCACAAACTTGCTAAGTTGAAAAAAAATTAGAATTGAGAATGAAATTAATTCCTTAATATTAGGTTGAGAATGAATATATAAAGCAACTAAGTTAAGCTTAGTTGTACATGCAATAACTATGGATAGTTAAAGTTAACTGAAGCTAAGTGTGCTTTATGTTTTGCTAATGTGCACATGCACCACATGCAAACACTAGAATTAACTAACTACGCCAAGTGCACATTGCATGTAAGCACTCTAGTTAACTAGCTAAAAGCAAGTGCACATCACATGCAATATCTAGAGTTGAACTAAAGCTAATTAAGTTAACTATGTGCATGTAAAGCACTCAAGTTAACTAGCTAAAGACAAGTGCACATTGCATGCAATCCCTAAAATCAAACTAATGCAAATCTAAGTGCATGTACACCAGGAAATATTATTTTAGTTAGAGTTATATCAAATGTGAGCACCACCATTACAAAATTAATTTAAATATCTATGCATTATGAAATATATTTTTTGAGACATAAACTAGCTTACAGTTAGATTCGGTCATTATCCGATAATCTACATCTCCTAATTGAGCATAAACCCCCTCCTTTGGTGCTGAATGTACGTGCTTGATTTCTTGTTCATCAACTTCTGATGCGTCGACTACTTTTGAAGGGTTTTGCATTAAGCAGCCACCCGATTTCTTCACTGTGAGATGCATCTTTTTCAAAAATATCCGCTTTACCTGCACAATCATGTGGACGGATTTCATATATGAAAGGTTAATAAAGAGAAATCATATCCAAAAACAACTCGACATAATAGTCAGTCACTCTACCTTTTCCACAACTTTTGGCCGCTTACAGTGCATTGATGTGGATCCGTCGATTTTCCAACTAAATATTTTCTTTAGTATTCCAACTGATGCTTTGTGGCCACTCAGTAATTTCATGTTGAAAATATTAAAGTCACCTGCCAACCTTGGGCAGGAAGAAAAAAGTACAAAGGCAGCAGCAGGAGAAGTTTTTGAGTGCATAACACTGTATATTAAAGAAAGATGGAAGAACAATAAGGATGAATTAAATTTTTGATGGGCCGCAGCCACAAAATGGCAGAGGAGAATTAACTGGTGATGGGCGTAGCCGTTTTACAGTGGAAGGACTAAGATTTTCGTAGTTCAGATCTACGGAGGAACAGAGTTAATTAAAACAGTCATTTCGGGCGTTTAAAGCCCTCAACAACCAAAATGGAGAAAATAACTTAAAACAGCCGAAGTCCTTATTTTTTGAAATGGCGGGACAGGTGGTCCCCACCACTTAAGTTCCAATCGGAATCGAAAAAGTTTGTAAGCAGTGTCTTGTTGATGTGAAGATTTGCGATGCGATGCAATCGCAATCACAAATCACAACATGTAAGTTTCAACGTTCAAGTGTCTTGTTGATATGGCGGAGTTCCGCAAGCAGAGCGGTTGCATATAATATACAACCAAACTTTATTATATAATCGCCCTCCACCATCAGTCGAGGCCCATGGGTCCACAAGACCATGCGGCATTATATTATATGATCGCGCGGTTCAATCGCAAGACATGAATCGCGACCACTTTTGAATATGGCCCGATTGCGATTTGAAGTGGCAGACCCGATGGTCCTCTTATGGCACAGTTTATTTTTGTATCACGTCCGGATTCCAACTACAATCGGAAGATCAGGGGTCATGCGTTTTGTTTAAAGTTCTGGACCCGATGCCATTTATATGGCGGAGTTTAATGCGCCATCGCATCCATTATGTAATCGCAATCGCATGTTCCTTCGGATGTTTGCGATGCGATCCAATCGCAATCGCAACATCGCACATCGCTTAATCGCAAGTTTGTTTGTCAAAGACGATCCACCGATCGCCGATTGTCGACTGCGATGTGGTCCCCACTCGTACGTCGTGCATTTGAATTTATTTTTGTTCCGCAAAGGTTTTTCCTTTGTAATTTGGTTTATTTCTTTGTTTTATGTTTTATGTTTTCCGCCACGTCATTTATAAAGTGAAACAGCCCGAGAGCCTGTAGATGGTAATGTATTATTCTATTTTTTTTTTGTTTGGCTTTGCACAACAGTGCGGGAGAACGAAATACACATCAGTGTTGGTTTTATGAGACAGAGTGTGTTGTTTGAAAAAATAGAGAGTTTTTTTTGTGAACTGCGTCTCTAGCAATCACTACCTTTGTTATCCCTCTGTATTGAGGAAGATTTGTAACAGTTTTGAAAGGAATAGAAGTTTGTTTTATAGTCTGGGAAACTCTGTCTCCTGTCAAAATTTTAATTTCTTTGTGTTTAGAGTAGAGGAGTTTACTCTCTCCATTTCTATTATTATGGAATTTCAATATTCCAACATTTAAATTCTGATTCGACATTCTTTTCTATGATTTCGAACGCATTGAAAACATCGTGACGATATTTTCTGCGTGAGAATAGATAGTCCACGAGAAAGCTGAATCTGCAATATATTTCTTTGATGTAGGTGGTTCCAGGGACCAGATAATGCGACTGAGCAGATCGCTATGCTTTTCTTCGATGTCAAAGGTTTCTTCCACTCCCATAATGTGGTCAACTCCTCCGCGCTGCCTCAAGACCTCGATAACCAATGTCTCCATTCCACCGGACACACCCCTTTCAACGACATCGACATCGACATCAACACCTGACATATTTCTTGAGTGGGACCAACACCTCAATAGTGAAAAAATTGGGGCATCATTCCTATTCATATCCAAAGTAATACTACTCGTATGCCTTTTCTCCAACCCAGTCGCACTAGAACACGAAATATGATTCCCTGTGTTCCGAACCACACATTCAGACTAATTCCGATCCATAAATTAAATAAAAGAATGTTGTAAACGAGTTATAGATAGATTATAGTTCGCACATAAAATTTATGTGTTTAGGCTACCCGCCTTCAAAGAATTTTTGATGTAGTAATTACCAGGATTTCGACATAGCTTCGGGTGCATCCAATCCCAAATCTCCTTCTGAAATGAAAATTGTGTTTGGAATTTCTGAACAATTCCAAACAACAGAGGGATAAAATAAAAAATGTGGATAGGGATGGATAAATTTTTTTTCTTTCATTAACAATCTATGAGTTATTACAAAATGAGATTCTTCTTTCTTCTAAGGAATTAAAATGAAAAATGCTTCTTGCTAAGCTGCTACAAAACACAGTGGAAGTCAAAACTCTGCTCTCTGTCCATTTCTTGTTTTTTGACTTTTGGCATAATACATTTTTTTCTCTGTATTTTTAAAATACTCAATATTTAATACATAGTGGCTCACACTGCCTTCTGACTTTCATAAAAAAATAGTCAACACATCGCTTTTTTTTTTATAAATACATAGTTAAAAAAAAAAAAACAATACACAGTCACTGTAATACATTGCTTTGTCGTTGTTTATATTATATATATAACAAAATAACATTATATATATTATGATGTAATTGAAAGTTATTGGAAAGTAACACTCCATATCCCTTGAAAAAAAAAGATCAGCGGGATGTCTTGTAGGGTTTGCATCGCTGCAGCTCCTCTGCTACCACGACGTCCCTGTCTGGCCTGGCTGCACAAGGCGGCCTCAGTTCTCCCGTAGGGATGATCTGGCGCGACCTCACCTCTAGAAATGGTAGTGGGTATTGCGGTGGAGGCATAGTCCGCCCTAGTTCTATCCAGCCTAGTTTTCCCTCGGCCTTCCTAAATGCAGCCTTCATCGCATGCGTCTGCAAGGAGCAGTTGGAGATTGTCACTGCTGTCTGCTCTGGACCTCATCCGTGGTGGTTGATGGCTTCTTTTGAGCCTTTTAGTTGCTCCCTCTGCTCTGGCCGACTCAAGCTCCTCTTGTGCCACCTTTATCTCTTTTTCCCGACTGCCCCTCTCCTGGGTGAGTGCGAGCTACAATAGCCCTTTATGCATTCGGAGACGGCCCTGCAGCTTCGCGTTCCCCCATCAACAGTTCCTTGTTTCTGCTCTCCCCTCAAGGAAACCTTTGATTTTCCACCGCAGGATTTTTAATTTCAGGTTGTTCTCCTCTCAGGCAAGACCTTGCTTCTGTGGGTCCAATCCTCGTACTTGGTGCTTCGCTTCTCAAAGGACCTCGAACTCAAGCTGGGGATCCCATCCTCTTCTATGTGTCTCCTTCATGCAGGTAAACAACTTGATGATAGTTTCCCACTTTCTTTTTACAACATAGGTAAAAATGCTTCGATGTTTATCTCTCTCCGCCTGCGAGGAGGTGCAGCAGGTCAATATTCTTCTCCCAAGGGTTTCTCATACAAAGAAGCGGTAAAAACTTAGCCTTCCAAGCACTCTTCTCCCCCTCCTGAGGCGCCCAAACCTTTCCTGGTGGAAAAACTGGAGGAGGCTCCTTCAGTTGATATTTCCCACCCTGATTTGGAAGGACAATTTACACCCTGATTATTCAAGATATGTGAGAGATGTGTGGAGGATTCAAAGGGATCATGTCTTGTAATAATGGGAAAGTAGTTGAGAGTAGTTGAATGAGATGGTTATCTTCTTCATGTATATAAGAGAGTTCTCTCTCTTCATTTTGAGGAGATTAGCTTTAAGAGATAGTTTTGTAATTAGGAGAGGGGGATTCTTAACTGTGATTCATATTCTTTTATTGTATGCTTTCATGGTTTTTCATTTGATTCTTGTAATTTAATTTGAGATAGCTTTATTGTTGTGAGCTCACATATGTTTTTTGTCTTTCAACTCTTCAAATGTTGTATTGCTTTTCCCTTATGCAATTTCCTGCTTTCCTAGTTAGTGTTTCAATGCCTTCCTAGATTAATTTGATTTCAGTAATTTAGATTAGATTAGATTAGTTCCACTTCAGTCCTACATATATAGTGCATGTACTTCGTAAGCCTACGAACCTCGGATTGAAAAATTAAATGGTTGGGCAAGTACTACAATAGAATTAAACAACAATAGTTCCACCCAACAAGAACCTCCTTCTCAAACCAGTAACATTCTTCAAGTGGTTGCAATCTAATTGTCCCCTGACGGCTAGGTTGGAGTCACTAATAAGAAAGGGAAGAAACCTCGTAAAGTGGACTCTAACCTCTCTAGCTAGAGCTCCTTTTCTGCTTCTCTTGTCTTCTTCTCACTTCCGTGGTGATCTACTGTTTCCATCTGGCTCCTGCGGCTCCCTGCTTCTCAGGATTGTTTTCTTTTTTGATAATCTTGTTTTGTGGGTTTCTGTCCCACCTGTCTGAGACCTCTGTCTCTTGTTGGCCTCTACCTTGGCTTCCCTCTTAGAAGGTGGTTTG
Source organism: Pinus albicaulis (assembly GCA_034641835.2). Classification (NCBI taxonomy): domain Eukaryota; kingdom Viridiplantae; phylum Streptophyta; class Pinopsida; order Pinales; family Pinaceae; genus Pinus; species Pinus albicaulis. Next base: position 2,093,812,181 of record CM076575.1, on the reverse strand, counting down.
TGCTTTGTCACTTGCAACAAGGGCCTTTTGTGTCCTTGTTGTTCGACGTTGTTTCTTGTGCTCACTGTTTTAGTTTGTTTCCTCTCGGTTATGTTTGAGTGACTTGGGCTCCCTTGTGTTCTATTACCAGCGTATCCTTTGTAACACTATGTACGATATTTGACCGTAATACAATTGCTGATTTACAAAAAAAACATTATATATATTATAAACTTTATATGTTTATAATATATATATTAAAACTTATATATATATATATATATATATATATATATGTATATATATATATGCCCTAAGTCAAAACGTATGCCGCGACATTAAAAAAATATAACCAAAGTTCTAAGACCTTAACAAATGTTATTTCACGGATTTGAAAGACCTTTGTCCAAAATGGTTAATAAATACTTATCGCATCCATTTGGATGCATGCTGACTGGACCCTTCAATCTTACAATCGAGCTCCTATAGGCTGGCGGGTACACTGTAGCGGAACTAAAAAAGATTCAACCATATTTCATAAACATTTATCACATCCAAATTTGGCTTGGTGACATTAGCTTCAAATGGTTCGAATGACTGTTGATTGGTTGTCTGCATGTTGCGTTGGCATGGTGGGGACCTCCGTTCATTGCGTGGAATAGACTGTGGTTGAATGGCCTCCTCACATCTTGAAGTGGCCCATTAAAATTTCAAACGAGCGTTGGGTATTAATACAGTTGGTGGTGCATGTCTTGAAAGCGTCATGGCAGGTTTAAAGATAGGGATTGCGTGGCTTGAACCAAGCATTTAATTTGCAGAGAAAGGGCTACGACCATTAAAACGAAAATGAAATGTGCAGAGTTTTAAATGTGCGATGGAGTGCAAGTAAAACCAACAACAAGAAATTTCTGAACCTATCCTCCTGCTCTGCACACAGTTGGATTTAATTTTTTTCAACACTCCCCCTTAAATTCAACTACTGCATTCTCTTGCATACCCAGAAATTTCCTCAAATAGTTAAAAAAATTTTACCCCAATGGTTTTGTCAGTATATCAGCAAATTGCTTCTCTGTTCTACAATGCTGTAAAACAATTTCACCATTTTTCACTAGCTCTCTGATGTAGTGATACTTGGCATCAATGTGTTTCATTTTTTTTTGAAACACTGAATTCTTTGAAAATGCTATTGCTGAGCTATTATCACAATAAATTGTTGTGCCTTTTACCTGTTCATGACACAAACTCCTCAACATTATCCTCATCTAAACTGCTTGACATGTTGTTGTTGTAGCTGCCACATACTCTGCGTCTGTTGTTGATAAATCCAAAATTGGTTGTTTCTTAGAAGCCCATGAGATGGCTCTTGATTCCATGTGAAAAACATATTCAGAAGTGCTTTTCCTGTCATCTATATTTCCAGCCCAATCACTATCAGTATATCCAATCAATTCAAAATTTTCTGAAGTGGTGTATAAAATTCCATACCTTTTTGTTGCTTTCACATACCTCATAATTCTTTTTGCTGCTTGCCAATATGTCTCTTTTGGCCTTTCCATAAATCTGGGAATTAAACTTACAACATGCATAATATCCGGCCTAGTTGCAGTCAAATACATGAGGCTGTCAACTATGCTCTTATACAAACTTGGATAAACATCCTTGTTGATTTCTTCTTTCAGTTTCAATCCCATCACTGTAGGAGTAATTGCTGCCTTGCAATCCTACATATTAAATATTTCCAAAACTTCATTCACATATTTATCTTGAGAAATAAAAATTTTATTTTCATTTTTCTCTACTTCTATTCCTAAGAAGTATCTCAGCAATCCCATATCAGTCATCTCAAATTCTTTTTTCATGATTGTTTTAAAATTCTCAATGAGGTAAGCATCATTACCTATGAATATCACATCATCAACATACAAAACAACAATCAACATATTACCATCTTTCTCTTTGATGTATAATGTGGGTTCTCCTTCACATTTTTCAAACTCATTTTCCAGTAGATAGGCATCTATCCTACTGTACCATGCTCTTGGTGCTTGTTTCAACCCATACAAAGCTTTCTTCAATCTGCATACTTTGTGCTCTTGGCCCTTTTTCTCATAGCCCATAAAATTTTCAACATAAACCTCTTCCATCGATACTCCATTAAGGAATTTTGATTTCACATCCATTTGGTAAACTTTCCACTTGTGTTGTGCTGCTATGGACATCACTACTCTTACTGTTTCCATTCTTGCAACTGGTGTAAAACTTTCTTCATAATCTCTTCCTTGTTGCTGCTTTTAACCTTTGACAACAAGTCTGTCCTTGTGCCTTTCAATCTTACCTTCATCATTGCTCTTGGTTTTATAAACCCATTTCACTCCAATGACTTCCTTACCTTTTGGGAGATCAACTAATTCCCATGTCTTATTTTTCTCTATGGCATTAATCTCTTCATCCATAGCATCTATCCATTTCTTACCTTTTACAGATTCTTCAAAATGAATAGGATCTTCTACATGAAAATACAATGCAAATAAAGAGTTCATACCTTCATTTGCTGCCTCTTACTCATAGATTTCATTTAGACTTTTGAATCTGGTTCCTCTTTCACTTGCTGAACTTGTGCTTGTAGCACTAGTAAAAGATGGCTAATTAGTTACTAAAAAAATGACTAAAATTTGCATATAAACGACTATTTTTCAGCTGGTAACCAATAGTAGCTAATTTACAGTATCTTATAATGCGACCAACTTTTAGTCGTTTTTAGCTTAGTCATTTATTGGTTGCCTCAATTTTGTTGTCTAGTAGTATATTGGTCATTAATTGAGTCATTGATTGGGTCATTGTAGTCATTGATTTTGTCATCGATTTAGTCATTAATTTGATTATTGATTTGGTCATTTATTGCCGCAATTAATGACCAATTATACAACAAAATATATTACTAAATGATCACCAGATAAAAATAATTAATGACCAAAGAAATATGACTAAAATGTTGGTCGTGTTATAAGATACTGTAAATTAGCTACTAATAGTCATATATATGCAAATTTTAGTCATCGTTTGAAACCGATTAATGACCAGAGAAATATGAGTAAATTTTTGTCGTGTTATAAGCTACTATAAATTAGCTACTAATAGTCCTATATATGCACAATTTAGTCGTCATTTGTAACCACAAATTTACCATTTGCAATAGTCATTTTTTTTTTGTAGTTTCATATTCATTATATAAATTACTACTTTAGTAGTTTATATTCATTTCATTTACTTTCATTAACAATCATTATAAGCAACTAATTTAATAGTATATTCATTTTATTTTTGTTCATCATTAATAAACATAAGCTACTAATTTAGTAGTTTTAGATGGATTTTATGTATTCATTATTAATCAACATAAATTAATTAATATGATTTTGCAACTAAATTTAATAAAAATTTGATATAATTTACATGGTTATTTAATATGAAAAAAAAAGTTACATATGTTAATTACAATACTATGTAATATCCAGTGCAACTATAAATAATTCCAACCACATAAATTATATTATATAAAATGTTATGTATTACAATATGAGTTTCTAACTTAATGTAGAAATTATATACAAGATGCATGTATATATCCAAATTCTCCTGATCTAACGATATTTTATCTTCTACTAAATACATAATCCTTCCACTGTTAATCTTTTGCGGAAATTAAAATCAATTGCAAACACATGAAGCAATAAAAACAATCGCACATAACACAATTGTTTAACGGGAAAGCCTGAAGCTGAAAAATCCAACTATCATATATTATATATCATGGAATTCATGTAACAATCTCATACAAAGCTTAGTACATCAAGCTCTCAGTACAATAAATCGTCACACACTAATCATTAAGAAATCTGCTAATCCATGCACCGATTTCTTGCCACCTGCTAGTCTGCCTCTACTGCACAATCCCTGCTAAAGAATAGCTCTGAATGAATTCGAATTACATTTGCCTTGACTGCGCAATCCTCATTGGAAACTCCAATGTGTGTGTGGTGCAATCAATGCATCACTAGTTGGAAATACTGAGGGGGGGTGAATCAATATTTCTTTTCAATTGTTAATTTTTTCCAGTTAGATTCTTCACAATTAAAAAACAGAGAGGTGTATAATAATGATATTTTTAAGGATCAATAAGAACTTCAGTCCCTTTTCAAAATAATTGAGTATAATAGATGTGTGAGGGCACCAACCCTTTAATGAATCAGGCACCAACCTGTTGCCAAGCACCAACTTGGACTTTGATGAGGCTCTGACCTCTAGGGATTCAACCCTATCTTCACCAAGGCACCAACCTTGAGTTTAGGGGCACCTACCCCAAGGACACCAATCCTTCTTTGCTTATTCACTGGATTATTAGTTCAAAGGTGCTTCAATGCACAAGTCTACATCATCAATTATGCACCATACTGCACTGTTTATTCAACACCACACTTCTCCATTAATTCTGTCCCATTGTTCTTGCAACACACTGTACTTATAATTTTGTACCGCACCAACGCTTCACCAACTGCATTAAGGAGTTAAAACTTCACCGTTTACTAAAATTCTAGCACCATGTTGCACTAGGACTTCTTATGGACAGACTGTTCTTCAACAATCCCTAGTAGCCTATAGCGGCACCGAAGTAAGAGATAACATATCCGAATTTTTTGATGCTTGTAAAACAGTCCTAAATCTGGAACAGTGAAGACAACCCTCAACAACCACGTCTTAAACTTCTATAATAAGACCTAAGTTACAGCACAGGTTCAAGACTGAAATGATATAGCACATATCTACCACAATTCACTGCAACCCTTGGACAACACCGATGATGAGGTGTAAAAACCACAGAAATGTAAGACTTCTATACCACAGTTCACTACAACCCTTGAACTGTACTGGTTCCATAGATCCAGAGTTACTCCAAAAGTGCATAGAAATTTGCACCGAAAAATTTATCAAAGAATAGCCCTTTCAAAAATGCTTTGGTTCATGAGATATGAACCCACCCTTCTTCACCAAACTTCTGTAATTTGTTGAGTGAGAAGATGATCTGAAGTAGATGATTTAAGTTCTTATATATACATAAACTCGTTCAACAAAATGAAAGCGCATTTCCCTTAAGGGCAGGTTGACATGGAAGAGAGTTTAGGTCGGCTTAATGACCAAACAAATTTGTTGAACTTGAAAAATTCATATTTCTTAGAAACTTGGGGTTTCAGGCCAAGTGATAGCTCATTAGAAAGCTACAAATATTCTCTAGAGGATGGTGAAGGTCTCATAGATAAATTCTTCCTCTAAGGTAGTGAAAAATATTTTTTAATGTGACTGGTCATTTATTGGTGTGGAAATGGAGGTAGGGTAGAATGCCTTTGAGAGTCGAGCTTCTTTATGGTTTGATTTTTTCCTTCTCCAACATAGGGTTATAATGTCATCAATTCACCATGCCATAGTGATATTCCATTAATCATATGAAGCATAATGTCTTCAAGTAGTCTTCCATCATCCATCTATCATCCTATTGCCATATTTCCATCAATAAAAATCTAGATTAACAATCTCCCCCTTTGTCATTGATGGAAATATTCCACCTTTTTCTCCCCATTTGACATCAATGGAAAATGGGGTGCCAACCTACTCCCCCTGTCATGTTGCTCCTTTGCTTGGTTTCTTTTTAATTTGATGCAAGAGCAATGACCCCCATCTTTTGGTGAAGATACTCAAATGCTTCTCATGGAAGGGGTTTTGTAAAGATATCTGCAATTTTCTCTTGTGTATTGACATATTCCAACCTGATATTGTGTTCAGAAACTTGTTCACGGAGAAAGTGGTATTTGATTGGAATATGTTTGGTTCTTGAGTGCATCACCAGATTCTTTGAAAGACCGATGGCGCTAGTATTGTCACAAAAAATAGTAATTGGTTGCTTAGTTTCTATGTTGACATCCTTCAAGGCTTCCTTCATCCATATAATTTGTGTACAACAATCAGTAGCAGCTAGATATTCGGCTTCAACTGTAGAAAGGGATATAGATGATTTCTTTTTGTTGAGCCAAGATACAAGACAATCTCCCATAAAGAATGCATTTCCACTGGTGCTTTTTCGATCATCCACGCTTTCGGCCCAATCAACATCAGAATAAGCTGTCACAATAAGAGTTGAACTCTTAGGATACCAAAGACTGAAATCATTTGTTCCTTTCAGATATCTGAGAATTTTTTTCACAGCTGCTAGATGAGATTGTTTAGGACTAGACTAAAATATTTCTACCATTTCTACTGCTTGCATAATATCTGGTCTTATAGCAGTTAAGTATAGGAGAGCTCCAATTATTGACCTGTAAAGAGTTGCATCTATTGGAGGGGTATCATCGTCTTTGCTTAATTTACAATCTGTGGTCATTGGTCTGCTCATAGGTGCACAATCTTCCATCCCATATCTTTTAAGCATGTCTTTAAGATATTTTGCTTCAGATATAAACATGCCTGCAAAGGTTTGAGATATTTGTAGCCCAAGAAAGTAAGACAACTCACCAATAATTGACATCTCGAATTTTTTGGACATATTTAGAGAAAATTCATGGCTCATTTCTTCATTATTGCTAGCAAAGATTAGATCATCAACGTAAACAAGAGTGATCAGAAGTTTTTCCTTGTCCATCTTCATGTAGATATTGCTACCTGCCACTCCCCTTTTGAAACCCTCTTGTTGCAAATAGTGATCCAACTTTGCATACATGCTCTAGGGGCTTGTTTTAATCCATACAAGGCCTTTTTTAGTTTTCATACAAAGTCTTTTCCTTCAGTAAGATCAAATCCTTCTGGTTGCTCCATGTAAACTTCTTCCTTGAGATCTCCATTCAGGAATGATGATTTTACATCCATTTGATAAACCTTGAATCCTTTTGAGCAAGTAAATTCTAAAAAAATTCTTATGGCTTCCATTCGAGCTACTGGTGCAAAGGTTTCTTCGAAGTCAATTCCTTCAATTTGCGAGTATCCTTTGCAGACAAGTCTTTATGATGATTTGTCCATCTTCATTCATCTTGTTTTTGAATACCCATTTTGTTCCAATTATATTTTTATATTTTGGGCGAGGTACCAGTTCCCAAGTCTTATTTTTTTCGATTTGAGACATTTCTTCTTCCATGGCCTTTATCCAATAAGGATATTTGCTTGCTTGAGAAAACTTTTCAGGTTCTATTAAAGACAATAGAGCCACATCATCTTTTCTAGGGGTGCCTATCATCCTTCTTTGAGTTTGGATTCCTTCATCTATATTTCCGATGACCTGTTCTTCCAGATGATATCTTTGAACAAACTTGATCTTGGAGGGAGTTTGTGAAGATTCATATTGAGGTTCACTTTGAGGTTCTTCATTCTCCTCTTCTTTTTCAAGTTCTTCTTCTTCACTTTGTTCAAAGAAAGGCTCAACTTCATGATGTTCAATTCCTTTTTCTGGAAGGCCTTCATCAATATTCACATCAATTCTTTCCACTATTCTTCGTAGACGATAGTTGTAACATTTGTAAGCTTTGCTCCTAGTGGAATATCTAAGAAATATTCCTTCATCAACTCTAGAATCAAATTTACCTGGTGAGTCATCATTTATTTTTATGAAACATTTGCTTCCAAAAACCCTGAAATATTTTACTGAAGCAAGTCTTCCTTTCCATAATTCATAAGGAGTGTTTTCATTATTTGGTCTTAGTTGAGTTCGATTTAAGGTATAAACTGCAGTGCCAACTGCGTCTCTCCAAAATCTTGGTTGCAAATCGGCTGCTAGTAGCATTGTCCTTGCCATTTCTTGAATGGTTCGGTTCCTTTTTCAACTACTCCATTTTGCTGGGGTGTCCTAGCAGTAGAGAGCTCTCTTTCGATTCCATGCTCTTTACAGAATTCATCAAACTCTTTTGAGGTGAATTCTCCTCCTCTATCCGTTCTAAGACATTTAATCTTAGAATCTTTCTCATTCTCAATGAGAGCCTTAATATTTTTAAAATAGTCAAATTCTTCAGATTTATATTTTATGAAATATATCCACATCATTCTAGTATAGTCGTCAACAAATAGAACAAAGTACCTTTCACCTTGAAGAGCTGGAGTTCTAGTTGGCCCACACAAATCTGCATGAATGATTTCCAAAGGTTTTGTTGTTGAGAACTCCTTAGTTTTGTGGCTGGTTCTGGTTTTCTTTCCATGTTGGCATGGGCCTCATACAACTTGATTTGTTTTGCACATTTTTGGAATATCCCTTACTGCATTAATTTTGTTGATGTTGACTAGGTTATCAAAACTTGTATGCCCTAATCGCTTGTGCCATAACCAACTTTCACCTCTTTGACTTAAGTAGCATTTATCTTCTTGGATTCTACTGAGTATGTAAACATTATCTGGTGTTCTTACTCTTTTCGCCACAAGTTCTCCCAAGGATGAGTCTCTTATTTCACAGTTTTTTGTACTAAATACAACATTATGTCCTTGGTCACAAATCTGTCTAACACTTAAAATATTGTGTTTGAGCCCTTCTACCAGCAAGGTATTTTGAGCCTTTCCTAGCCCATTGACAAGGGTAGCAGTTCCTTTTCTAGTGCTTTTAGCGGATCCACTTCCAAAAGCTACATTTCCATTTTTCTTGTTCAATGAGATAAACTTCTTTTAGTCACCTATCATATGTCTTGAGCATCCACTATCCACGAACCAATGATTTTATTCACTATGAGCACATAGAGCTAGGCCACATTTTTCAGTTTTGAGATTTATGTTTTTAGCTTTCTCCCTTTTAAGAGGACAATTTTGTTCATTATGATCATAATTATCACATAATGAGCAAGACGGATCAAACTTAGCCAAGGGATCAAAGGAATTGTAAGTTTTGATTTGTCCTTGCTCTTTAGGACCATGTAGTTGGTTTGTTTTATTTTTCAATCTTGGTGCTTCATTCTTATGAGCCTTGCAATGTTTAGCTTGATGCCCAAAGTTTTTACAATTGTAACAATGCCCAAGAAAAATAGTTTGATACCTGTTGTAGTATCCATAGTTTGAACCAAATTTATTTCTTGGAGTTGCTCTTTCTTCAATTATTGGTTTTGAGATGGGACTTTGTTCCTGATGAGATGAATTTTCTTCTTTTGGATGGCAAGAGAGTACATCATCATAACTTCTGGCATTATTCTTTGTACTTAATGATTCTCCTTTGACACCAATTCCAGACTTGTCATGTTGAGGTTTTTGAGTATTAAGAATGTTGTCAAGATCTAGAGAGCTTTTCCAACTCCTTTTGACTTGCTCTAATTCCTTTCTTAGAGATACTATTTCAGCTTCACGTTTTTCACATATATCATCCTTCTCTTTTAGCTTAATGTTCAAGAAGTCTTCCCTTCTTTTTTCTTCCTCTCTTTCTATTTTGAGGGAAATTATCTTCTTTTGTAGATTCTCATTTTCTTCAATGGCATTCATCAGCAAACTATCCATGTTTCTTTCATCTTCCATTTCTGAGTCATCATCATTTGTAAATGCCATGAATAATGTTTCTTTGCTTCCAACATAATTACTTTCCTCATTTGATTCATCATCTCTTTCTTTATGATGATGCATATTTTTGGTTGATTTCTTTTTGATGACTACAAATTCATCTTCATTGGACTCATCTTGTTTGGAGAAGAAGTTCTTCTTATTAAACCCTTTCTTTTTATACATCATCCTTTTAGAGTCCTTTTCATCATCACTATCATGTTTATGGGGACATTTTGCAGCGTAATGACCTATTCTTCCACAATTGAAACAAATAAGAGGGTACTTACCTTTTAGCTTAGATCCCCTTTTTATTCTTCGTACAAATTGAGCTAATTCATTTTCAGTATCAGATTCATCGTTGTTGCAATTCCATCATTTTCCTTCTTTTGTAGATCTTGAGGCTTTGAAGGGTGCTTCTTTGAAATTTGGACTCCCTTTCCTCATCTCATAGGCAATGAGAATTCCATGGAGTTCATCCATATTGAGAGTATCTAGATCCTTCATTTCTTCTATGGAACTTACTTTGGAGTCAAATCTGTCAGGAAGCGATCTCAGGATTTTTTGAACAATGGTGCTTTCTTCAATATTTTCTCCTAGTCCTCTAAGAGAGTTAACCACTTCAGCTACTCGGAGGAAATATGATGCAATATCTTCTTCATCATTCATTTTAAAACTCTCGAATTGTCTTCTGTAGGTTTGAAGCTTTTCCTTCTTGACTTTGGAGTCCCCATCATATAGAGAAACCAGCTTATCCCATATTTCTTTGGCTGAGTCACAATTCATGACTTTCGTAAATTCGGAATCGGTAATTCCACTAATGATGGAATTTAAAGCTTTGGAATTAGCAATGTAGGCTCTTATTTCATCTTGATCAGTTGGAATATTAGCGGGAGCTTTATACCCATCCAGAACAGAGTGCCATACTTCAGGACCAAGAGACATTAGATAGTAGGACATCCTCTTTTTCCAAAAACCAAAATTTGTTCCATCAAAGATAGGTAGTTTCCCTGTTGCTTCCATGCTCTTCATTGTGCCTAAGAATCCTTCTTCTAACTGTTAGGCTGATCTTGAAGAAGCTGGCTCTGAAACCAATTGTTGGAAATACTGAGAGGGGGCGAATCAATATTTCTTTTCAATTGTTAATTTTTGCCAGTTAGATTCTTCATAATTAAAAAACAGAGAGGTGTATAATAATGATACTATTAAGGATTGATAATAACTTCAATCCCTTTTCAAAATAATTGAGTACAATAGATGTGTGAGGGCACCAACCCTTCAATTAATTAGGCACCAACCTGTTGCCAAGCACCAACTTGGACTTTGATGAGGCTCCGACCTCTAGGGCTTCGACCCTATCTTCACCAAGGCACAAACCTTGAGTTCTGAGGGGCACCTACCCCAAGGACACCAATCCTTATTTTCTTCTTCACTGGATTATTAATTCAAAGGTGCTTCAATGCACAAGTCTACATCATCAAATCTTCACCATACTACACCATTTATTCAACACCACACTTTTCCATTAATTCTGTCCCACTGTTCTTTCAACACACTATACTTATACTTTTTTACCACACCAGCACTTCACCAACTGTATTAAGGAGTTAAAACTTCACTGTTTACTAAACTTCTAGCACCATGCCGCACTAGGAGTTCTTATGGACAGGCTAGTCTTCAACAATCCTTAGTAGCCTATAGCAGCACCGAAGTAAGAGATAACATATCCGATTTTTTTTATGCTTGTAATACAATCCTGAATCTGGAATAGTGAAGACAGCCCTCAACAACCACGTCTTACAATCCTATAATAAGACCGAAGTTACAGCACAGGTTCAAGACTGAAATTATATAGCACAGATCTACCACAATTCACTGCAACCCTTGAACAACACTGATGATGAAGTGTAAAAACCACAGAAATGTAAGACTGCTCTACCACAGTTCATTGCAACCCTTGAACTATACCGGTTCCACAGGTCTAGAGTTACTCCAAAAGTGCACAGAAATTTGCACGGAAAACTTTCTCAAAGAATAGCCCTTTCAGAAATGCTTTGGTTCATAAGATATGAACCCACCCTTCTTCACCGAAATTCTGTAATTTGTTGAGTGAGAATATGATCTGAAGTAGATGATTTAAGTTCTTATATATACATAAACTCGTTCAGCAAACTTAAATGACATGTCCCTTAAGGGCAGGCCGACATGGAAGAGATTTTAGGTCGGCTTAATGACCAGACAAATTTTTTGAACTTGAAAAATTCATATTTCTTAGAATACTTGGGGTTCCAGGCCAAGTGATAGCTCATTAGAAAGCTACAAATATGCTCTAGAGGATGGTGAAGTTCTCATAGAGAAATTCTTCCTCTAAGGTAGTGAAAAATATTTTTAATGTGACTGGTCATTTATTGGTGCAGAAATGGAGGTAGGGTAGAATGCCTTTGAGAGTTGGGCTTCTTTATGGTTTGATTTTTTCCTTCCCCAACATAGGGTTATAATGTCATCAATTCACCTTGCCATAGTGATATGCCATTAATCATATGAAACATCATGTCTTCAAGTAGTCTTCCATCATCCATATAGCATCCTATTTCCATATTTCCATCAATAACAATCTAGATTAACAATAGTCACAATAGATAGTCCATCTTGCCCTTTCACCTATCTCTCCACTGGGTCCCCACTGGAACTGCCATCCACTTTAGTTAACTGTTGTATTGTTTAGTTGATTAATGAGTTATTATTTTTGAGTTAATTAGCTAATTAATTCACTCCACTCTCACTAGTGTATCATTCAGTTAGACTAGATACAACTAGCTCAACTGAGTTTAACTCCATTAACTGAATTAAACTAAATAAAAACTCCATGAACTACTCTTCCAACTCTGCCATAAATTTTTCACTTTAGTTCTAATTGAGTCCTCCATGCATGAACCACCAGTAAACCCTAGGAATTGCGTAATTCCTTCAGCCCACTGATTTTCCAAATCTGTGCACTGAAATTAAGTGTTCCAAGAGAATAAGTTGTTGTTTATTGTCGGATTATTATTAAGAGCTAATAATAATCGACACTTCTATTTTTAGATCGAAGATATATAAATAGAATTCGCCCAATATTCTAAAAATAGAATTTCATATATTTTTCCAACTTGACCAACCATCCACAAATAGCATCCTGCAACTTCTGAAATATGATCACCATGTCTAAAAATACATAGTTCAAATGTACTCTTGCACTGTAATAGCTCTGCCCACTCTAGTGAAGGCGACTTCTTTTCACCAAGCTCATCATCTTGTTGAATCTTCATCACTCCCTCTCAAACAAGATAGGATTATCCTTCACCCTTGGCCCCGCTCTATGGTATTCGAATTTGCCTGTTAGCGCCTTGGCAGAATATCTGCATCCTGATCTTCCGTAGGAATGTACTGAAGCAACATGATCTTCCGCTGCACACAATCTCTGATATGATGATACCGGATATCAATATGTTTAGATATATCATGAAACACAGGATTAATCGAGAGTTAATGCAACTCTGATTATCACAATGTATCACTGTAGGATCTAAATGTGAATCGAACAAACTAACCAGGATCTTCCTCATCTAGATAGCCTCACATGCAGCTTGAATTGCTGCCATGTATTCTGCTTCCGCTGAACTGAGTGCCACAGATCTTTGTTTCCTATTGTACCAAGAAACTTTCATAGATCTGATACTGAAAATCACTCCTGGCGTGCTCTTTCTATCTGTTGGGCTGCCTGTCCAATCTGCATCCATGAAGCCATGCAACTTCACCTCATCTATCTGTCTGTACCATAAGCCATACTCAGATGTGCCCTTGAGATATCTCAGGACATGCTTGCCTGCCTTCCAAAAGAGCTTGGTAGGCTTAACCATTGCTTGTGAAATATGGTTCACCGCATAGCATATGTCCGGTATTGTATTAAATAAATACATGAGTGAACCCACCAACTGTCGATAAATAGTGGCATCCACTACCTCTACCGATGTAGCATCCTCTTTCCTCCAATTTCTTGGAAGAGGAGTGTCGATAGGCTTGCAACCTTGCATGTGAAAATTCTCCAGTATCTCCTGGGCATACTTTCCTTGAGACACAAACATTTCACCTCCTCGCTGCTATATTTCCAGTCCAAGGAAATAATTAAAGAGGCCCAAATCCTTCATATCAAACTACTTTGCAAGATCTGCCTTGCATGAGTGTATCAATTGATCATTACCCGTTAGTATTAAATCATCAACATAAAGAACAATGATTAAAAGCTTACCCTCCACCACAGTTTGGTACAGGTTTGCATCCGCCTCACTCTTGGTGAAGCCAAGTCTAGTGAAATAGCTGTCGATACGAGTGTCCTAAGCACGAGGTGCTTGTTTCCGTCCATACAACGCTCTTTTGAGCCCGCGCACATGCGAATCGCTGCTGAAGGCCTCAAATCCTTCAAGTTGCTCAATGTACACTTCTTCCTCAATGATCCCATTAAGGAACAGAGTATTCACATCCATTTGATGAATGTGCCAACCCATCTGCGCTGATAGAGCAAGGATGGTCCTTATGGAAGAATACCGTGCAACAGGTGCAAAGGTTTCTTCATAATCAATCCCCTCGATCTGTGAGAAGCCCTGGGCAAAAAATCTTGCCTTATACTTCTCGACACTCCCATTAGCAGCTTGCTTTACCTTGTAGATCCATCTTGATCCTACAACTGATTTACCCATCAACCTTGGAACAATCTCCCAAGCACTGTTCCTGACAATGGAGACATACTCCTCCACCATGGCATCTACCCATGTGGGCTCTTGCACTGTTTCTTCAAAAGAAGATGGCTCTGTAACGAGACACTTGCTCATCAGAGCCATGTATCCAGTAAATCGGTCAGGTGACTGTCTCTGTTTGTGTTGTGATGTAGGGACTCCTACATTCTGTGCTGCATCAAGCTTTAGTCTCTCAGCTTCTGTGGTCTGCTTTCTACCTTGTCTGATGTTTGGTTCTGCATGAGTGGACTCCTCCACTCCATGAATCTCCTCCTGTGGCTGATCCACATCCGGAGGCTCATCTTTGGGAACAAGAATTTACTCCTCTGCATGCAAGTGTAGCTCCCTCTCAAGCGATAACTTCATGGCTTTCACCTCATTGAATTTATGTCCCGTCACACCATAGTCATCCAATTGTCTGGAAAATATATGCGATAATTATGGGGTGTTTCTGTGTACCCCACAAATATCCCAACGTCTGCAGTCGGCTCCAGCTTCTTCCTGGCGTCCTTTGTCACATGAATGTAAACAGATGAGCCAAAAATATTCAAATGAGAAATATTAGGCTTCTTACCAGTAAAAGCTTCTTTAGGTGTACTCATGCCAAGTACTCTATGAGGACAATAGTTTTCACATAAACCGTAGTGTTGCATGCTTCCGCCCACAAGTGCATCGGTAGGCCCTAGTCATGCAGCCTCGCTCGTGCAGCACCCACGATCGTTTTGTTCTTCCTCTCCATGACCCCATTATGCTGTGGGTTATGAGGCACCATGAGTTCTCTTTGAATTCCTTCTTTGCTATAGAATTCTTTGAATTCACCGGAGATGTATTCACCACCATTACCGCTCCGTAGAGCGTTCACTTGCTTCCCCGACTCCTTCTCCACCAATGCTTTAAACTCACAGAACTTTGAGAATGTTTTGATCTTCTTCTACATGAAGAATATCCAGCATCTACGAGAATAGTCATCAACAAATATAACATAATACCTGTTTTTTTTTGTTGAAGCAACCGAGAAAGGTCCACACACGTCTGTGTGAATTCTCAATAGGATCACCGAAGCATGGTTCTCCTTCTCATGAAAGGTGGTCTTCACAAACTTACCCATAGTACATCCCTTGCACTAATCTGACTGCGCAAGAGTACCCTTGGGATGTTCGATAGAAATCTGCTGCAAAACATTCAAAGCACCATGGTGAAGAAGGTCCAATCTCCTTTGCCATTATTCGTCCTCATCCCGGCTCCCCACTTCTTCTGCTTTGCCCACCATTGTAGCGTAGCCATCTACCTCTAGCTTGTAGAGATTCTTAACTCAAATCCCTATCTTCTTGGTTTGACCCATTTTTTTATGTCGAAGGAAGGCTTTTCCCTCACTGAAAACAACATCATAACCTTTGTCTTCCAACATTGCGACCGAGACCAAGTTCTTCTTCAGACCTGGAACATGCATATAATCCTTCAACAAGAATGGATTACCAGACTCCCTCTCAAAGGTAATGGTCCCAATGTCGATCACACTGTATCGACCATCATCGCCCATCTCTATATGCATCTGGAGGTCCTTCTCCTCCAAGTCACTAAACAACTCCTTATCTCCCATCATATGGAAAGACGCACCACTATCAAGATACCACACCGATCCCAATTAGCTTGAAACCAAGCATGTGATCAAAGAGAAATCAAGTTCAAATTGCAAAGATAAGGCCTCTCCAGCTGCAGCTCCAGCAACCTTATTGTTATTCTTCTTCTGTGGGTAGTTAGTGGCGAAATTCCCATGTTCGTGACAGTGAAAACACTTCACCTTGGACAAATCCTGCTTCTTGCCTTTAGCTTTGGATTTTGAAGGAAATTTCTTCCCCTTCCCAAAGCAAAGTGAAATTCTCTTCATCTTCATTCTTCAATGAAGAGCCATCCCTGGTACCCCACCTTATCTCCTCCTGCAAAAGATCCCTGGTAGCCAAAGCGCAATTCTCTTCATCTTCATTCTTCAATGAAGAGCCATCCCTGGTACCCCACCTTATCTCCTCCTACACAAGATCCAACCAAAGACGCTCCCATCCCGGTAGTTTCTCTTGTCCATTGACAGAGTCTTCGTAGCTATGCAAACTCCTCGAAAGCCCAAGGAAAGCCTGTTACACTAAAAATTGTCACCTTGACTTTCTGCTAACTATATGAACTCATTATTACTCATACTTCCCCCTTTGAAAGTCTAAAAATGTTATTCCTCATGTCAAGCCTTGAAAATCAGAGAAATGTTCCTAAAAAATCTCCTAAACTTTGGTGTCACACTTTCTCTCTATCTTTCCTGCGGTCCTGCACCTAATGTTCAGCTCTCTTGCGTATTTGAACGCAATTTATCTGTGTTAAAGGTGTGGACCCCTGTAAGATAAAAAAGGCGCAAGTAAATTCCAAAAAGCTAAATTAAAGTAATTTTTGGAAGCTTCTAGAATGGATCTTGCGGTGGCAAAACCGCTCTTGTGAGGTGCATGAATCCCTTACCTTATGGAGCTAACCCCTTGATGTGAGGAGCTTATCCCTTTGAAGGAGGATTCTATCCCTTCATAGTTGGAACAGAAAACCTCCTCTTTTCCACTATAAAAAGAGGCATTGGGTAGCCTCAAAGGGAGTTCAAGCTTAAGAATATTTGAGGTTAAGTGCTGTTGAGATTCAGACTCAGTTAACTAAGAATTTTGTGAGGAGAGATTACATACCTCTATTTGTCTTGGTTGGAGGAGTGCATAGCTTATCAAAGTAAAGGAGACTCCTACTTCGGACCCTGAAAAGCCCTGTGCAACATCAAGGCTCAGATTGTAAGGATTTTCTTCTTTTGAAATTAATAAAAATATACTCATTTTTCTCAATAAGCTGTCTGTTCATGGTTTATTTCATAGATTCCTTGATCACTATGATAAGCATGGTTTATGATGATTTCTATACAGGTGCTATGTAATATTTTGCTTGTTTTTTACTGCAAGTTTACGAGGAAAACTCCTTCAAGCGCGCGAGGGACAACAACAACTTCAAACAAGCGTTGGACATACGGTAAATCTTTTACACCCCTATAGAGCTTTTGTAAACCTTACATGCTTAGAGAAAGATTAGTCTATTTGGCTGTTTGTTGCTAGATTGTCTTCTGACACTAGGGAGATCGGTCTTCTCCGCAAGACGGATTAATCCTCCAACAAATTGGCGACTCCGCTGGGGAAAGAACTTGTTGTTTTTGGTTCTCTTTTTTTTATTTGAGGAAACGTTTTTCCTAGTTTTTGATTGATAGACATATTCCTGGGTTTTGATGTGAGGAGCTTATCCCTTTGAAGGAGGACTCTATCCTTCATAATTGGAACAGAAAACCTCCTCTTTTCCACTATAAAAAGAGGCATTGGGTAGCCTCAAAGGGAGTTCAAGCTTAAGAATATTTGAGGTTAAGTGCTGTTGAGATTTAGACTCAGTTAACTAAGACTTTTGTGAGGAGAGATTACATACCTCTATTTGTCTTGGTTGGAGGAGTGCAGAGATTATCAAAGTAAAGGAGACTCCTGCTTCGGACCCTGGAAAGCCCTGTGCAACATCAAGGCTCAGGTTTTAAGGATTTTCTTCTTTTGAAATTAATACAAATATACTCATTTTTCTCAATAAGCTGTCTGTTCATGGTTTATTTCATAGATTCCTTGATCACTATGATAAGCATGGTTTATGATGATTTCTATACAGGTGCTATGTAATATTTTGCTTTTTTGTGACTGCAAGTTTATGAGGAAAACTCCTTCAAGCGCATGAGGGACAACAACGACTTCAAACAAGCGTTGGACATACGGTAAGTCTTTTACACCTCTATAGAGCTTTTGTAAACCTTACATGCTTAGAGAAAGATTAGTCTATTTGGCTGTTTGTTGCTAGATTGTCTTTTGACACTAGGGAGATCGGTCTTGTCCGCAAGACGGATTAATCCTCCAACAGAGCCAAGCTCACCAAGTCTTCATCATCAACATTAATCCCCGCACTTCCCAATTCATCGCTACAGTGGACAAACTTCGTGAGATATTTTGGAATATTGTTGCCCTTCTCCATTTTTATTTTTCTGAGCTTGTCTTTTAGCGCCAACTTCCTCTGGTCACGACTGCTTTGGAACAAATCTGTCAAAGCCTTCCACATTAAGAATGGAGTGGCTTTCCCGTGAAGGCTGGACACAATATGGTCCTTCACTCCTTCCAACAGAATTCTTCTTGTCTTTTCTATCTTCTTTTTCCATGCATCAAGTAATGCAACATCGCTAGATCCCGGCTTAGGAACATTGCTATCGATGAACTCCTTCATTCCATTATCCTCCACCACTGCCTCTATCCTATCCTTCCAGGCTATGTAATTTGAGCTCCCATTAAGGGCATACTCCAATCGCAACCCATTGAAAGACATTTCAATGTATACTCAACTTCTGCACCAAGAATTTTCTGTAGCAAATTTGAATTGTCCACCTGATGGCCCAGCCCTCCGACTATGTTTAATATTAAAATATAATTTTTGGTAACCGTGACAGGTTACAGGTCCCACTCACCCTTTCGAACTATATGTTAACAAATAACATTAATGTCATTTCGATATATGTGTAGATATGTTTTAAATGTGATCAGAGATCCGTGTATTGGATCCAACTTGTAGTCACACTTCAATTTAATACCCGTCCTTCTCGCTGGTCCTTGGCGACACCTGTCGATCTCCTCGATTCTATCTCCTCCCGCCTTGTGACAAACCCCAACTTTGGTTTATAGTCCCATTCATTTGTTCATTTGCGCTATGAGGGTTCTCCGTTCTACTCTGCCTGAGGGTTCTGTTGATGCCTTCCTGGTTCGATGTTCTGTGCGATGAAGTCCTCACCGAGATGATAACTCTGTCGACTATCTGTCTTTCGTTTGTGGTATGAATGATTCTAATCGAACCAAGATGACCCTGTTGCTCTGGACTGTAATGGGTTTGCAAGCTCTTTTGTTTCGCTTCGTTAACTGTTCTGTTTGTGTTACAGGTCGGACCTTTAGTTCTACGCCAATGGTCTTGATCATTCGACCTCTTTCGCCTCCAAGGTAAGTTAACCTTCCATGTTTTAACCTACTCTGCACCTTACTCAGACATTAATGTATTCTGTTCCTTGTTATCAGGTTTTGGCACTCGATTTTGGTTTCCTCTCTCGATGCCGCCTTTCCAGTCACAGGTAAATGTTACAATGTATGTGGTTTCGTTTTTGTTGCAATGTATCTTTCGTTTTCTTCTTCCAGATTCTGGCGTTTCCAATTTCTAACCTGTCTCCCTTTCTGTTCTTGTAGGTTACCCAGAACTGCTGGACACCAATTGTTCGTTCTGCTATGAACAAAAGGCAAAAACAAACCGGCCTCGATTCAAAAAAACGGGTAGGGTCGTTTCGACTATGAGTCTGTCGTTAACCTCGTAATAGGGCTATACATTTTCCTGGTTCCCACTCTTTTTGTTTTTATGGTCTCGTGGGTTATTTTGCCAAACCCTATTCTGTCATTCCATGGCACAAGGTTTTGGTGCGTTCTGTTTTACTTAGTTTGGGATTTTCAGTTGGCTATAATGTGAGTGTTGTTCGCTCGGGTTCAGAAACCCTTCCACGCACTCTTTTTGTAATGAACAGTGGGGTTACAGACTGTATGAATAAAAACGAACTTTCATATGTTTAAAGAGACTCTTTTTCATTTCAATCGATTCTAAAGGACTTTTGTGCTTTACCTGGAAATTCGTTGGTGAAATGTAGATAATGGTGACTGGATACTTCTTAACTCTTCTCGCTGGAAATTGATTCGTGTGCATTGTGACTTCCGCTCTCTGCTTGTGCAATTTCTTTCTTTGTCCTATACATTTGTGTCTTCTCCTTACGCAGAAATGTTTCCTGTCTGCAATGGTTTCAACTCTCTGGTTTTGGGATTACAACGCATTATCATTCGCAATGGCTTCAATTCTCTATTCTTTTGATTACAATGCATTACTGTCTGTAATGGCTTCAGCTCTCTGTTCTTTTTGATTAAAATGTATATTAGTATTGACAATAAAAAAATACAGGAAATCAATGCATAAAAGAGTTTGCTATAGATTTAAATTGACAGCTAATTTTTCATTAAAGAAAACTGTAATTCTTCTGGCCTTCCCTGGCTGGAGATTCGAACCCTACATCTCATCTTTTTCCTGTTTAAATACTTGCAAGGGTATAACAGTTTCTTGCTTTCGGTTGAACTGTCAACCAGAATATGTCTTAACTGCCTAGCCAGTTTCTTTTTTTAAAAAAGAAATAAACAACTTCTAACTAACTACTAAAACTAAAACAGTTCATAATCCTAGTCCTACTGTCTTTATTCAATTTCTGAATAATGAAGAAAAAAAAAAAAAAAAAAACAAGTTTAATAACCTGTCCAATCATACGTGAATTTTTTTTTCTTGTGAGACAGTCAACCGTCTTTTGTCTCCTCGGAGCTGGATGCTCCTGCATCAGGCTCCCGGGGTGGCAAAAAGTCATGGCTCCATTCCATGAGGTCGTCGATAGAATAACCTGCTTTCTGTATCTGTGTCGCGTCAAGCCACGAACTGTCCTCAATCGGACGGTCCTTCCACTTGACTAAATATCGCAGATATTCCTTCCTGCGTGTGCGCCTGGCTACCTGTGTGTCAAGGATTCTCTTGATCTCAAGGGGCTGTGCCATAGGCATCTGTCTCATCCACGAACTTTCCTCACAACTGGTGTCCCGTGTTGGCTTCACTGTTGCGTTATCTTCAGGATCAGCAACATAAGGAAACAGATCTGCCACGTTAAATATGGGAGAAATACCTATCCTTGGTGGCAACTGTAACTCATAGGCATTGGCAGAAAACTTGCGAATGATTTTGCAGGGGCCAATCTTTTTATACTTCAGCTTATTATATTCCCGTTTTGGAAACCGTTCCTTGCGTAAATGCGCAAGGACGTCATTCCCAACATTAAACTGAGCTTCTCGTCGCTTTGAATCAGCTCACTGCTTGTATTTCTGACTACTGTCCTGTAACTTCAGCTTTACCTGCTCATGTAAGTCGCTCATTTCTTGGGTGAAATCTTCCCCATCAGCACTTCATTTTTAGAGTTTTCCCAAATCCCACAGTTCATGCACTCCGCGTGGATGCATGCCATACAAGATCTGGAAGGGACTATAACCTGTGCTGTGATTCGGTGAATCGTTATATGCGAATTCCACCTGAGCAAGTACGCGGTCCCACATTCGTGAATTTTCGCCTATTAAACTCCGTAGCAGGTTTCCCAGGCTCTTGTTCACCACTTCAGTTTTCCCATCAGTCTGTGGGTGGTAAGTGGAGCTGAACTGTAACTGAGTGTCCAACTTTTTCCACAGGGTTCGCCAAAAATGTCCGGTGAACTTCACGTCCTTGTCAGAAATGATGGATCTTGGTAGACCGTGCAGTCTAACAATCTCTGTGAAAAACAAGTGTGCCACGTGAGTAGCATCACTGGTTTTCCTGCAAGGTATAAAATGTGCCGTTTTTGAAAACCGATCCACTACTACCATTACTGAATCAAAACCCCGCTGTGTCTTAGGCAAACCCAAGACAAAGTCTAAGCTGACTGAGTCCCATGGTTTGCTCAGAATGGGTAGTGGGATATAAAGACCTATATTTTGACTGTGACCCTTCGCCAATTGACATGTCTTACACCTGCTTACGTACCTCTACACGTCCCGTCGCAACCTTGGCCAAAAATAAAAATGCTCAACCTGCGAAAAAGTCTTGTCTATACTGAAATGTCCGGCTAGACCTCCGCTGTGCTTTTCCCGAATAATGTTCTCCCTCATCGAACTGTTGGGAATACATAACTGTCCTCCCTTAAATAGTAATCCTTCCTGCAAATTGTAGTCCAACCATGGACTATTGTTTCTCAACAGAGGGTTTTGGCAGGCCTCATAGGCCTCCTTAAAATCTGCATCTGTCTGATACAGTTCCCTCAGGTGCTCAAAGCCCAAAACCTGCATTGTACTTTCCTGTAAGAGTAAGGTCCTCCTACTCAGCGCATCTGCCACCTTGTTCGCCTGCCCACTAATATGTTTCAGCACAAATGTGAAACTCTAAAGATACTCAACCCATGCTTATGGTTCAATTTATGTTGCTGCATAATGTACTGTAATGCAGAATTATCCGAAAACAAAACAAACTCATTACCTAACAGGTAATGTCTCCAATGCTTTAATGCTTGTATAATTGCGTAGAACTCCTTTTTATAAGTTGAGTACTTCTGTCTACTCTCGTTTAGCTTTTCACTGAAATACGCGACCGGTCTATCTTCCTGACTAAACACTGCCCCAATGGCTGTACCATTGGCATCACAACGAACCTGGAAAATTTTGTTGAAGTCAGGCAACCTCAATATCGGCCTTTCTGTGATCTTCCTTTTCAAAGTCTGAAAACTGTACTCCGCTGCTTCTGTCCAGTGAAAAGGCTGATTTACTTTCTTGATTGTATCCAACATGGGTGCGCAGATTTCACTGAAATTCCTGATGAATTTCCTGTAAAAACTTGCTAATCCGTGAAAACTTCAGACTTCAAATAAACTCTTTGGGGATGGCCAGCTAACTATAGCTGCAACCTTTTCTGGGTCCATCTTCAGTTCGTTTTCTGCAATTACAAAACCCAGATACACTAACTCCCGCTGAAAAAAAGTACACTTTTTCAGATTTATCAGCAACTTATTTTGCTGCAGCTTCCTCAACACACTTCGAACATGCCTGAAATGTTCCTCTTTTGTTTTGCTGAAAATCAATATGTCATCTAAGTAAACAATCACAAAATTCCCAATGAACTCTTTCAGCACTTCGTTCATTAAGCCCATAAAAGTATTGGGAGCGTTACTCAGCCCAAATGGCATCACCAGCCACTCGTACAACCCTTCATTTGTCTTGAAGGTTGTCTTCCATTCGTCTCCTTCCCGAATTCGGATCTGGTGATATCCACTCTTCAAGTCAATCTTCGAAAAATAAGCTGCCCCACTCAAACAGTCCATCATATCGTCCATTCTTGGCAATGGAAATCTGTACCTGATAATAATTTTGTTAATGGCCCTGGAATCTGTGCACATTCGCCACTCGCCGCCCTTCTTTGGAGCCAAAACTATTGGAACTGCACAAGGGCTCATGCTTTCTCTAATCAAACCTTTATCCAACAACTCCTGTACCTGCTTCCTAATTTCCTCGTTGTCCTTAGGACTCATGCGATAAGCTTCTTTATTCGGCAGACTAGCTCCTGGTATAAAGTCAATACAATGACTGATACCTCTCTTGGGGGGCAGTTCATCCGGAAGATCGTCCACTACGATATCTCCAAAATCCTGCAACATATTCTGGATTTCCTTGGGTAAATCTGAAATCTTTGTGTGCAGTACCACTGTCCTTGGCCTCCTTACAACAACAAAATTCACATCATTGTCTTCAATCTTTTTTAAAAACTCTTTTCCACCCAACAGTAGCGCTTTTACCCCACTAGTTTATGCTGTACCTTCCTCTTTAATGGGTACAAGCGTATGCTTGATCCCATATTTGAAAAACTTATAACAGTTTGTTTTTCTGTCATGAACTATGCTTCTGTCAAACTGCCAGGGCCTTCCTAACAATATATGACAGACATCCATTGGCATAACATCGCAGATAATTTTATCCTTATATCTGCCTATCTAGAACTCTACCTCGCACTGTTCATCAACTAATAGTTGATGTCCTTTCTGCAGCCACGACACTTTGTAAGGAGTGGGATGTTTCAGCTTTTTCAGTCCCAACTTTTCCACCATTTTCGTAGCCACCAAGTTATCCGTACTTTCGCTGTCAATGATCAGCTTGCAGCACTTACCCTGTGATTTTCAAACTGTCCGGAACAAGGCCTTTCGTTGATCAGGTTCTGCAATTTCCTTTTCTGGTTTTAACAGCACCTTATTTAACACCAAGGCTTCACCTGTCTCTGGTGCGTTCTCCACTTCCTGAGGCGATGCCTCAGCTTCCTCCGGTTGGGCAACATAAGCTCCTCTCCCACCTGTTGGTTCACCTTCAGGACATTCATATGACTTGTGCCCCCACTTGTGGCACCGATAGCACTGGACAGCTCCTCTGCCCCTACCATTTCCTCTCCCTCGCTGGGCTGGTCGTCCTCCTCTAGTGCTGTTGTCCTTTTCTGCTGTTCCTGCAGATTTGGAACTGCTGCCTTCTTCATTTGAACCTGTACCTCTGCCCCTGCCAAAGGCCTTCCCCTTTCCTCTGCCAGATCCACCTCCTCTTCTAGCATTCTTCTTCCTGTTTATTTTCTCCTCTGCCTTCAAGGCAAACTAGTATGCTTCATCTAAAGTTCTGGGTGAGAGAATACCGATTTCATCCAGTATCTCCCCTCTCAGCCCATTCACGAACCTTGCTGTTTTTTCTGGGGTATCTTCCATATACCCTGCCCGCAGATTCAACTTATAAAATTCTTCTGTATATTCCTTAAATATCATTCCCCTTTGCCTCAAGTTCTGTACTTGCCTGTACAACATAATCTGATAGTCTTTCGGCAGAAACTTCTCTTTCAGCTTTGCCTCCATTCTGGTCCACTTCTTTATAGGCTGTTTATGTAGCCTTTTTCTTTCGGCCTGAACGATGTCCCACCACAAGGACGCATGTCCTTTCAACTTTGTGGCAGCGAACTTCACCTGCTTGTCCTCACTGGTTTCCTCAAACTCAAAATATTTGTTTACTTCACTCAGCCAATCCAATAACACATCTGCAGACAAACTTCCGTCATAAGTGGAAAGCTCATGTTTTGGCTTATGACTGGATAGAAAAACTGATTTCAACAATCTGAGTTCAGGTGTCACCCCTTCGAACTCATCTTCTGGTTCTGCCACATCTTCATCACTGTCATCTGCTGGGTCTCTCCTTCCCCCAGCTTCCACTGCTGCCAATATTTCATGCAAAATTCAAATCTCCTCGCGCAGTCCCTCTTCTGCTGCCCTTCGGACTGCTCTTCCTCTTCCTCTTCCTCTTCTGCCAACCTCCATTTTTCCTGTTCAGAAAACCCGCTCTGATACCACTTATGATGGCCCAGCCCTCTGACTGTGTTTAATATTAAAATATAATGTTTGGTAACCGTGACAGGTTACAGGTCCCACTCATCCTTTCGAACTATATGTTAACAAATAACATTAATGTCATTTCGATATATGCGTAGATATGTTTTAAATGTGATCAGAGATCCGTGGATCGGATCCAACTTGCAGTCACACTTCAATTTAATACCCGTCCTTCTCGCTGGTCCTTGGCGACACCTGTCGATCTCCTCGATTCTATCTCCTCCCGCCTTGTGACAAACCCCAACTTTGGTTTACAGTCCCATTCATTTGTTCATTTGCGCTATGAGGGTTCTCCGTTCTACTCTGCCCGAGGTTTCTGTTGATGCCTTCCTGGTTCGATGTTCTGTGCGATGAAGTCCTCACCGAGATGATAACTCTGTCGACTATCTGTCTTTCGTTTGTGGTATGAATGATTCTAATCGAACCAAGATGACCCTGTTGCTCTGGACTGTAATGGGTTTGCAGGCTCTTTCGTTTCGCTTCATTAACTGTTATGTTTGTGTTACAGGTCGGACCTTCAGTTCTACGCCAATGGTCTTGATCATTCGACCTCTTTCGCCTCCAAGGTAAGTTAACCTTCCATGTTTTAACCTACTCTGCACCTTACTCAGACATTAATGTATTATGTTCCTTGTTATCAGGTTCTGGCACTCGATTTTGGTTTCCTCTCTCGATGCCGCCTTTCCAGTCACAGGTAAATGTTACAATGTATGTGGTTTCATTTTTGTTGCAATGTATCTTTCATTTTCTTCTTCCAGATTCTGGCGTTTCCAATTTCTAACCTGTCTCCCTTTCTGTTCTTGTAGGTTACCCAGAACTGCTGGACACCAATTGTTCGTTCTGCTATGAACAAAAGGCAAAAACAAACCGGCCCTGATTCAAACAAACGGGTAGGGTCGTTTCGACTATGAGTCTGTCGTTAACCTCATAATAGGGCTATACATTTTCCTGGTTCCCGTTCTTTTTGTTGTTATGGTCTCGTGGGTTATTTTGCCAAACCCTATTCTGTCATTCCATGGCACAAGGTTTTGGTGCGTTCTGTTTTACTTAGTTTGGGATTTTCAGTTGGCTATAATGTGAGCACTGTTCACTCGGGTTCAGAAACCCTTCCATGCACTCTTTTTGTAATGAAAAATGGGGTTACAGACTGTATGAATAAAAACGAACTTTCATATGTTTAAAGAGACTCTTTTTCATTTCAATCGATTCTAAAGGACTTTCGTGCTTTACCTGGAAATTCGTTGGTGAAATGTAGATAATGGTGACTGGATACTTCTTAACTCTTCTCGCTGGAAATTGATCCGTGTGCGTTGTGACTTCTGCTCTCTGCTTGTGCAATTTCTTTCTTTGTCCTGTAAATTTGTGTCTTCTCCTTACGCAGAAATGTTTCCTGTCTGCAATGGTTTCAACTCTCTGGTTTTGGGATTACAACGCATTATCATTCTCAATGGCTTCAATTCTCTGTTCTTTTGATTACAATGCATTACTGTCTGTAATGGCTTCAGCTCTCCGTTCTTTTTGATTACAATGTATATTAGTATTGACAATAAAAAAATACAGGAAATCAATGCATAAAAGATTTTGCTGTAGATTTAAATTGACAGCTATTTTTTCATTAAAGAAAACTGTAATTCTTCTGGCCTTCCCTGGCTGGAGATTCGAACCCTACATCTCATCTTTTTCCTGTTTAAATACTTGCAAGGGTATAACGGTTTCTTGCTTTCGGTTGAACTGTCAACCAGAATATGTCTTAACTGCCTAGCCAGTTTCTTTTAAAAAAAAAGAAATAAAAAACTTCTAACTAACTACTAAAACTAAAACAGTTCATAATCCTAGTCCTACTGTCTTTATCCAATTTTTGAATAATGAAGAAAAAAAAAAAAAAAAAAAAACAAGTTTAATAACCTGTCCAACCATACGTGAAATTTTTTTTCCTGTGAGACAATCAACCGTCTTTTGTCTCCTCGGAGCTGGATGCTCCTGCATCACCACCGGCACAAACTCAACAATTCTTCACAATTGCAATCTTCAAGAATTAACAATGCTCTGATACCATGTAGAAATTATATACAAGATGCATGTATATATCCAGATTCTCCTGATCTAACAATATTTTATCTTATTTCTAAATACAAAATCCTTCCACTGTTAATCTTTTGTGAAAATTAAAATCAATTACAAACAAATGAAGCAATAAAAACAATCGCACATAACACAGTTGTTTAATGGTAAAGCCTGAAGATGAAAACCCAAAATATCATATATTATGTATCATGGAGATCATTTAACAATCTCATACAAAGCTTAATACATCAAGTTCTCAGTACAATCAATCGTCACACACTAATCATGAAGAAATCTGCAAATCCATGCATCGATTTCTTGCCACCTGCTAGCCTGCGTTCACTGCGCAATCCCTACTGAAGAATAGCTATCAATGAATTCAAATTACCTTTGCCTTGATTGTGCAATCCTCATTGGAAACTCCAATGTGTGTGTGGTACAATCAATGCATCCCTATAGTCACAACAAATAGTCCATCTTGCCCTTTCACCTATCTCTCCACTGGGGCTCCACTGGAACTGCCATGCACTGTAGTTAACTGTTGTAATTTTCAGTTGATTAATGAGTTATTATTTGTGAATTAATTAAATAATTAATTCACTCTGCTCTCACTAGTGTATCATTCAGTTAGACTAGATACAACTAGCTCAATTGAGTTTAACTCCATTAACTGATTTAAATTGAATAACAACTCCATGAACTACTCTTCCAACTCTGCCATAACTTTTCCACTTCAGTTCTAACTGAGTCCTCCAAGCATGAACCACCAGTAAACCCTAGGAATTGCATAATTCCTTTAGCCCACTAATTTTCCAAATCTGTGCACTAAAATTTAAGTGCTCCAAGAGAATAAGTTGATGTTTATTGTCAGATTATTATTAAGAGCTAATAATAATCGACACTTCTATTTTTAGATTGACAATCTATAAATAGAATTTGCCCAATATTCTAAAAATAGAATTTCATCTATTTTTCCAACTTGACCAACCATCCACAAATAGCATCCTGCAACTTTTGAAATATGATCACCATGTCTAAAAATAGACATAGTCTAAAAATAGAATTGCGCCAAAAATAGCCTGCGGGCCCACTTAGTGAAGGCAAATATTTTCACTAAGCTCATCATCTTGTTGAAGATCAACACTTAATATTAGTTGGAGTACAATTTACAAATGAAATAATGTTTCATTACTTCAAACATTATAATTGTCTTGGCAAGGCATTGCAAGTGAATTCACCAACTCTGATTGTTTTGCCAAGGCATTGTAAGGGAATTCACCAACTATGAAGACTTGATCATCAGTCTCTATGTGTGTCTTATGCAAGATATTGACTCTACGGGTACCACTAGACCAATTATCTTCTCTCTTTAATTTTGATTTTATCACTCTAGTGTTATTTGTTCTCCTCTTTCTCAATCCTTGCTTCTTACCATCAATACTGAGTTCCTTCTCTGACAAAAAAGAGAGAGAGAGGATACAATGCAATGTATAAGACATGAAAGTCGATGAACACTAGAATATAAACTAAATTAGACTATAAACTATTTATACGATATATACCTCAACATCAGCAATATTGTTAATGCAATTTTTCCCCATAAAAGAAAGAAACTTGAACAAGTTTTCTTTAGTTGGGAAATAGTGGCAGCTATGTGGCTTGATGACCTATATAAACAAAGAAAATAAAATGTCACAAATAAACAAAACACAACTAGAAATTTCTACTAAGAATGTCTCATGCTCCACTTTTGTAGTTATATCGTTTCCTCTAGTTATCTCCAAGAAGCAGCGACACTTCAATAATAAAACTGGTCAGTAGAAATCTAATGGGCGGAGCAAAGTTTTGTTGACACAAGATTACAAGAAGAAACTAAAAAATAAGAAGAAAAGACCTTTTAAATTGGATTACTAACCGGGAATATAGCTTCAAAATAGTAATCATCAATTATCAACGTACTATTCCAGGTGAAAAATGAATCCAATTCCCATAAGCCAACAAATTATGTGTGCCGCTTGTTTTCCCTATAATTAATTGAGAAAGATTAGAACATGCAATTTCCATTTAGAATCTATGAAATACTTCTATAAATATTCAAAGAAAACTTAGTGTTACTCATTCATTTTTCTCTGATGCAGAAAAAACTGAATATGCTAACATGTTTTTAAGAGGGAGAGTTTTGTAATTCATCGTGTTCAAAATTATTTCTTATTTTCATGATTGTTTTTTTTAAATGATGAAGCAACGGACCTATATTTGATCATAAAACATATTTTTCAGAATATATTCCATTTTTCTAATTCAATGCTAAATTTCCTTCCAGTTCATGACGTTCAAACAAACTGGAATCATATTCCTTTAACAAGTCATTGTTGTAATATACTACTAAACGAACAACTATATAATGAAGTTATTAGTGGTGGAATACTAATAAATCACAGATACAAACAAGAATAACACCATTATGTCCTAGGCATGCCAAGTCTTTATCCTCTTATTTGGAAATATTTCTTCATGAAAATAAAATATTTTACAAAGAGAACTTTTCTAAAACTAACCAACGCCGGTGTATCCAACAAAAATGACATTTCTATTGGCATCCCCTCAAAATTTCTAGAAGTATCAAACAAGTGTAGTGCACTTCCCTGTAAGGTCAAAGTTTGGCAATGGAATATGTTGTCCCTTAGTCTAATCAAGTTTTAACTTGCCTTTGATAACTTAGAGAGAATGGGAATCCAATGTAGAAAAATTAAAAAAAAACTTTTATTCATTCACACTTACCTAGTTCCTAAACAAACATTGAAGCACTATACAAATCCAAGCATGTTTCACATTCCACCAAGAAACATAATTTCCAGATTTTTATTGCAGCCCTTGAGGCTTTATCAAATCTGTAAAAAAGTAACATCATAAATATTTTTCCTTAGTTCTAAAACCTTATCGTGTGTGGAGCTTGAGAAAATATGTGCATAAACATATCACATTATATCATGTTGTGGAGTACATTTACCAGAAACTAATCATTCAAAATTTTATATTTTTTCAAGATTGAGGCATGTGTTAAATGCCCATTATCTGCATCTTTGCACAATGGTGCCATAAATAATTTGAAGGTTCTTGTATTGCTAGTATGATCTAATTATTGCTTTGTGCAAGATGTTTTTTCACTCCCATTATTAAAATTTTGATGCTATGAACAATATATAGATACAATGTATGCTTTGAATAATAAAAGGGGCAATTATTTTTCCATCAATACCGTTTAGTATTTGCATATGGTGTAAATTCAATAGTTATATTGGTGGTTTTTGCAATGACCTATCCTGAAGGCTTACACCATACCCACTTTCCCATGTTAAACCATAGTTTTGCGTCATCAACAAGCCCTCTTTAAAGAGTCCATTAGCCTCTGCCTTAAATTATCTGTAAATATGATGGAATGATATCTTCAAGAATTGTGCCTTGACTATCTTCAGGTACCCCAAAATGGGTTGTGAAAACAATTCTTCCATCCTAAAGCTACCATTGAACCAATTGCTAACCAAGGAATCCCCAAAGATCTAGAATTCAATCACCTCTCCTCTACTAATACTGTTAACAAAAAATTTAGTGCCTTTATTTCATCATAGTTATTAGATTATGTACCAATAAATGCTTCAAATTTTGAAGATATGAGTATAATAGAATCACTAAGGTATAGGATACATCTTGCAACATATTCTTCTTATTGACCTTGATTGGCACTGTTGAAAATTGAAATAACACCATTCCCACTCTTAACAATAGAAGGATGGATAAATGTCCTTTCTTTACCAATGTTAGGGGCTTTTTTACTTTTAAAGCTTAGTCATGACTGGGAGACACACTAAAACGATGGCTAAAACTTACCTTGAAAGATCTCAGAGTTTTTGGCAAGCTAGATACATCAAAACACCATAAGACGCAGTGCCTTACAACCCTTTAAGTCTAATTTCAAAACGCAATTTTTTAAAAAGAGAAGCTTCTGTTCATGGTAGAGCCATTGAATAAAAGTGATTAAGCCACCAAAAGAGAAGCCAACTTGTAGCAGAGGATAACAAAGAGCATTGATAGCTCTCATACAAATTTTAACTAGTCACCACCTAGAAAATTTGTGAAAATGAGCTGCCAAAGCTGCCAAATAGAAGGTGTACTTATGAGGCATTTAATATAGTATTAAATGTGGTCATTGTTAGTTAGGTATTTGGTTGATATGCAATGTACACATATTCTCCTACTATGTAATGAATCAATGAGACATCGAATCATCTAATGAATTAATGAATCCACTCTTTCTCATTCTACTATGTATTCATGTCCACATACATGTGTGCAAAAAAAATACATTTTAGAAATACAAGTGTGGATTTGTGGACTCTGTTTCTAGAGAAAGGGTGGATACTAATTTAAGTTGAGTGTAGTGATTCTTATAATATTTTAATATTTTCACTCCCACCAGAAGACTTCATTTCTTTAACTAGTGATGGAGATTTCAGCTGTGGACTCATGTTGTACCAAATCTTGTGGCTAGATTATATAATGTGCCAGCGATGAGGAAAGCCACAAGGATATTGTGATTTTTAATTTAGGTTTGTACCTTGGTTTCTGCAAAGCACGATATTTGCATTACATTTATTGGTTTTGTATTTTTATTGGCTTATATTTTTAATGTTTGTATACTTGTTGTTATACACTCTAAAGGAAGTGTAAATACTAAGAGGTTTCTTGTTACCACTATCTTTGTGGGGTAGTAGACATGAAATATGTTTTCTTTGCTGAAACTGTGTTTTCTACTTACTATGGGTTTAGATAACAAGAATATTCATTCTGTCGTGGGTCTCAGGACTACCACTAAAGTAATATGTGTAGCAGTATCCTTGATAATAGTTGTTAAGAAGAAAACCATAGGTCAAATGGGACCAAGGAAGAAACTAGTGAAATCTAACAACGAATCAGGAATATACGGGAATTCTTGAATATTCAACTACAATTCCATTTGGTTACAATTATATTAACACTTCTATATGTGGGTTCTCCTTTTTGTAAACCACCCTTATCAACTTATGGCTAATGTACAACGTGGTAAATGATATTCATATGTATATTGTATTGATGAATTTTGAATTGATCTCGTCTTATTATGAAGAAATGGTAACAAGCTTCCTTGCAAGCATTTGTAGGCAACATGCAGATCCTTTTATGTGTTGTGAGATACTTGCAAAGAACAATTATGCTTACAGTCTCTAATGGGTGCAAGGATCATTTTATACTACCTTTTGTACATTCTTGGTTGAATTTTAAAGGCATTTATGATTTTAACATTAGCTATATGTAGAATGTCAAATTTGCTTACAGTCTCTAAAGGGTGCGAAGATCATTTTATACTGCCTTTTTCACATTCTTGGTTGAATTTTGAAGGCATTTGTAATTTTGACATTAGCTATATGTAGAATGTGGAGCCTATACCCTGTTTAGCTAATAACTCACTAACCCGATTTCCAAAAGGAGGATGCTATTGAAATTTTTAATGATAAATTGCAGTGGGTAAGTGACGCTTCTATGCTCCATAATTTAAAGAGAATAGTGTAGCTTAAAATGTGGGATGGAGCCATTTAGATCTGGTATAAAAACTTTTAAATATGATCATAATCTTGAGAAAGAATCATCTGTCAGAATCCTATGCCTCTTGGAATTGTTTTTTGGTTTGTCTACAATATAGAGTAGGTTTCTTTCGAATGGATTGGTTGACATTCTTTTAGAGATTCAAGGCTCTGTTTCAATTCATATTTCTTCTCTATGTTATCGAACGAAATATGGCTTCTAATTTGTGGCATGCAATTTTTAATGCCAAGGGAATGTTATGCCTAATGAAGGCACTAAGGGGAAAATGTAACAGCTCAAATTGGACAAAAGATAACAAAGGGAAGCCATCCTGGAATGAGTCAAAGGGACTATGTATATGTATGCAATCAAACTGCGAGAACCATGTGAATTAATAGCATAAGGAAAAACCCACAAAAATATTGTAGAAGGCAGGCCAAAGAATCATAGAATTGATGATATCAAATCAATTTCTTGAATCATGAAGTGACACTAAGTGTAGGAACTTTTTAGGTTTTCCTTTTGTGAAGCCTGTCATCACATGAGTAGATATTATCTGTTGAATAACCATAGAATCAAGTTAAAGATGTTGTGAGTGAGTGGGTAGCTACCAACAGAGATGTCAAAATGTATAACTTCTGTTCATGGTAGAGTCGTTGAATCAAAGTGACTAAGTGGCCAAAAGAGAAGCCAACCTGTAGTAGAGGATAACGAAGAACATTGATAGTTGTCATACAAATTTTAACAAGTCACCACCTTGAAAATTTTTGAAATTGAGCTGCCAAATAGAAGACACAGTTATGGGGCATTTAATATAGTATTAAATGTGGTTGTTGTTAGTTTCGTATTTGGGAGATATGCAATGTAATCCTCTTCTCCTACTATGTAATGACTCAATGAGACATTGAATCATATCATGAATTAATGAATCCACTCTTTCTCATTCTACTGTGTATTCATGTCCACGTACATAAGCACAAAAAAAAATATATTTTAGAAATGCAAGTGTGGATTTGTGTAGACTGTTTCTATAGAAAGCATGGATACTCATTTATATTGAGTGCAGTGATTCTTATAATATTTTAATATTTTCACTCCCACCAAAAGACTTCATTGATTTAACTAATTATGGATATGTTCATCAATGGACTCATGATGTACCAAATCCTGCGGCTGGAGTATATAATGTGCTAGCCACCCCATTGTTTGGACATGGTCTTTGCATTCCTCATGGTGATAAGTTGAGGCAGGTATCCATTGGGGCTAGAATTACAGATGGAGGTCGAGTGCATAATTGAAGGAATGCGATGAAGGGTGGGCTTATAGGCATGGTAGTTTCAGAGAAGGAAGCTTTGACGCCACTTGGCCATGAGGAAAGCCACAAGGATACTGCGATTGTTAATCTAGGTTTGTACCTTGGTTTTTTTGGTCAAGGTTGTCATTGATGTCAATATGGAATTGTTGATATGGAAAATATTCTTGTGATACATGAATAAACCTAACCTCATGCAAATCCTATGAGAATGCCCTAAGCATGAAGATGATGCATATTCCCTAAATCCCTAGTTTCATGATGCCCTAGCCTAATGAAATCCTAATCTTAATCCCATTCCTAACCCTAGCTAATTTAATAATGCAACCCTAGCATTATTAAAAATAACATGTTTGTCCTAAACCCTAGCTATTTTAGGAAACCATAATCCTAAGTTAAAAAACCTTAAAATATATTTATAAAAAAAATATTATAGTTTCCCTAATTTAATAATTCCTTAAACACAAATTATTAAAAATATAAAAATTTGTATGTGAAACCAAAAACCAAAACATGTATTCATGAAAAACTATTATTCCTTCCCTAACTTACTATTCCACTACCCTCTATTAAAAAATCACTAAAATATCAAAACTATGTATGCACTTGTCGGCTCCACTAATTCAGAAGTCCACATCTCGGACTTGGTGCGGACTTTGGGACAGAGAATGATCTCGGACTTCAGTAAATCAGAATTACAACATTGAAGAGGCTCAGACTTGTTAGAATATATTTCTCGATATATGGACAGGTATATAAACAGTCTTCGGTGGAAACTCAAAATTGCAGAACCGTAAGAGCTAAATAAGAACGAAATTTGATGATTGGGTATCGAAATTGGAGATCTGTGTTGAGCTTTGTTTATTTTCTATGGAATTCAGATCTATACCTCCATTATTCTCAGCATTTTAGTTCAGAACATTAGAACTAGCAAGGTGGACATACACACTGTAACTCAAAACTAGTGCAATCATTCTACAGCTCGAACATGGTGCATTCATTGAGTAACTCAGACTATATTGTAGCCTTGGATTGAGGCTCGGATCAGCTAAAACAATATTCGCACCTGTTCCAGCCTATTTAGGGGCTTAGACTCGTGGAGCATTAGGGGTATTTTGAGGTATAAAATGGGCCTCCTAAGGAAATTATAAAATAATAGTGGAAATAATAAAATAAGATTTGATTACATCATCAAATTTTAGAGGGAAAAAAGAAAAAACTACTTTATCAACTCGTATTTTCAACTTATCTCCCAAATTTTTTACTCAAATTTTGAGCGGGAGTACTCGTTGGATGTAAAATTAAATTCTTCATCCAAGGAGTACCCATGTTGCATACTTTTGATGGATCCTGCTACACGAAAAATGAGAAATACATGAAAAACATGATTGCATTCATGTTTTTTCATGTATTTATTATTTTTTGTGTAGCAGGGTCCATTGAAAGCATGAAACATGGGTAATCCTTAGATGAGGAATTAAATTTTTCATCCAACAAGTAATCCCACTCAAAATTTGGGAGATAAGTTGAAAAAGTTGTTTTATTATTTTCTTATTTTTTAATCCTTTTACCCTTTTACTTAAAAAATGGCGAATCATCTCCCATGGTTGACATCATCATCTTGAATCCTATTGGTTCTTATAAATTTTATTTTGGTTGTACATTTTTCTTAGGAGGCCCATTTTAGACCTCAAAATTCCCCTAATGCTTATCTTAATTCTAGTATTTGGACAGGTGTGAAGAAAATATTAGAACCTCAGATCACCTTGTAGCTGCAAATAATATTGAAGGACAGACTTGTGCTTGGACCTGTTTCACACCTGGAGGAGAAACAAAATTATAAAACAGTCATCTTGTGCTCACACCAACAAACTTGTAACGTGGGACTACGCTTGTTGACTAGGTAGGTGGTTGGGACTTGACCTGAGTTTTTGAAGCTCGAATTTGTGACAACTTGGAGGAAGGATCAGTCCATTGGAAAATCTCATTTTAGAGCTTGGACTATGGGAGACTTATACTTATATCCTCAACACCTTGAAGCTCAAACCTCCAAATCTCTAAACACATACCTATAACAAATCAGTGTGTAAACAGTCACAATGCTTGGACTTGTGGAATTATAGAAGTGGTGCAGTGATAATAACATTACCTTAAGGAGTGTCATCAATTACAGGATAAGACCTAGCCTATATTTGGAACAGTCTTGAAGCCTTTTTATTAAGAAAACATTGGACCGGAACTAGAGGTGTCCTTAAAGAGATTTTGGACCATCTTTAGAATTTTTTTTTGGAGCATCGTTGAAGACACCTTGTGAAGCTAGTCTTGAGAATATCACAATCTTTGTATTAGATTTATTGGTTTTGTATTTTTATTGGTTTATATTTTTAATTTCTATATGCTTGTAACTTGATGTTATTCTCTCTAAAGGAAGTGTAAATACTAAGAGGTTTTTGCTTACCATTATCTTGGTGGGGTAGTAGATATGAAATATGTTGGCTTCACTAAAACTATGTTTTCTACGTACTAGGGGTTTATATAACAAGAATATTCATTATGTTGCAAGTCTCAGGCCTGCCACGAAAGTAATATGTGTAGCAGGATCCTTGATAGTATTTTTCAAGAGGAAAAACAGAGGTCGAATGGGACGAAGGAAGAAACCAATGAAATCATTCTACATCTCGGACCTAGTGCATTCATTGAGCAGCTCAGACTGTATTGTAGCCTTGGATTGAGGCTCGGATCAGCTAAAACAATCTTCGCACATGTTGCAGCCGAGTTAAGGGCTCATACTCATGGAGTTTATCTTAATTCTAGTACTTGGATAGGTGTGAAGATAATCTTAGAACCTCAGATCACCTTGTAGCTGCAAATAGTATTGAAGGACAAACTTGTGCTTGGACTTGTTTCACATCTGGAGGAGAAAAAAATTATAAAATAGACATCCTGTGCTCACAGACTTTGAAGCACCAACAAACTTGTAACGTGGGACTTTTCTTGTTGATTAGGTAGGAGGTTGGGACTTGACCTGAGTTTTTGAAGGTAAAATTTTTGACAACTTGGAGGAGGGATCGGACCATTGGACAATCTCATTTTAGAGCTCGGATTGTGGGAGACTTATACTTATATCCTCAACACCTTGAAGCTCAGACCTCCAAATATCTAAACACATACCTATAATACATTAGTGTGTAGAGAGTCACAATGCTTGGACTTGTGGAATTATAGAAGTGGTGCAGTGATAATAACATTAACTTAAGGAGTTTCATTAATTACAGGATCAGACCTAGCCTATATTTGGAACAGTGTTGAAGCCTTTTTTAAGAAAACATTGGACCAGACCTCGAGGTGTCTTTAAAGAGTTTTTGGACCATATTTAGAAGTTTTTTTTGGAGCACCATTGAAGAAACCTTGTGAAGCTGGTCTTGAGCATATCACAATCTTTGTATTAGATTTATTGGTTTTGTATTTTTATTGGTTTATATTTTTAATTTTTATATACTTGATGTTATTCTCTTTGAAGGAAGTGTAAATACTAAGAGATTTTTGCTTACCATTATCTTTGTGGGGTAGTAGATATGAAAGATGTTGGCTTCGGTGCAACTTCATTTTCTATGTACTAGGGGTTTAGATAACAAGAATATTCATTATGTTGTAGGTATCAAGACTGCCACGAAAGTAATATGTATAGGAGGATCCTTGACAATAGCTTTCAAGAAGAAAACCAGAGGTCAAATGGGACCAAGGAAGAAACTAGTGAAATCATTCTACAGCTCAGACCTGGTGCATTCATTGAGCAACTCAAACTGTATTGTAGCCTTGGATTGAGGCTCAAATTAGTTAAAAAAATCTTCGCACCCATTGCAGCATAGTTAAGGGCTCAAAATTGTGGAGTTTATCTTAATTCCAGTACTTGGACAGTTGTGAAGATAATATTAGAACCTCAGATCACCATATAGCTGCAAACAATATTGAAGGATAGACTTGTGCTTGGACCTGTTTCACACTTGGAGGAGAAACAAAATTATAAAACAATCATCCTGTGCTCACAGACTTTGAAGCACCAACAAACTTGTAACGTGGGACTATGCTTGTTGACTAGGTAGGAGGTTGGGACATGACCTGAGTTTTTGAAGCTCGAATTTATGACAACTTGGAGGAGTGATCCGACCATTAGACAATCTCATTTAGAGCTTGGAATTTGGGAGACTTATACATATATCCTCAACACCTTGAAGCTCAGACCTCCAAATCTCTAAACACAAACCTATAATACATCGGTGTGTAGAGAGTCACAATGCTTGGACTTGTGGAATTATAGAATTGGTGCAGTGATAATAACATTACCTTAAGGAGTGTGGTCAATTACAGGAGCCAATCTTTGGAATAGTCTTGATGCCCTTTTTTAAGAAAACATTGGACCAGACTTGTAGGTGTCTTTAAAGAGATTTTGGACCATCTTTAGAAGTTTTTTTGGAGCACCAATGAAGACACCTTGTGAAGCTCGTCTTGAACATATCACAATATTTCTATTAGATTTATTGGTTTTGTATTTTTATTGGCTTATATTTTTAATTTATATATACTTGATGTTATTCTCTCTGAAGGAAGTGTAAATACTAAGATTTTTTTGCTTACCATTATCTTTGTGGGTTAGTAGATATGAAAGATGTTGGCTTCACTGTAACTACGTTTTCTATGTATTAGGGGTTTAGATAACAAGAATATTCATTATGTTTTAGGTCTTAGGACTGCCATGAAAGTAATTTGTGTAGCAGGATCCTTGATAGTAGTTTTCAAGAAGAAAACCAGAGGTCGAATGGGACAAAGGAAGAAACCAGTGAAATCATTCTACAGCTCGGACCTAGTGCATTCATTGAGAAGCTCAGACTGTGTTGTAGC
The DNA here is from genome assembly GCA_034641835.2 of Pinus albicaulis. Taxonomy (NCBI): domain Eukaryota; kingdom Viridiplantae; phylum Streptophyta; class Pinopsida; order Pinales; family Pinaceae; genus Pinus; species Pinus albicaulis. The sequence continues at coordinate 2,093,772,868 of CM076575.1, read as the reverse complement.
CTTGGATTGAGGCTCGGATCAGCTAAAACAATATTCACACTTGTTGCATCCAAGTTAAGGGCTTAGACTAGTTGAGTTTATCTTAATTCCAGTACTCAGACAGGTGTGAAGATAATCTTAGAATCTCAGATCACCTTGTAGATGCAAACATTATTGAAGGACAAACTTGTGCTTGGAACTGTTTCACACCTGGAGGAGAAACAAAATTATAAAAAAATCATCTTATGCTCACAGACTTTGAAGCACCAACAAACTTGTAACGTGGGACTATGCTTGTTGACTAGGTAGGAGGTTGGGACTTGACCTGAGTTTTTGAAGCTCGATTTTGTGACAACTTGGAGGGGGGATCGGACCATTGGAAAATCTCATTTTAGAGATTAGACTATGGGAGACTTATACTTATATCCTCAACACCTTGAAGCTCATAACTCCAAATCTCTAAACACAAACTATAACACGTTGGTGTGTAGACAATCATAATGCTTGGACTTGTGGAATTATAGAAGTGGTGTAGTGATAATAACATTACCTTAAGGAGTGTCATCAATTACAGGATCATACCTAGACTATCTTTGGAACAATCTTGAAGCCCTTTTTTAAGCAAACATTGGACCAGACCTGGAGGTGTCTTTAAAGAGATTTTGGACCATCTTTAGAAGTTTTTTTTGGAGCACCATTGAAGACACCTTGTGAAGCTAGTTTTGAGAATATCGCAATCTTTTTATTAGATTTATTGGTTTTGTATTTTTATTGGTTTATAATTTTAATTTCTATATACTTGATGATATTCTCTTTAAAGGAAGTGTAAGTATTAAGAGGTTTTTTCTTACCATTATCTTTGTGGGGTAGCAGATATGAAAGATGTTGGCTTCGTGGAAAATATGTTTTCTATGTACTAGGGGATTAGATAGCAAGAATATTCATTATGCTGCAGGTCTCAGGACTTCCACGAAAGTAATATGTGTAGCAGGATCCTTGATAGTAGTTTTCAAGAAGAAAACCAAAGGTCGAATGGGACCAAGGATGAAACCAGTGAAATCATTCTACAAATTAGACCTGGTGCGTTCATTGAGTAGCTTAGACTATATTGTAGCCTTGGATTGAGGTTCAGATCAGCTAAAACAATCTTTGCACATGTCGCAGCCTAGTTAAGGGCTCAGACTCATGGAGTTTATCTTAATTCTAGTGCTTGGACAGGTTTGAAGATAATCTTAGAACCTCAGATCGTCTTGTAGCTGCAAACAACATTGAAAGACAGACTTGTTCTTGGACTTGTTTCACACTTGGAGGAGAAAAAAAATTATAAAACAGTCATCCTCTATTCACAGACTTTGAAGCACCAACAAACTTGTAACGTGGTACTACGCTTGTTGACTAGCTAGGAGGTTGGGACTTGACCTGAATTTTTGAAGCTCGAATTTGTGACAACTTGGAGGAGGTATCAGAGCATTGGACAATCTCATTTTATATCTCAGAATGTGGTAGACTAGTTATACTTATATCCTCAACACCTTGAAGATCATACCTCCAAATCTCTAAACACAGACCTATAATACATCAGTGTGTAGACAATCATAGTGCTTGGACTTGTGGAATTATAGAAGTGGTGTAGTGATAATAACTTTACCTTAAGGAGTGTCATCAATTACAGGATCAGACCTAGCCTATATTTGGAATAGTCTTGAAGCCCTTTTTTAAGCAAACATTGGACTAGACCTGGAGGTGTCTTTAAAGAGATTTTGGACCATCTTTAGAATTTTTTTGTGGAGCACCATTGAAGACACCTTGTGAAGCTGGTCTTGAGCATATCACAATAATTGTATTATATTTGTTGGTTTTTTATTTTTATTGGTTTATATTTTTAATTTCTATATACTTGATATTATTCTCTCTAAAGGAAGTGTAAATACAAAGAGGTTTTTGCTTACCATTATATTTATGGGGTAGTAGATATGAAAGATGTTGGCTTCACTGCAACTATGTTTTCTATGTATTAGGGGTTTATATAGCAATAATATTCATTATTTTGTAGGTCTTAGGACTTCCACGCAAGTAATATGTGTATCAAGATTCTTGATAGTAATTTTCAAGAAGAAAACTAGAGGTCGAATGGGACCAAGGAAGAAACCAGTGAAATCATTCTACAGCTTGGACCTGGTGCATTCATTGAGCAACGCAGACTGTATTGTATCCTTGGATTGAGCCTCGGATCAACTAAAACAATCTTCGCACCTGCTGCAGCCAAGTTAAGGGCTCAGACTCGTGGATTTTATCTTAATTCCAGTACTCAGAAAGGTGTGAAGAAAATATTAGAACCTTAGATCACCTTGTAGCTGCAAACAATATTTGAGAACAAACTTGTGCTTGGACCTGTTTCTCACCTGGAGGAGAAAAAAAATTATAAAACAGTCATCCCATGCTCACAGACTTTGAAGCACCAATAACCTTGTAACGTGGGACTACGCTTGTTGACTAGGTAGGAGGTTGGGACTTGACCTGAGTTTTTGAAGCTCAAATTTGTGACAACTTGGAGGAGGGATTAGACCATTGGACAATCTCATTTTAGAGCTTGGACTGTGGGAGACTTATACTTATATCCTCAACACCTTGAAGCTTAGACCTCCAAATCTCTAAACACAGACCTATAATACACCGATGTGTATAGAGTCACAATGCTTGGACTTGTGGAATTATAGAAGTGGTGTAGTGATAATAACATTACCTTAAGGAGTGTAATCAATTATAGGATCAGATCTAGCCTATCTTTGGAACAGTCTTGACGCCGACCTTGAGGTGTCTTTAAAGAGATTTTGGACCATCTTTAGAAGTTTTTTTGGACCACCGTTGAAGACACCTTGTGAAGCTAGTCTTGAGCATATCACAATCTTTGTATTAGATTTATTGGTTTGGTATTTTTATTAGTTTATAATTTTAATTCCTATTTACTTGATGTTATTCTCTCTAAAGGAAGTGTAAATACTAAGAGTTTTTTTTCTTACCATTATATTTGTGGGGTAGTAGATATGAAATATGTTGGATTCGCTGCAACTATGTTTTATATGTACTAGGGTTTTTAGATAACATGAATATTAATTATGTTGTAGGTCTCAGGACTTCCATGAAAGTAATGTGTAGCAGGATCCTTGATAGTATTTTTCAAGAAGAAAACTAGAGGTCGAATGGGACCAAGGAAGAAACTAGTGAAATCATTCTATAGCTCGGACCTGGTGCATTCATTGAGCAACTCAAACTGTATTGTAGCCTTGGATTGAGGCTCGAATCAGCTAAAACAATATTCACACATGTTGCAGCCTAGTTAAGGGCTTAGACTCGTGGAGTTTATCTTAATTCCAGTACTCAGGTAGGTGTGAAGATAATCTTAGAACCTCAGATCACCTTGTAGCTGCAAACAATATTGAAGGACAGACTTGTGCTTGGACCTGTTTCACACCTGGAGGAGAAAAAAATTATAAAACAATCATCCTGTGCTCACAGACTTTGAAGCACCAACAAACTTGTAACATGGGACTATGCTTGTTGACTAGGTAGGAGGTTGGGACTTGACCTGAGTTTTTGAAGCTAGAATTTGTGACAACTTGGAGGAGGGATCGTACCATTGGACAATCTCATTTTAGAGCTCAGAAACAATGGTAACAGGATTCCTTGCAAGAATTTTTAAGAAACATGTAGGTCCTTTTATCTGTTGCGAGATACTTGCAAAGTGCAGTTCTGCTTATAGTCTCTAAAGGGTGCAAGAATCATTTTATGCGGCCTTATGCACATTCTTGTTTGAATTTTTAAGGAATTTATGATTTTTACATTAGCTACATGTAGAATGTGGAGCCCGTACTGTTACAGAACATTTTTTCACTATCCCTGCAATCCCCATCTCTCCCATTGGAGGGTCATTTCTGTGATCAATAAGCAATTTCACGCCTTGAAAAGACCATCATTGCATCCCTTTACATGAGAGAAATATTCTTTCTGTTGACAATTCCTTGAGCAGAGCTTCAAAAACCCTTGTTTTTGCCTTGGTGCGAGTAGTCAGTTCTTCCCTCACACTGATGAGGAAGATTAACACTAGGCCCCGTGCTAGTTGGCGCTCTATCCTAGTTAGCCACCCACGCCAAGCTGTTTATGGAATGTTTTTTAAAAATAGAGGCAGAGATTCCACTCCAACAACTTTGAGGATGAGTCATTGGGAGTGGTTGGACTGAATAACGACAGACTCCCTCCTTTAGTTTATGGTTTCCACCTCTTATGGGAACCTGCTAAAGGATAGGCCTTCGTCCCACCTTTGTAGGGATCCTAAACTGCTCTTTTTCCTGCATAAAAAGAAATTATCTCTCCTTGCATAAGCTAGCTGAACATGGAGAATTGAGTACACTATAGCTGAATTTTTGAAGAGATAGAACAAGGAAGAACTTTGTTGAGAGAGCTTAAGCCCATACCTTCATCCCATCTAAATCCCCTGACGAGTATCTGAGACGCGCTTTGGTTGAACCCCACTGGAGGAGAATGCGACGTCAAAGCTTTGGTTGTACCTCTTCCTTCTATCAATACATACACGTGACTATTGTTTGGTTCCCATTTTGTGTTATGTAATTTGTTTAATGCAATATGCTTAGCCCTCTTTGACTGGATAGTAGTTATGAATGAAGTTATTATGTCATATGATGTTCTTGTTTGCTACTCTATGTGTAGGTATCTGAGAATGACTGCAGAAGGATTGTGACTTGTTGAGGTAGGAGAAAGATACCACCACCACTACAGCTATGACGACGACATTGGATTCCAGGTAGGTCAATATACCGTGTCCTCTTTTCATTTAGTAATTAGGAATCAACAATTTAGCATGTCTCTTTGTTTCTAGACCCACTCTATGGCTGGAGGGATCACCTTTGTCCACAGAGGGGATTTACGTGAATAATAAATTAGTGGGCATCTCATGTTATTTTTGGCTCTTTGGGCGTACCGAACATTAGTTAAGAATGCAACCGGATTCACTCCTTTTCATTTGGTTTATGGTCTGGAAGATACTCTCCCGATTGAGTGTGAAATACCTTCGCTCAAGTTGGCTGTTAAATTACTGCCAAACACTTCTCTAGAAAAAGAGCATCTTGTTTACTTAGAAAGGTTGGATGAAACCTATCGCTTTGCTGATTTGGTTATCGAAGCACAAAAAAATCAGTTCAAAGCTCATTTTGACCAATCATTTTTTCCTCGTTCTTTCATTGAAGGAGACCTCATCCTCCTGTACGACCAAGCCCATGATAAGCTGGGGGCAGGAAAATTTCAACCCATGTGGCATGGGCCCTACATTATTAAACATGTTATGCAAAATGGGGCCTATGAGCTCATTGATTACGAAGGTCATCCTTTAGAACAACCCATAAATGGGTTACATCTCAAAAAAAATTATGGATGAGTCATTCATGCATGATATGTATACATAGGTGTTGTTTTCAATTCTGTACATGTTTTAGTTTGGTGTGCTTTTCGAGCATTTTTGCCTACTTATTGGGTCTTGATTATTGTCCAAATGTCTATTACCCCTTATGTCGGTTTCGCGGATGGTGCTTCCCACACTAACAGGAATTTGTCTTCAGCAGCCTGGGCAATTTATAATCCTACTGGTGAGTTGATAGATCTACAAGGTATTTATCTAGGATGTGTTAGCCATCAATAAATTTTGTCATAAGCAAATGATGGCTAAAACAGGCCTTGAGCCTTCAAGAGATTGTTTTATACGAAACTTCTCATTCTTGAAGTCTGTTGTTCCTTACCAGTTATTGTTCCCTAAGACTATTGTTCCCTTGAAAACAGTCTCCTAAACAGCTCCATTTTCATCATTTCATTCACTGATTTTTGCTCTTATTCATCCTCCATTTTCTCTGGAAAAGCCCCTTGCCTCCTCCTAATTTTCCCTTCATTCTCCTCAAAAGCCCTCGAAATCCCTTTTAGACCATAGAACTCCTTGTTTATGGTTTGAAAATCCTTCCTTTCCCTCTACCGAAACCTGAAAAACCCACAAAAAACCCATTAAAAACCTTTAAAAACTTCTTCCACCCTTTTTTAGGCCTTAAGCCCCCTTCTCTTAAAGCCCTTGGCCCCTTTTTCGCCACGTGACCCAGTCCTGTGACCAAAGAGCTAAGCCCATCGGCATTGGCCTTTTCTCTTTCCCCACAACATTTTTCCTGTGTAAAATTTTTTCTGTCGATGCGATGTTAAACCCCCCAGCGCTTATTCTTCTTCTTCATATAACTAACACCTGTGACCTTATGCAAGCGATCATCGCATCGCATCGTTTTATATCGCATCAGCGCTGTCACATGTTCATAACTACACTTCCCTTTCCCCCTCGCCGATGCGATAAGCTCCCCCTTCTTCAACCCCTGGTCACCTCATCCATCCACGTGACCATTACCTAGCCCCTATGCTAAACCCCCATCGCATCGGCATTTCCATGTGAAATATGCCTTTTCTTCATTTCGCCCGCTCCGATAACAATATCCCGATAAGATCCACACCATAGATCCATAGGATCTAACGGTCCTCGTTCATCCCGACAACCAAACTCTTCTGGACTCACCATCCTTTTTGCAAAGCCCTCATTGAATCATGTGCTAACAACTGGCCCCCACTAAAATCTTGTCGTGCACCTCTCTCCATCGCGCTTCCTCATAGCCGTTGGATCTTAGCCCCCAGATCCAACGGTCTACGATCAATATCGCGCAACTTCTGCTCCCAGAGTTTAACACTCCAAAATCATGCGATACCGGCAGTATTGAAAAATTCACGTGGCATGATACAATTGGATCGTGTTCCCTCCGGGAAAAACCACTTATCGCCCGAGGGTCATGCGAAAACCACCTGTGGTATTTCGAAAACCACTTTTACCTGAATTCGCGCCAAATACAATTTAAAACCAAATTTTCACTGATATTCCTCAATAAACTCCTTCGCCTACATATTCTTCTCCTTCTCACTGCTACATCCACCTCTGCTAGCCTCAAAAGTAATTTTACCAAGCACGCAAGGTTTTATAACATGTTTTATGGTTTGTGTAGGTTTTGCGGTGATTTTAAAGGCCGAAAGCCCCCCTACAGTCCATAAAGGGACAGTGGCTGAGGGTGACGATCCTCAGAACCTGATCAAAATAAAAAGGGGGACGAATCTCATGTTTTAATCAGTGTTTCATGAAGCACTAGTTTTACAGTTAAAACCCTCCAGCGTAGGCCATCTGTATACAAAGAAAGTGAATGGAGATCAGTAAAGTAAGTCAGGATTAAAGTCAGAAGCCCTAAGACCAAAAGACTTAATTTGAAGATCAAAGGGTTTAATCCCACAGTGTAAGAATGAATGCAGTCAGCAAATCAAGATCAAAGACTCTAAAATTATTATGACAGCATAAAGAAAAATCACAGTTAAAACAAGGGATTAAAGGCTAATTCAGTCAGCAGAAAGGACAAAAGCCTGAAGATGATCGGAAAAATACTCAAAGCACAAATTACGAGATTAATATCAGTGATTAAAGAGTTAAAGAGACAAATCAGTCAAGAAAGCCTCCAAAAATGCCACATCATTGAGGCTATTACTCCTCAGAATGCCACCTGCAAGCTGAATTCACCAAAAAAGAGTGCATATTAATTACACAGTCAGAGATATTTCTAAAAAGACAACTCAACATTAACTACCAACCTACCAAATACCCTCCAAGTCAACAAAAGTGACTGAAGTCGATGAAAATTAATGCAGAATTCAATTAATAGAATAGAAAAATAAAAAAACTTCTCCATTTGGTCCTTCAAAGGCTGAGAAGCATTTACTCTGTATTAATTGAACAGATAGACCCTTGTTACACTCCACCTCCTCATTCTTCTATAAATACTTCTGTAGACGACAATATATGGGTTGGTCTCCGGATATCTGTTGCATGTAAATATCGTTTGAAGCAGCTGTAGCTCTGTTTTGTAATTGAAGACACATAAGCTGAGATGAGAAGTTTGAAGCTATAAATACCCACTGGACTTGAAGATTGTAACTGGTTTGAACATCAAATACAAATAGCCGATTTATGGGATCCTGGTCTATGTCAATGGTGATGTGTTTCTCACTGTAAGTTGTTATTTTCCTATTGTTTCCATTCTGTCCACTTTTCTTTGATAAAGAACAAAAAACATAGATTAGGATTTACTTCTGAAGTACCCTAAGTCTCACTGATAAATCTTTATCCTTTATGTTTTCTGTTGATTGTTTATTTAAATATGATTCAATAGAGTATAACCAGTGAAGTGTTGGTAAGCCCATATTTCCTGAGTACAACTTGAGATGTTGTCTTTGGATATTCTTGATAAGTTTGCTAATTAAATATTGAGCTAGAGAAGTCTATGGTTAGCCCTGTCCTCTAGTTTCTTCTACAACAGTTGCTTTGAAAAGTTCCCTTAAGAGTATGTTGAAATCAGGCTAGTTTAAAAGTACTTACCTTATCTTAGACTACTTTTTATGTTTATCATGAATGTTTTCCCTTTGAATATGCTGAAAGCAGGCTAAGTTAAAAGTCTTTACTTGATCTTAATCTATTCTACGTTTTTAAATGTTTTCTCTTGAAAGTACATCAAAAGTAGGCTAGTTTCAAAGTACTTACCTAATCTTAGGTTACTTTTGTGTTTTCCCTTAAGTGCATGTCAAAAGCAGGCTAGTTTAAAAGTACTTACCTGATCTTAGACTGTTCTTTGTTTTTTCATGTGTTTTATTTTTTTGACTCCATTTCTTAGTGTTTCATTCCATAAAATCAACTTAATGAGATCCTTTGACATAGATGACTTGCCCCATGGACCACTCTTGAACCTTGCTGTGTAATTAAATCCTCTTACGACTCCATAGCCCAATGGATTGATGCTGCTCTTTGCCTATCTTATCAGTTGAACCATTATTTCAATTACTTACATCTTCACCCTTCATAAATACTTCCTTCATCTTCATGTTATCCTGCCCAACCAAATAAAAACAAACACCCTTGTTCCTCATAACTAGCCTAAAATCATACTTAAGCTTAAAGAAACATCTTTGAGATAAAAATACTTAGAGATATCCCTCTCTGAATCTAGGATGGCTAGGTCCTCAGATTCCAAAGTGGTTTTATGTAGGCTCTGCAGTGTTTGTACTTGCCAATATTGCAAGCTATGGAGTCCCAACATACTGGCGACCATACTGGGGAATTCTGAGTAAAATCCTTAAAACAAAACACTCTGTATTCAGTACAGAATGAATAGCTTTCTTCAAGCACTACCAAGCATATTGGAAATCATGATAGGACTTTTCTGAATCAGTGGCAATCTAAGTACTTCTTAGGATTCTAACAGACCCTTATCAAACCTTGGAGAAATCAGCTAGTAATCCACATAGTGAACTCTATTTGTCTCATCATCGTAGCTAAGTGTTGAAATAGATATAGGATGCTCTCATAACCCACAGGACTATTAAAAAATCAGAAAACCCAAAAACATTTCAGATTGGTTTTCAAACCTGATTAGTGGTGGTGGACCATAAAACATTTTACCTTCTAAAAAGCTAAAAATTTCCACCTAGCGCCTCCAAAATTTCGAATTGACCTAAATAATCCACTGGGAAACCCATTACTGTCATAAAATCATACAAACTCAGTTAGGGAAACTTTGATGATTAAGTTTTCTTGTTAGAAGATCAGTGATCCTACTAAAGATTGTCATACTTGGTTAAAATTTTCTTATCATTGGGTCTGAAAACATAACATAGTGGCTTCTAGAAGAGTCCACACTAGATCCTATCCTGACCCAAATCCTCCTGAGATAGTTGATAATCTAGAAAGTATACTTAGGAAATCTCCTAAGTCTAAAACTTCAACTGTTGTCAGACCAGTCCATAGAGCTAATTCTGTTTATGAAAACCTTACAGCTCTACAAGATTCATAAGTTGACTTAAGAGACCCATTCAGAACTAGGTCACTTGATGATATAGATCAGATAGACTTTGAGCCTCCACCTTCATCCCAAGATAGAGGTGAACACATTGGTAGCAGAGAAACTACCCCTCCTGATTTCCATATCATTCATAATTTTGGTTTCTCTCATCCTAGATCTGCTCAACAGTCTCTTGCTGGTCCATCCACTTATGTTATCCATACACCCACTGTTCCAACTACCCCATTCCATCAACCCCCTCCCAGATTACATCCTCCACCTGTAAACCCCCCATTTTTCCCACAATCTCCTATCATGGCAACATGGTATGCCCCTCTAGTCCTTCCTTTACCTTTAGTCAATCTGCCACAGGACTATCAGTCCAAGATACCATTATATGATGCCAGTGGTGCTACTACTGCTTCACAACATGTGGACAAGATGAATGACTATTTTGATAGAAATGAGATTGATGATGAAACTTTCAAACTCAGATTGTTTGCTCAAAGCTTAGGGGGAGAAGCAAGAGAAAGGTTCAAAGGCTTAACCCTAATAGTATTAATGACCTCCAAGCTCTCCATCAGTCATTCCTAAACAAATGGGAAGTCAGAAAAAACCCTCTCCAAATTCATTCAGATTACAACAACCTAAAAATAAACACTGGGGAAAGTGTTCAAAATTATTGCACTAGGTTCAATAGTGTTTATAATGCCCTACCCCCAGAATTGAAACCTCCACAAGGCTCAGATTTGGCCAAATTTCCTGAAGGATTCGATCCTGAAATGGCATATCAGCTAAGAGAAAGATATCCTTTGACTTTGGAAGACATGCAGAAAGGAGCTCTAGCTGTGGAAGTAAATCTGATTGAGAAAAGAGCTAGGATGAGGAATGAAAAGAAAGTATCATTTAGGGAGGAAACTACACCTTCCACATCTAGTTCAAAAATGGAAAGAATGATGGAGGAAATGATGAAGGAGATGGGCATACTTGAGAGAGCACAATCTAGAGAAAACCAATCACTTCCCCAAAATAGAAATCAATCTCAAAATCAGAATCAGAACTTTAGGAGAAACCAACCTCAAAACAGACAAAAAGAGGATGATCAACAGATCAGACCTCCTTTCCAAGAAAATTATGTTAATGAGGATGAAGAAACCAATAAACACACAGAGGATGACAACATGAACATGCTGGGAGTAAGCAATGAGGATCCTAATTTCCTTCATGAAAGAAAACAAGCTCTATATACACCTTATGATGACAGAAGACCACAAACTGATTATTATGAAAAATACTCTGAAAATGCCATCATAGGATCACCTAAACAATATGACCTTAAAAGAAAAAGGAATCAAGAAACTCCCAAGAACAAAACCTCTGATAAATTTTCCCTAAATAGCCCTAAAAATACACCCAAAAAGGCAGTTGAAATTCACAAAACAGTGGCTGTAAATTCTGATTTAAACAAACGGAAAAACACCCAAGCCAATGAAAAACAGATTGTTAACCTCAGTAGCGCTGGCATCTCAGCCAGTGCTCCTGAAAAAACCCTTCTAACTGCTGTAAATAATAAAAATCAGCAAGCTGACTTTGCTGAACAAGGAGTGACTAACAAGGCAGAATCAAACATTTTAAAAAGCCAAATTCCTTTTAGCCTAGAGAATGAAATATCTAAAATCAAAATCTCTGTTCCCCTCACTGAGTTAGTCACTCATAATGTATATAGAGGTCAGATTTTGAAGGCTTTAAACGTAGAATATGCTTATGACACAGTTAACTTAAATGATGATACCCCAGAGCTCATTTTTGGACCAAAAATTGAAGGAAAATTTCAAGAAGGAACTACCCCTCCATTCTACATCAGCTTAAACATTCATGACAATATCTTGCACAATGCCATGCTTGATTCAGTAGCATCACATAACCTCATGCCCAAGGTAATAATGGAAAGATTAGGCTTGGAGGTGACTAGACCCTACAAAGATTTATATTCTTTTGATTCAAGCAGGGTGAGATGCCTAGGCCTAATAAAGGATCTGTGTGTTAACTTAGCCCAAATACCAGCCAAGAGTTTAGTGATGGACATTGTAGTGGCTGATATACCCCCCAAATATGGCATGCTTCTTTCAAGATCATGGGGTGCTAAGTTACAAGGCACAATGCAGATGGATATGACTTATGCCACCATCCCTGTCTTCAGTCAACCTAGAAGACTCTATAGGGAAACATACATGAAATATATGGTGAGTAACCAAGAAAGACCAGAAAATTCTCCTCTCTATTCTATACATAGTGACCTTGACTCTTTCATTCTTTTCAATGATGATATTCATAAAGAGCAAGAGTTGGTCTATAAAAAACCATCAAATGCTGTAATCACTGCACATGCAAACATAGTGACAGAAATTGATAAAGAGGAAAACAAAGAGGAGATTAAAAAACAGTTTGCTGATTTAGAAATTTACAGCAAACAGATTAGAGGTCTTGAGGTCCAAAACAACCATAAAAATAGCGTAGATCATGAAAATCAAGAAGAAAAGCCTCAAAACGTTGAAAAACTTGAGGAACACAACACAGAAAAACATAGTGTAGACCCTTGTATAGAACAGAAAGGTGAAGAAGATAGAGAGGACAGTAATAAAACAATTCAAAAATCTGAAAACAGTCCTCTTTGGAACATGAATTTTTATGGGTCTTGCACTAAAAATGATGCAGGAGCAGGCATATGGATACAAAACACTGAAAACAATCATGTTGAAGGACATTCCTATAGGTTAAATTTTCAATGTACAAACAATATAGCTGAGTATGAAGCTCTCCTTTTAGGCCTACATTTATTGAAGAAATTAGGGGCCAAAAGGATAAAATTTCATGAAGATTCTGAGTTGATTATTAGGCAAGTAAATGGGGAATATAGTGCCAAACATCCCTGACTTAGAGCCTATAGAGATGATGCCATGGACTTGCTAAAAATATTTGATGAATTCCAACTTATCTTTGTCCCAAGAAACCAGAATTTCCTTACCAATGGTTTAGCCTTTGCTGCTAGAACTTGTCTTACACCTTATGAAACCAAGCAATGCACCACCCAAGTTAAATTTAAACCAGTTGTCCCAGATAATGAAAAATATTGGCAAGTTTTTTAGGGAGATAAACAAATAGAAGACTTCCTACAGTACAAAAATGGATTTGAAACAACACACTCAGATTCAGATTTTGATGAAGACTATCATGCTGAAGAAAACCCACTTACTAAAGAAGAAAAGTCTCCTGAGATTTCAAGAATAAATCTGTTAACAAATGAATTCCAACATATGATAGAAAATAGCACAGATTTGAAAAATGAAGACCTGGAAGTGCTGCAATCTAAAGACCAAAGCTTTCCAAAAGGACTAGTCCCCTTAGAAGAACTATTTGACTTGAATGATGTGGCCAAAAAGCCAAAAATGGAACCCATAGAAACCGAAGTAGAAGAATGAAACATAGGCAGTGGAGAAAAGCCCAAAATTATCAAACTGTCTAAGACATTGCCAGCTCAAATTAAAATGAAATACATTGAGCTCTTTAAGGAATTTTCTGATCTGTTTGCATGGAGTTATGAAGATCTAAAATCATATGATACAAAAATAATTCAGCATAGTATACCCCTCAAAGAAAACCAGAAACCTTTTAAACAAAAATTGCGCAGAATCAATCCTGTTTAATTACCTATTGTAGAGAAAGAAATAAGAAATATGTATGATGCTGGAATTATTGTCCATGTTAGATACTCAAAGTGGGTGTCTAATCTTGTATCAGTGAGGAAGAAAACAGGAGAGATACGGCTTTGCATTGATTTTAGAAACTTAAACAAAGCCTCACTAAAGGACAACTATCCTTTGCCCAAAATGGAGCATATCCTACAAAAGGTATTTGGTTCCAAAATAATTTCTTTTCTATATGGCTTCTTAGGTTACAATCAAATCTTGGTACATCCTGATGATCAACTTAAAACAGCCTTTACTACACCTTGGGGTGCTTTCATGTACTTGAAAATTCCCTTTGGATTAATGAATGCTGGTGCCACATTTCAGAGAGCCATGGATATTGCATTTTCAGAAGAAATAGGTTACTTCATTGTGATTTACCTTGATTACATAACTGTTTATTCTAAAATAGATGAAGAACACCTAATACACTTAAGAAAGGTCTTTGAAAAGTGTAGAAAATTTGGATTGTCCTTAAATCCAAAGAAAACATTGTTTGGTCTCCAAGAAGGTAAACTTCTTGGGCATATCATATCAAAACAAGGAATAAGGATAGATCCAAAGAGGATTGATGGCATATTACAAATCAGCCATCCCGAAAAACATCAAGGAACTTCAATCTTTCATTGGAAAGATTAATTTCTTGAGAAGGTTCATAACCAATCTAGTTGAACTTCTTAGAAATATAACAAACATGCTTAAAAAGGAAGAAGGAGTTAAATGGACCTTAGAAGCAAAGAAATCATTTGAACTGGTGAAACAAGCACTCACTAAAACACCAGTTCTTATCAGTCCTGATTTTTCAAAAGATTTATTCATTTTTTCATTTGCATCAGAACATACAGTAGTTGTTGTCCTATTACAGAAAAATTTGAATGGACAAGAGCAGCCCATTACATTTTTCAGCAAAGCATTGAGAGATGCACCTATGAAGTACAACATAATGGAAAAACAAGCCTTTGCCTTGGTCAAAGCCTTAAAAGACTTCAGAGTTTACATTTTACATTCCCACATGATAGCATTTGTGCCTCATTCAGTGGTGAAAGACATATTGACCCAATATCCAAATGGAAAAAGAGGAAAGTGGATTGCTGTAATTTTAGAGTATGACTTAGAAATCAAACCCACTAAACTCATAAAGGGTCAAGGAATAGCAAAACTGATGGCTGAATCTAACTTCCAAACTCTTGATATAAACATGTTTAATGCATTAGATGAACAGGAGGAGTTTTTAACTCCAATTATTGAAGATCGTTTTCTAAATTCATCTTGGTATGCTAATATTTTGTATGTTTTTCTCAATCTTAATGTTCCTCCTGGTTTTTCTAAAACAAAGGCAAGATTTTTAAAGTTGAAAGTTGTAAATTACTACATTTTGAATAAATGTTTATATTGGAAAAATGCTAGTGTATTATTGCTTAAATTTTTTCCTAAGAATGATGCAGATAAGATCCAGCATGAGTTTCATGAAGGAGAATGTGGAGGCCACCTCTACTGGAAATAAACTGCTAATAAAATCCTTAGAGTTGGTTATTACTAGCCCACTCTCTTTCAAGATGTCCATAAGATGATTATTGCCTATCATAAATGCCAAATATTTGAAGGCAAAAGAAAACTGCTTCCCTTACCTCTGCAACCAATCATTGTTGAAGCTCCTTTTCATCAGTGGGGTCTAGACTTCATTGGGGAAATCCATTCTCCCTCATCTGCTCAACATAGATGGATCCTCACAGCAACAGACTATTTTACCAAATGGATAGAAGCCATCCCCTCTAGGAATGCCATAGATTCAGTCATTATTTCTTTCCTTCAGAATCATATACAGTCTAGATTTGTTTATCCTAGAAAGATCATAACTGATAATGCTGCTGCATTTGGGTTTAAAAAGATGGTACATTTCTGTCACAAGTATCAGATCATATTGGGTCATTCCACAACTTATTACCCTTAAGGTAATGGGCTGGCAGAATCGTCAAATAAAAGTCTAGTAAACATTATCAAGAAGTTGTTGGAAGATAACAAGAAATCATGGCACAATAAGCTAGTACATGCTTTATGGGCAGACAGATTGACAGTTAAGAAGTCAATTGGGATGTCTCCCTACTAGCTAGTTTATGGAATTGATGCAATATTTCCAACCAGCTTGGGAGTGCCAGTCATGAAGCTGATCCAGGTAGTACAGTCTGAAGATGATGATGTAACAAGAAGAATAAACTAGACTATACATTTATAGTAAACCAAAGAAGAAGTATACATCAGAGCACAACAACTACAAGAAAACATCAAGAAGTTGTTTGACAAAAGAACCAAGGCAAGTGATTTCAAGATTGGTGATAAAGTTTCGAAATGGAATTCAAGAAGAGAAGATAAGGGAAAACACGAGAAGTTTGATAACTTATGGTAGGGCCCTTATCTCATCCAATCTGCTATTGGAAACAATGCATTTTTTCTGCAAGAGTTGGATGGAGCTGAATATTTTGGAGGTCCTGTCAATGGCAGGGTTCTCAAGAATTATTTTGTTAACTGATATTTTGAGTTTCAAAGCTTTTGTTCTTTGTATATGTCATTGCTTTCAATTTAAGAAAAATAAAAATACAAAAACAATAGAAAAAACAAAAGAGGGCAGAAGTAAAACAAGAAAGGTACAACCCCATACCAAAAAAAAAAAAAAAAATTGAAAGTGTGCAAGCTTAAATGCCACTCCCAAAAACAACATTGCTATTTTAATCATACATCCTAATCATGACTAAGATAGATTTCAATTTGTCTGCTGATAGATTAGTGAAGAAGATTTGACAAACTGTCCAATCTTGGCTTATTAGTAGATTATATTAGGTTAGAAATACAATGGTTCAAACAAATTAAAAATCTGAACCAAAGGAAGAAAAGAACATCTCAAAAAGATCAAATCAGAGCTGCAAAAGAAATGAAGGATGCTTTTTGATATTCAGATCTTAAGCCTTCTCAGTTTTGTTTCAAATTTCTGCAAATAAAGTCTATGTACAGCTTGTACATATAGCCATAGACATCATGTAAAATGATACGACCCAATCCTGATTTGACTATGTTTAAATTTCTGTTTTAGAAAATAGAGAATAAATTCTACCAGATAGTTTAATCCTGGCAGATAGTAGCTTAGGTAGAGAATTTATGAGTTCAACAGTCTAATCTGAACTCATGGAAGAAAAAAGGGTAGATTTAGATTAGTTCTTCCTACTTTCAAAAGAATAAAATGTTGATGTTTAAGGTCTGCAAGTCCAAATGCACCTTCTGAAGAAAAAATGTTAGGAAGTAGGCTGTGTAGGTAGAATGATTGGGAGAATTTATTTGCTGATATGAAATACTAATCATATTTTCTAAAAAGTAGCATAATCATTGAAGAAGAGGTTGTCATGGATAAAGGCACAGGTCTACATCCCAGAGATCAAATTCTGAAGATTCTTGACACCTCCAAGGAGCTGCCATCCCCAAGTGGAGCCACTATTAGCCATCAGTAAATTTTGTCATAAGCAAATGATGGCTAAAACATGCCTTGAGCCTTCAAGAGATTGTTTCATACGAAACTGCTCATTCTTGAAGTATGTTGTTCCTTACCAGTTGTTGTTCCCTAATACTGTTGTTCCCTTGAAAAATGTCTCCTAAACAGCTCCATTTTCATCATTTCATTCACTGATTTTTGCTCTTATTCATCCTCCATTTTCTCTGGAAAATGCCCTTGCCTCCTCCTAATTTTCCCTTCATTCTATTCAAAAGCCCTTGAAATCCATTTTAGACCATGGAACTCCTTGTTTATGGTTTGAAAATCCTTCCTTTCCCTCTGCCGAAACCTGAAAAACCCACAAAAAACCCATTAAAAACCTTTAAAAACTTCTTTCGCCTTTTTTTAGGCCTTAAGCCCCCTTCGCTTAAATCCCTTGGTCCCTTTTTCGCCACGTGACCCAGTCCTGTGACCAAAGCGCTAAGCCCATCGGCATTGGCCTTTTCTCTTTCCCTGCAACCTTTTTCCTATGTAAAAAGTTTTTCGCCGATGCGATGTTAAACCCCCCAACGCTTATTCTTCTTCTTCATATGACTAACACCCGTGACCTTATGCAAGCGATCATCGCATCGCATCGTTTTATATCACATCGATGCTGTCACATGTTCATAACTTCACTTCCCTTTCCCCCCTGCCGATACGATAAGCTCCCCCTTCCTCAGCCCCTGGTCACCTCATCCCTCCACGTGACCATTACCTAGCCCCTATGATAAACCCCCTTCGCATCGGAATTTCCATGTGAAATCTGCCTTTTCTTCGTTTCGCCCGCTCTGATAACAATATCCCGATAAGATCTACACGCATAGATCCATAGGATCTAACGGTCCTCGTTCATCTCGAAAACCCAACTCTTCTGGACCCACCATCCTTTTCGTAAAGCCCTCATCCAATCATGTGCTGACAACTGGCCCCCACTAAAATCTCATCGTGCACCTCTCTCCATCGCGCTTCCCTGTAGCCGTTGGATCTTACCCCCCAGATCCAACGATCTACGATCAATATCGCGCAATTTTTTCTCCCAGAGTTTAACACTCCAAAATCACGCGATACCGGTGGTATTGAAAAATCCACGTGGCGCGATACAATTGGATCACGTTCCCTCTGAGAAAAACCACTTACTACCCGAGGGTCACGCGAAAACTACCCATGGTATTTCGAAAACCACTTTTACCTGAATTCGTGCCAAATATAGTTTAAAACCAAATTTGCGCTGATTTTCCTCAATAAAATCCTCCGCCTGCATATTCTGCTCCTTCTCACTGCTCCATCCACCTCCGCTAGCCTCCAAAGTAGTTTTACCAATCACACAGGGTTTTACAACATGTTTTATGTTTTGTGTAGGTTTTGCGGTAATTTTAAAGGCCAAAAGCCCCCCTACAGTCCATAAAGGGACAGTGGCTGAGGGTGATGATCCTCAGAGCCTGATCAAAAGAAAAAGGGGGACGAATTTCATGTTTTAATTAATGTTTCATGAAGCATTGGTTTTACAGTTAAAACCATCTAGCACAAGCCATATGTATACAAAGAAAGTGAATGAAGATCAGTAAAGTAAATCAGGATTAAAGTCAGAAGCCCGAAGACCGAAAGACTTAATTTGAATATCAAAGGGTTTAATCCCACAGTGTAAGGATGAACGCAGTCAGCAGATCAGGATCAAAGAATCTGAAATGATTATGAGGGCATAAAGCAAAAGCATAGTTAAAACAACAGATTAAAGTCTAATCCAGTCAGCAGAAAGGACAAAAGCCCAAAGATGATCGGAAAAAGACTCAAAGCACGAATTAAGAGATTAATATCAGTTTTTAAAGAGTTAAAGAGACAGACCAGTCAAGAAAGCCTCCAAAAATGCCACATCATTGAGGCTAGTACTCCTCAGAATGCCACTTGCAAGCTGAATTCACCAAAAAAGAGAGCATATTAATTACACAGTCAGAGATATTTCTAAAAAGAAAACTCAGCATTAACTTCCAACCTACCAAAAACCCTCAATGTCAACAAAAGTGACTGAAGTCGATGAAAATTAATGCAGAATTCAATTAACAGAGTAGAAAACTCAGAAAAATTCTCCATTTGGCCCTTTAAAGGCAGAGAAGCATTTACTCTGTATTAATTTAACATATAGACCCTTCGTACACTCCACCTCCTCATTCTTCTATAAATACTTCTGTATAAGACAGTATAAGGGTTGGTCTTCGGATATTTGTTGCATGTAAATAGCTTTTGAAGCAGCTGTAGCTCTGTTTTGAAATTGAAGACACATAAGCTGAGATGAGAAGATTGAAGCTGTAAAGACCCACTGGACTTGAAGATTGTAACTAGTTTGAACATCAAATACAAATAGTTGATTTATGGGATCCTGGTCTATGTCAATGGTGATGTGTTTCTCACTGTAAATTGCTATTTTCCTATTGTTTCCATTCTGTCCACTTTTCTCTAATAAAGAACAACAAACATAGATTAGGATTTACTTTTGAAGTACCCTAAGTCTCACTGATAAATATTTATCCTTTATGTTTTCTGCCAATTGTTTATTTAAAGATGATTCAATAGAGTATAACCAATGAAGTGTTGGTAAGCCTATATTTCTTGAGTACAACTTGAGATGTTGTCTTTGGATGTTCTTGATAAGTTTGCTAATTAAATATTGAGCTAGAGAAGTTTATGGTTAGCCCTGTCCTCTAGTTTCTTCTCCAACGGTTGCTTTGAAAATCTCCCTTAAGAGTATGTTGAAAGCAGGCTAGTTTAAAAGTACTTACCTGATCTTAGACTACTTTTTATGTTTATCATGAATGTTTTCCCTTTGAATATGCTAAAAGCAGGCTAAGTTAAAATTACTTACTTTATCTTAAGCTATTCTACATTTTTAAATGTTTTCTCTTGAAAGTACATCAAAAGCAGGCTAGTTTCAAAGTACTTACCTGATCTTAGGTTACTTTTGTGTTTTCCCTTAAGTGCATGTCAAAAGCAGGCTATTTTAAAAGTACTTACCTGATCTTAGACTGTTCTTTGTTTCTTCATGTGTTTTACTTCTTTCACTCCATTTCTTAGTGTTTCATTCCATAAAATCAACTTAAAGAGATCCTTTGACATAGATGACTTGCCCTGTGTACCACTCTTGAACCTTGTTGTGCAATTAAATCCTCTTATGATTCCATAGCCCAATGGATTGATGCTGCTCTTTTCCTATCTTATCAGCATAACCATTCTTTCAATTACTTACATCTTCACCCTTCATAAAGACTTCCTTCATCTTCATGTTATCCTGCCCAACCAAATAAAAAAAAACACCCTTGTTCCTCATAACTAGCCTAAAATCATACTTAAGCTTAAAGAAACATCTTTGAGATACACATACTTAGAGAGATCCCTCTCTGAATCTAGGGTGGCTAGGTCCTTAGATTCCAAAGTGGTTTGATGTAGGCTCCGCAGCGTTTTTACTTGCCAATCTTGCAAACTATGGAGTCCCAAAAGGATGGACTACAAACAATGTCGCTGAGTATAGTCCTGTTCTCAAACTATTAACCGAGGCAATCAACCTCGGCATACACGCATTTCTTGTAAATCTAGATTCACAACTTGTTGTTCTTTAGCTCAATGGGAATTATTCGGTCAAAAACCCATACATTCTGAGATTATATTTACGTGTTTGTTTGCTAGAAAGACATTTTGATTTTATCACATATCAACATATTCCTAGACGAATGAATGCATTAACTGATACAGTGGCTAACATTGTATTAGATAGACATTTGCATAATCTATAAAATCATCATCATATGTAAAAGATCCATGTAGGCAAATATATATATATATATATATATATATATATATATATATCGAATGTTTGCCAGTGTGCATCATAAACTCAAAAATATGTGTGTTTCTGTTACATCTTGAGACACCATGTCTCTCAAAATATGTAGATATAAAACCTAGGTATCTAATCGGCGTGATGCTCATGGTAGCATGTCACTGACCGTACGAGCCACCTCAGTAAGCGGTGAATGCGGCTTGGTACCCCTATGGTATGTCTCTGGTAGGCTCGAGAAACATCATTGAATCATGCATAGTCCGGGACTCCATGTGTGATTCCCTCTAGGTTGTGCACGATCTCCTCCTCCTCACCTCCCTCGCCATGAGGGATTCGCCTCGCTATCGGAGACATGCCTGCAGGTCTCTCTGGGCCAACATTTGAAAGTGCATGTATTTAAAGTTAGAACATACATCATAAAAAATCATAACACTCATGAAAATTAAAAAATGAGTCTTACCCAAATCTTCATCCCAATCATCTCCCTCTGGGAGTGGGAGGTCCGGACCACCAGTAAAATCTGTACTAGAGTAGGGCCAGTCCTCCACCATAATCAACTCCCAATGGAGCCAATCAAAGAACTCCGGTCTCTAGGACATCTGTTGGCCGCCCCCTACCCTTGGCATCAGAGCTGCCCATCGGGCCATCCGTGGTTCCCTCACTGGCAGTGTCGGGACTATGACCTCTTGACGCTGGAAGATTAGTAGTTGTTCCAGGAAGAAAGATACTAGGATAGACCCATAACCAAATTGCTTCAGTTTGGTCTTCTTGAACTTTTTCAGCTAGTGTTTCATATTTATTGTCACGGCCTCTACCCAGTTGTATATGGTCGGTGTTAAGCAGTCTACAGCAAGAAGTAGTTGTGTCTTTGTTGCTTCGTGTGGTGCTTGGGATCCTGCAGCTCGTATGATGGTATGTAGCACTATTTTTAGTGCCAATTCTGGGATAGTCTAGATATCGACTTTCCCACTTCCTGATCCTTTCCATGCCCCTGGAAATACCCTATCAATCACCATGGACATGTTCTCCATGCAAGGCCAGGTGCCAGTTAGGATTGGTGCTGCTCCCCTCCGCGATAATCCTGTTATGAAGTAGACATCAGAAACATCAATCTCAAGTTCTTGATCTCAAAGGATGAACTTTTCCTGATTCTAATCCCATATGCTGATCAAATACTGTAGTAGCTCTGGTTGAGCTCAGAGACACGGTGTCAAGAAGAACTTCTTTAGTCCACAGTCTTTGAGAGCTTCCATGCATCTCTCATTTTCCATGGCAAGCTCATCCTCTTCATTGTGTTCTCGTTATTTCTATTCAATTACCATTTTGCCGCTCTCTACTTGCAAACATGTTCATATGGATAGTATTAGCCATTTTTTAAGCTTGGATTTGTAAAAATTGGGTATTTAAAATGCATTTTCTGCACAAAAATGGTCTGCGTGGTTGGCGCAACTGTTTCTCAAACAATCGCACTAATGGGCGCACCCTAGTTCAGAAAAATGGGTGATTGGCGCGAGTCTGTGCCCGAAACTCACGCCAATCTTCGTGCCCTAAAATTTAAATCTCCTCCCCTACAAATCAAAATTGGAGGTTGCACGCAGTAAAAGAGGGCTTAAAATGAAGGGAGAGATATCGGCTCTTACCTAGAACTAATGGATTCGAAATTGTTCTGCCGAATCGTCTGCAATCGTCACCGCAAGATCACACTGTAAACTGGGTAACTATTGCTCCACAAGAGGTAAAAAGTGAAAAGTAATTGTTTTTACTATTTTTGGCATTTTTATAACTTTTCACAACCCTAATTAGGTTTTAAAACATGTTTTTCGATTATTTTATTATATTATTTTCGAGAAATGGGTTTTACACGTGTCTCTTGTGCAGCGACAGGTTTTCTCCAGGCCATAGTGATGAAGTAACGAGTTATATTTTATAATTTTTCAGACTCGGTAAAACATGAAAAGGTCACTACTAGAGTCATCTTTCAGCTCTTTTTTGACTCTCTAAAATTGAAAAGATTGCCGAGACTCTTGTCGTTTTGAACTCGTTAAATGGTTGCAAAGAGATATCTACCCAGTATACGTTTACCCCTTTTTCGGGCTAGGATATATTATTTACAAAAAAGGAATACCTTAGCCTATCGCGACTAAGAGGTTCTTTCAGATATTATTTTCTACCTTTTCAGATCTGAGAGACTATTTATGAAAAGGGTTATGTTGGAGTTTTCTTTTCTGCCTTCTTTTCAAACTCTCTAAACATGAAAAGATGTCAAGTCCTCTCTTTGTCAGACTCATTAAAATTTTGATGACATAAGACTTCGTCACTATGACGTTACTCGAGTTCCTCCTTCCTAGGGCTCGTAAAATGTACTAGGTTGGATTTTTCTGAAGGAAAAACTTACAGCACAAGCATATGCTATCCCCTTCAAGCTTGTTTTAAAAAATAATTGGGGTACTCGCCAAAAATGGTGGGGGAAAATGGAACCAGATTTTAGTTGTGTTGGCATTATGTCGCTCTTGAACATGGCACTTGTTTGCATTCGTGTCGGGTTGGGGACATCTCACTTTGTCATTTTTTGCCTCCATAGGTTTGGGTAATATCTTTTGACCTCTCATCTGCTCTTTGCCACATCATCATGACCTCAGATCCCTTGATTTCAAATACTTCCGAATCCAATGTCATGTCACTAATATGTTCAAGAGAAGTTTTCCTTTGCAGTTTTCGACCTTCCTCTAATTCTTTGTTGGTCCTGATTCACTAGCATCATGTTCCTCTGTCTCGTGTTGATGATGTGGAAAACATTATGGCCCTCCTTCGACCAGGTCACTTCCTGTCAACTTCAGCTTATTATCCAGGAATCTGATCTAGAGACTCCCTTCTGGTACCTTGGAGCCTGCATGCCTCAATGGCAGGTTCTTCGCATTCGATGCAAGGTTCACATCATTGGCCTTCGATCGAGTGATTCTGTAGGTGTTTGATGTCAGATCACTATTCACATTCAATGGATTGTACCTTTCGTACCTTGAGGGCCATTGTCATTATTAGTGGTTTCTCTCGCGTCTGTTAATAGCTTCCATCATTGGATGGCAATCAGAAGATTTTCTTGCATGTTTGACTTCAGCTCATATATTCGCATGCTTGAATTTGTACTTGTTCGGGTCAAGATGGAGCGCAAGACCCTGGGTTTTGTCTGATAAAATCCAGGCTGCGCATTCTTTTCGATTATCATGACTCTTTTGATTGGATGGTTGCGACCATACCTGAGTCTATTTGTTGATCCTTACTGTTGGATGGCTGCGTCCATACCTCGGACCTTAGTTTTATGTAATTTATTATGAATGATTGCGCCCATACCAGACATTCATGTATCAAAGATATCAGTTTTATTTGTAATTGCAGGTTTCCGACAATGGTGTTTAGTTCAAACGCGCTCTCATAAAGCATTTCGCCCCTCCCTCTCCCTCAGACCTCACGCTTTAGGGGGCATTTATTACACAGAATTTTGTCACTATCCCTGAAATCCCCATCTTGCCCATTGGAGGGTCATTTATGTGATCAATAAGGAGTGTCATGCCTTGCAAAGACCATCATTGCATCCCTTTACATGAGAGAAATATTCTTTCTATTGAAAATTCCCTGACCAGATATTTAAAAACCCATGTTTTTTCATTGGCGCGAGTAGTCAGTTCCACCCTTGCGCCGATGAGAAAGATTAACACTGGGCCCTGTGCCAGTTGGCACTCTATCTCAGTTAGCCACCCGCGACAAGATGTTTATGGAATGTTTTTTAAAATAGAGGCAGAGATTCCACTCCAACAACTTCGAGGATGAGTCATTGGGAGTGGTTGGACTGAATAACCACAGACTCCCTCCTTTAGTTTATGGTTTCCACCTCTTATGGGAAACTCCTAAAGGATAGGCCTCCCTCCCACCTTTGTAGGGATCCTAACCTCCTCCTTTTCCTCTATAAAAAGAAGCTATCTCACCTTGCATAAGCTAGTTGAACATGGAGAATTGAGTACACTATAGTTGAATTGTTGAAGAGATAGAACAAGGAAGAACTTTGTTGAGAGAGAATAATCCCATACCTTCGTCCCATTCAAATCCTCTAACGAGTATCTGAGATGTGCTTTGGCTGAACCCCGCTGGAGGAGACTGTGACATCAAAGCTTTGGTTGTACCTCTTCCTTCTATCAATACATACACGTGACTATTGTTTGGTTCCCATTTTGTGTTATGTCATTTTTTTAATGAAATATGCTTAGCCCTCTTTGACTGGCCAGTAGTTATGAATGAAGTTATTATGTCGTATGTTGTTCTTGTTTGCTGCTCTATGTGTAGGTATCTGAGCATGACTGCAGAAGGATTGTGACTTGCCGAGGCAGAAGCGAGAGGCCACCACCACTACAACTACGACGATGACATTGGATTCCAAGTAGGTCGATCTACCGTGTCCTCTTTTCATTTAGTAATTAGGAATCAACACTTTAGCATGTCTCTTTGTTTCTAGACCCACTCTAGGGCTATAGGGATCGCCTCTGCCCGTAGAGGGGATTTACCTGCATAACACGTATCTTGTTTAACTAATAAATAACTACCACAATTTCCAAAAGGAGGATGCTATTTAAATTTTAATGATGAATTGTAGTGTGTAAGACACACTTCTATGCTCCAGAATTTAAAGAGAATATTGTAGCTTGAAATTCGGGATGCAGCCATTTAGATCTCGTATAGCAGCGTTGAAATATGGTCAGAATCTTGATAAACAATCATCTACCAAAATCCTATTCCTCTTGGAATTGTTTATTGGTTTTTATAAAATATAGAGTAGGTTGCTTTTGAATGGATTGGTTGACATCCTTTTCGAGATTCGAGGCTCTTTTGCAATTCATATTGCTTCTCTATGCGATCTAACCAAATCATGACTTTTGATTTGTGGCATGCAATTTTTAGTGGCAAGGGAATACTATGGCTAATGAAGGCACTGAGGTGTAGATTATTAACCTTTAATTCTGACCTCCTACACAAACTACCAAATATTATCTCTTGAATCATGAAGAAAAGAAATAATTATAACTGAACACTCAACATATTCTTCTGCAAATTCTCAGAATTTTGTAACAGATATTGACAATCAATATTCCAGGCAACAAATTTCTGGTAAGAATAAAAATATCTTTACCTCAATTTCTTATCCATCCTGGTCTCCGCTTGCACCAGCACTCAACAGGCTCTTACGCTTATCTACCTTTGGCTTTGGAATACATGTAACAATAGCTACACAATTCAAAAAAGAAAACATAAAGCATGCTTATTCTTTGCAATTCAATCCATAGAAACATCCTTCAAAGAGTGTAATTGTAGCCCAAAAATATGAAAATTATCAAGTGTAATATGCATGCACATTCAAACTTACGGAGGCTTTTCCTAAAAGTAGCAGATGGATCATACTCAAGATCACTAGGATCTGGAGCGTATCCTGAACGAGTAAATAATAAATGAGCATACACACTCCCATTATTCTTTACAACCTGGAAATAAATACAAAAATTACACCATTATACTTCAATATGATAAAACCTGTTCTAGTATCCACCAAGTATGTCAACCAATCCAAGTGTTTTATATTAACATCTTATATGCCAACTGATATTTAAATCAAATAGTCAAAAATCTAATATGGTATAAGGTAAGATCACATTACAAGTATTAACAAAAAAACAATTATATATACCAAAACGAGAATTTACATTGAATTATCTCAAATACCTCTGAAGGATGGTAAACTATTCTATGTTTTCGAACACTGTTTGGGCCCCATACTACAAAAGGTACATTGGTTTCTTGCCAGACAAGAGCTGCTTCATTGCTAAAATCATAGAACCTCTCATTCTCAGAGAGATAGAGCCACATATCCTGAATCATTTAAAAAGTACAGAAAAATTAGGCTGGAGTTCACAAGTTCATGGCAACCACAATGTGAACCACGCGATAGTACGTAAAATAAGCCCCAATTAATGGTAGTTGGGTTTTAACATTGTTACCAGGAAAATCTAACAAGACACTCTCTAATGACAGTGAAACTTTAAGATAATAATAATAAAATGAGACTCGAATAGTGTTTCATTCCAGATAAATAATCTAGTTCTGCATATCTAAAAGGAATTAATGTCCTTTAAGTGTATCCTCGTATATTCCCTCGATTGGCATAATAATAAGCGTAGTTAGCATAACAAGGCTTAGCTGTGTGCACAGTAAAAATTTGAGGAGGTTTAGTTGCATCTGATAAATGTTGCAAAAGGCTTAGGGATATTCATTTCCTTGCATGGGACTTGGGCATATTCCCTTTGGTAGATATATTATGATAAGTTTACTTAGCAGTTAATCCATTAGCTTTTAATTTTGCACTGCAATCTCTTAGGAAATTCTGTTAAATTTAACTCATAGAAGTCAAACCAGAATGGAACTGAAATTGGCCAAATCATTAAAAAAAAGTCATAACCCGTTTTAAGCAAGTTTCTAGAGTTAAGTTACTTCATTCTAACCAAAAATACAGAGTTGAAACATTTGGCAGAATCAACAAAGAAAAGACCCTCACCCTATAAAATTGCTCAGTTGCGGCATTTCTCTATCTAGAGAGATGAAATTAGTTAACGAGCCTGAAGAGATCTAGATCTCCTTAACTTACAACTAGTTTCCTTGGATATGTGTGCAACTTTCATGTGTGCTAGACTATAGCATGCAACATAATAGCCCAATCCTCCAGTGGTATTTTCCATATTAGAATGTTGGAAAATTGATTACATTAATAACAATGCTATTATAATACTTGTAAAAAGAAAAGTAAATATCAATCTACATGTTTTTCCAGGTCATAGATAATGCATACAATTCTAATCTGAAGTTTTCAAAATCTGTAAGCGTTTCCTTGAAAAATATGTATGAATAGGAGACTCCAACTGATTCTCTGCCTCCTTCAACCAGATCATAGCAATTTCATCCCAGTGGTGAACAACCCCAAACACAAAGCATACCAGGCATTTAGGGCACACCATGAACACCACCACAACTGACCACACAGCCAACCCGATCAGCCCCTGAATGGAAAGTTTCGAATGTTGTCTACGGGAATCTTAGATGTCAAACAAGCACAGTGGCGGAAAATGATGGATGGGAAGTTAATACTCCAAAACCCTACTGAGACCAACAAAAACATCGATGAGTTCAGTTAATACTCCTACACTTTTCATACATATTGATGAGTGAAGTTTCAACAAAAAAATCTAATTCAAACCCACTTATAGTTATGTAATCATTGATCCACATGCCTTTTTGCAGAGCTCTTAAATGGGTTAAAGCATGGATGACACTCACTATCGTAAACCAGGCACAACATATTCTTTTCGCATTTCATCAAATAATATTTTTTGATGCCCTCTACCAGAAGGCGGGCCAAAACCTTCAAACCCTCCTGCACCGTAAAATCCACCAATTCATCATTCTTTTGCAGAACTAACTAACTGGATAAAAACCCCAAAACCTCGGTAAATTCAATCTCATTACTCACTAGACAAAAATCCCCAAAAACTCAGCAAATTCAATCTCATTTTAGTTTTAAAACCAAATACAGAGAGAAAATGGCTCCAAAGCCCATAGAACGCACTTGGAATTTTGATCACATAAATTTACATTCACATGTAAAATGTGCCTCTCTCTCTCTCTGTTTGGTTTATTACTGACTTGGTGTTGGTTTACAATAATCAAACTGTGTGGCGGTGACAAAAAAAGGAATTTGGAAATGTTGTATGGCAATATACCATTAATATTTCATTTTTTTAAGCTTTTCTTTTATTTTTCCCTCCATTTTTTCCCTCCACCACTTTTATTTCCATTTTGATTTGGATTTAGTTATTTTTTCCCTCCACCACTTTGATTTCAATTACGATCTTGGTTTAGTTATTGAATAGCCTTTCATTTTTTAAATATTTATGAAGTTGTCAATTTGAAGAGAATTATTTTATTTTCATGGAATACACACACACACACAGATATATATATATATATTAAAATAATAAAATGGAAAAATAGATTAATTCATCTTTCACCTTTCTTTTAAATGAATAATATTATGATTATTAAGGGTTAGATAAACAATTTGTTATTAGTGTTGATGGCTATTTGGCTAGTTTTACACTATCAAATGCCTAGATCAAATCGCTTGAGTAAAGTGCGTCAGTCCACACTAAAATTTTTATTGTGGATGTCATCCATGAATGTGGGGAAGCAACCGATTTGTCTCTAAATTATAGCATTGGAGATGGATTCATAGACCCCCTTTATCTCTGAACCATCTGCAGTGTCAAATTTTAGTGAAATATAACAGTTTAATATCAAAATTTGAATGTTCCATTTCCGGAGTGACACTTAAAAATGACTAGCATAAATGACTAAATCATATACTTCTTTTACTTGCTAGTTGGTCATATTTTTATTCTTAGACTATAGTGTTCATTTACACTAATCATTTTTAATTTTGTCACTTATTATCTAGTCATAAATTTTAGTCACAGACTAAATTAGTGATTAAGTTAGTCATTTTTAGTTGGGTCACTTATTATCTGGTCATTTATTTTATCCCTAGAGTAAATTAGTCGTTTTAGTTAGTCGTTTTTAGTTGGGTCACTTATTATCTAGTCATTTATTTTATCCCTAGAATAAATTAGTCATTTAAGTTAGTCATTTTTATTTTGGTCACTTAAAATTGTTCAAATTTAGTAGTAATTCACTTGAAATAGTTGTGGTGACTAACGTTTTTAGTCACCTAGTCACTAATTTCATCATTTTCTACTAGTGTAGAAGCACTCAAATCTGATCCTTGTGATGTGCTTGGAGAAGCACTGTCATCACTTCTCAAGGATGTTCTCTTACATTCTTGTGGTGTCCCTTATTGTCCTTGTGTTGGTGGAGCCGATGCTACTAATGAGGGATTTATTTCAGCCATTTCTTCCTCATCATCATCATGAGAAAAACAACTTTTTACATTCATTGTTTTCTCAATGATTCCATCCAAAGCTTCTTCTTCAATAAATTATACATATCTGCTTATCATAAATTTCTTGGTGGATGGGTTATACAATCTGTATGCTTTGGATTCTTCACTGTATCCAAAAAATATGCAATTCTCCCCCTTACTATCCAAATTCTTCCTTAGCTGATCTGGAATGTGTGCATAAGCCACACAACCAAAAAATCGCACGTGGGTGGCAAACTGTTTTATGCCACTCCATGCTTCTTTTGGAACTCTATTCATAACAGTCTTTGTTGGGTATCTATTCAACACATATGCTGCAAAATGTACAACTTCAACCCAATATTCATTTGGAAAATGTTTTTCCTTCAACATACTTCTTACCATATCCATGATAGTTTTATTTTTCCTTTCAGCAACTCCATTTTGTTGTGGTGTATACCTTCCTGTAAATTGCTTGTATATCTCATTTTCTCTACAAAAACGCAGAAATGCTTTGGAGATATATTCTCCTCCTCTGTCTGTCCTTAAGACCTTAATATTCTGCCCACTTTATTCTCTACAAGAGCTTTAAAGTGGCAGAATTTCTCAAACACTTCACTTTTAAATTTCAAGAAATAAACCCATGATTTTCTTGTGTAATCATCAATAAAGGTCAGCATATAGTGGCTACCTGCTAATGATGGTGTTTGCATTGGTCCACACAAATCTGAATGGAAAATTTCTAAGGGTGCTTTTGCCCTTATGATCTTTCATAATGGAAAGCTTTCTCTGTGTTGTTTGCCCAAGATGCAGCCTTCACATAGGTTGTCTGGCCTCTCAATCAATGATAATCCCTTTACCATTCCTTTCCTATACAACAAATTCAGACCTCCAAAGTTGAGATGTCCAAATATCAAGTGCCATAACCAGTTTTCATCCTTTGCTTCTCTTTGGAATGTATCTTGTGTCACTGCTGCCATTGCAGCTCCTTTCTTCAAATTTGCTCTCATCTTGAGAGGAAACATTATGTTTCTTGTCATATTCACTT
Organism: Pinus albicaulis; assembly: GCA_034641835.2. NCBI lineage: Eukaryota > Viridiplantae > Streptophyta > Pinopsida > Pinales > Pinaceae > Pinus > Pinus albicaulis. The sequence continues at coordinate 2,093,741,780 of CM076575.1, read as the reverse complement.
GTGCAATGCATTGCTTGCTTGGTGGTTTATACATGATGGTGCATACATCATCTTCAAAGAAAAAAATGTAGCCTTTCTGAATGAGTTGTCCAATGCTCAAAAGGTTACACTTCATACCAGGCACATAGTAAACAACTGATATGGATTTCCTTTCTCCTTTATTTGTCAAAACACTTACTCTGCCTTTTCCCATGACATAGAAATTACTATCTGTCCCCATTGTTACTTGAGACTTTACATTTTCATCAATCATGGAAAACATAGAAATGTTTCCAGTCATATGGTTGCTACATCCTGAATCTAGAAACCATATATCTTCATTTTTCTCTTCTGCCATATTACATGCTAAAAACAATTCTCTTGACTGATATTTTCCTTAGTAAAATTAGCACTGGGTCTACTACCCATGTCACTTTGTTTATTCCTACATTCATTTGCATAATGGCCATACTTATTACAGTAATGACATTGAACTTGAGATTTATCGTATCTTTGTCCATGTGCTTGATTTTTTCCACCTTGTTGGCTGATGCCTTGGCTTTGACTCTGACTTTGATTGCTACCCCTTCCACTTGTATTTGCAGGGATGTTTCTTCCTCTGTTTTGGCTTCTAACTCTTCCTTTTCCTCTGTAGTTTCCTCTGCCTTGACCTCTTCCTCTTCCAAAGGACATTTGGGTCTTGAAGGCATGATCTAACGATGAGTTTTTTGTTCTACCCAATCTTTGTTCATGTGTCATCAATGATGCATGAAGCATATCAACAGTAAAAAATGAGAGATCCTTTGTCTCTTCAATGGTTGTTACTATCACATCAAATCTTGAGGGTAAGCTCCTCAATACTTTCTCCACTATTCTTCTCTCTTCTACTGTCTCTCAATGAGATCTCATTTGAGTAACCAACCCAATCAACAATGTGAAGAATGAATCTATTGTGTCAGATTCTTTCATGCAAATGACTTCAAAATCTTTTCTCATAAATTGAAGCTTTGTTGTCTTTACCTTCTCCATACCTTGGTAGGCTATCTGGAGGGTATCCCATGCATCCTTGGACCTCTTTGCTACTGCAATCCTTGGAAATACACTTTCATGCACTGCTTGATAGAGATAGAAGAGGGATTTTGAGTCCTTCTTCCTATTAATCTTCAACAAATCCTTCTCTGCCCGTGTTAAGGAATTATATGCTTATTCATCTGCTGGTTCTTCTAGACCATCTTTAACTAGCTCCCATAAATATTGAGAGGCAAATAGGGCTCTCATTTTTATTGCCCAATATTCATATTTCTTCCCATTGAACTGTGGGAGTTGAGTATTTCCTATACTCGTGCTTGTGTTGGCTCTTGCCATGGCTAGCTTAATGAATTATGCCTTAAAAATTTGACTGTGTTTTTAAATAAACTATCTCTCTGGATTTTCTGATATTTTACACTGTTGGTCAAAAGCTTCAACAAAACTCTTCTTCCTTCCTTCAGCTTCTTTGTCAAATGCAAAGAGCTTGGACTAGCTTTGACACCATGTTGGAATTTCTGAACAATTCTGAATAACAAATGAATAAAAATTTCTCTTCCTTGACACAAATAAATCAATTTAAAAATGTTGACAGAGATGCATAAAAAAAACTTCTATTTAATTAACAATCTATGAGCTATTATAAAATTAAATTCTTCCTTCTTCTGAGGGATTACAATGCAAAATGCTTCTTGCTTAGCTGCTACAAAACATAGTGTAAGTCAAAACTCTGCTCTCTGTCTTTTTCTTGTTTTCTGCCTTCTGGCATAATACATTTTTTTCTCTCTATATTTTTAAAATACTCACTATTTAATACACAGTGGCTCACACTACCTTCGGGCTTTCATAAAAAAAGCAGTCAACACACTGCTATTTTTTTTTAAAATATACAGTAAAAAAAAAAACAATACACGGTCACTGCAATACATTGCTTTGTCGCTGTGTATATTATATATAAAAATCTAACATTATATATATATATATATATATTAAAACTTATATATATATATATATATATATATATATATATATATATATATATATGTTTTGACTACATATGTCTCGAAATTAAAAAAAATATAACCAAAGTTCTAAAACCTTAACAAATGTTATTTCGCGGATTTGAAAGACCTTTATCCAAAATGGTTAACTGGGACTTATCACGTCCATTTGGATGCATGCTGACTGGACCCTTCAACCTTCCGATCGGACTCCTATTGGCTGGCGGGTGCACTATGGCGGGACTCAAAAAGAGTCAACCATATTTCATAAACCTTTATCGCATCCAAATTTGGCTTGGTGACATCAGCTTCAAATGGTGCGAAGGACTGTTGATTGGCTTTCTACATGTTGCGTTGGCATGGTGGGGACATCCATTCATTGCGCAGAATAGACTGTGGTTGAATGGCCTCCTCACATGTTGATGTGGCCCATTCAAATTTCAAATGAACGCTAGGTATTAATATGGTTGGTGGTGCATGTCTTGAAAGCCGCATGGCAGGTTTAAAGACAGGGATTGCGTGGTTTGATCCAGGCATTTCATTTGCAGAGAAATGGCTACGACCATTAAAACGAAATTGAATTGTGCAGAGTTTTAAATGTGCGATGGAGTGCAAGTAAACCCAACAACAAGAAATTTCTGAACATGTCCTCCTGCTCTGCACACAGTTGGATTTAATTGTTTTTAAACAAATTGATTCACATGATATGTGACATGTCAAAATATAGATACCAGATAGTAATTCTACAACTTTTCACATAATAATTCAGAACCTATTGAGATCATAAATGAAAACAATTTCGTCAATTTCTCTAACAAATTTTAATTGATTGTGCATTTGTCTATTGGAAATGTTGTCATTGATGGCAAAGGAGATGGAAAAGGAGACAGCATAGAGGAGAGAGAGAAAAAGAGGCAGCAAGATGAAGAGAGGGATGAGCAGCAGGAAAAGAAGAAAGGCAGTAACAGAAAAGGATGCTGAGACAGAGTACAGAGAATAGTGACACAGTAAAACAGTCATGCACAGGACATAGGATGCAGAGATAGAGAATACAGAGGCAGAGCCGTGAGATGAAATGGTTGAGCAGCAGAGAAAGGTTACAGAGAGCACAATGAAACAGAGACAGAGAATACAGAGATAGAGACAAAGAATAACAGAGGTGGAACCAGTAAGGGCACAGAACCAATAAAGGAACTGAAATTACACAGTGAAAACCTAATGGAGTTGGGCGTTCAACATATGGAAGCACTGTATTGTAATGTCGAGAACGCAAGAGGAAACAAGAGCGAAAGCGGAATTCTTTTAATAAGACTTAAAAATTATGAGAACTGGAAGCCGGAGTCAAGAGTGGAACCTTGAATAAACAGTGAAACCAGAGTTGTTGGAAACCACCAGTATCACATGCGGTTGGGAGTGGTAAGCGGATTTCGCTTTTTGAACGCGATCTATATCGATGATGAACACATGTCCTTGGGTGGTATTTGGATACCACTTACATTGCGTAATTTCTGAGTGCTAGCCCTTGGCCCAAAGAAAAACGCGATATCAATTGTATACGTTCGATTGCCAAGGCCGAGAGATCAACAGTGATTACACTTGCACGATGAACAAAGGATAGTGAGGCAAAGCACTATGGGCCCAAGTCAAGCGTAGGTTGAAAATTGAAACATAAACCAAAGTTTAAAGCTGAAATATTATGAGGATTATTCGTTATACATTCAAAGGGCGATATAATGTTTTTAAAGTTTGTTGATACATATCATATAAAACATGATGTGGGACCTACATCCATGTCTACGGGGGCCAAGTATTATACGAAGTCTTGTGTATTATGTGTATTATAAAAATTAATTAACAGGCGGATGGTAAGTCACATTGCATTGTGGGCCCGAAGGTCGATTTTAATTCAAAGCCATGGTATAATGTTTGAAAGAGCTTATTTATGTGTCAAGGTTGATAGAAACTGAAGTATTAATACAGTATGGAGGAAAGTGGGCCCGAGAATGAATATATATATACTATCACCTGGGTAATTCCAAAAAGTCTGCTATAATGTATGATAGAGGAGGTAATATATATCTTCATAGTATTGTGAATATGAAATACCTCAAAGGGTGCGCATATAAAGTTTGGATATAAGAATATAAGTTGAGGTGGGCCCAGCTGAACTGTTGCATTAATGGTTAGTGATTAACCATTGGAGAAAATGCTGAATGGTTGATATATTTATATATATTTATTGTGGACTCCGACTATGTTGCGGATTAACGAAGAGGTAACCCAAACTTTAGACAGAGCATTATTTCATTATAAACAAGGCGAGTTAAAATAAATCTAGAGCCCGAAAGGTTATATTACTACATATATTAGTGGTGGGTTTAAGTCTAAGTGAAAGACTTAATATAATGTTGACGAAGGATATTATATGTAGTGTGGGACCCCCTACATAAAATTCCGAGAATCTTAACCCAAGCTGGAGGATACATAAACGCTATTCCAAGAATCTTAACCCTAGCAGCAAATTATATATATATATGTGTGTGTGTGTGTGTGCAGCACTTTATATACGAAGTACCATAGGGTGGGACTCTCACTAATCGCATCGGAGAAACTTATGGCAGCAGAACATGTTAACAAAATTTTTGATTGCGATTGAGTTCCGAACCCGATATGTTTTAAACAATGATTCTCATATTTTGTTTGAGTTCCGGCCTAAGTGCATCGAAGCAATTCATCACATCGGCGTAGTGAAGTGAACAGTGATTAATCGCATCGGCGTAGTGAAGTGAACAGTGATTAATCACATCGACACAGTGAAGTGAACAATGATTAATCGCATCAGAGGAGAACAGAACATCGAAGCATTCTATTGAAAGTTGCGATTGCGATTATCGCATCAGGTCTTTCGCAAGAGGCGTAATCACATCGGAACTTAAGTAAAGATCGATTAGTTGAACAGAATTTTTTTTTTTAATTAAAAGGGTCCATTATGATTATATAACCGAGAAGCATCTGTGTTATATTGAAAGAGAATTTTTTGTGTTAAAATGCCTTTATTATTATGCCAAGAGTTGAAGTGCGTTATATAAAAAGCGCAGTTACATTAATGCAACAGTTACACCATGGCAGTGAACAAGAGAGAAAGCAGAGCTGAAAAAGACAGACACAGACACAGAAAATACAAACACACGGTGATCCAAAACTGAATGGGTTGATTTTTAATCCATATTGTAACTGAATGTAAATGTTTTTGATTGGTTTATATTGTTTGTGATGCATTGGCAAGTCTCCGTAGGAAATAAAAATCCACTGTAAAACTGAAAGTTGTATAAACTGTTGAGATTTTTTGAATGAGCTGGATAAAGAAGTGAGGAGGCAGAAGGCAAAGAGTCAGGGCTGTTCACTTTGAATTCCCTGAGGAATACGAACTATTATGAGGCAAACTGTATAAAGCATATCACATTGATATGCATAAAGAGGTTAGAGAATGCAGAGTATGAAGAATTGAGGCAGAGAAGATAAGAAAAAGAGGAGCATAAAGAGATGCTACAGAATAGAGCTGATATCTGAGGTAAATCAGCAAATATTTTCCTTTGATTGAATGAGGAAGTTGGAGCTTCCTTATCAATTTTAAGCTTGATAGATGTCAGTTGTAGCTGACTGATGTTGGAGCCTCCTGTAGGTTGGTGCCTATAGAAAATCAACGGTGAGAGGGAGTTGGAGCTTGCCTTTGCATCACAACAATAATAAGATGTGGTTTTCTCCCTTTATGGGTTTCCACTTATATCTGTTGTCTCTCTGTGTGTTGCCTATGTGTTGATATGTTCTACTCAATCTGCTTAATGCTTGCTGCTCTCATAATAAGCTTGGTGTAACATTATCTTAATACTTGTTGCTTCATATTAAGACTGTTCACATATTAAGTTGGTTATAAAATTAAGTTGTAAATAAGCTTAATGAAAAGTTGTAAAAAGCTCATGTATGTGTTAAACTGATTCACCCCCTCCCCCCGCCTCAGTTTAACTAAGGATTCAACAATTGATATTGGAGCCAAGTTCCTTTTGTACCAGTTTAACAACTGAAAGGAGATCCTAGGTCCCTAGGATGGCTAGTCAAGAAGGAAGCTCAACCAATAAAGCCCCTTTTTTCACCGGTGCTAATTATGCCTTTTGGAAAATCAGAATGAGAGCATACATAATGTCCCTAGGAATAGAAGTTTGGGCTGCTATGTAATTTGGATATGCCCCAAAGGCAACTGACTCAGAGAAAGAAGCTAAACAAGACTTTGTAGCTAATGCAAAATCCATGAATGCAATCTTAAATGGACTATGTGAAGCTGAATTTATCAAAGTAATGCACAGCAAGACTGCCAAAGACATGTGGGATACTCTTGAAAACATCCATGAGGGAAACAAAAAGGTGAAGACCGCCAAACTTCAAGTATATAGAGCTCAGTTTGAAAATTTAAAAATGAATGATGATGAAGATATTGGCAGCTTCTTCTTAAGAGTTGAAAAAATTGTTAATAATATGAAAGCTCTTGGAGAAACCATACCATAATGTGTAATTGTGCAAAATATTCTCAGATCTCTTCCACCCAGTTTTAACCCCAAGGTTTCTGTCGTAGAAGAAACAGCTGATTGGGAAACCTTGACCATGAACCAGTTACTTGGAAATCTGACAGCCTATGAGATGAGACTCTCATAGAAGAAGCCAAGTGCGAGGGAGGTAGCTTTTAAAACAGAAAAGAAGAAAGAATAAAAGGAAGATATATGCTCTTGCTCTGATGAAGAAGAGGCCAAATTTGTCCAAAAACTAGATAGAGGCTTAGGTAAATATAAAGGTAAACTTCCATTCAAATTCTTTAACTATGGAAGAGTTGGACACTATGCTGCTAAGTGTCCTCATAAGAAAGCAATGAATCAGGCTCAATAATCAGAGAAAACTACATCAAAGAACTGGTAGAAAGGAAATAAATTCAATAGAGAATCTTTCTATGCTCAACAAGACAGCAGTGCATCCGAAGACTTAGATGAACCCTCAAGTGAAGAAGGAACCTCTGAATTTTTATTGATGGCCATAGAAGAACTTGAAGGAATCCTTCTAGAAGATGAAGAAGAAGGTGAATTTGATCTTGAGGGGGAGCTAAGAAGTGCCCTAGAGGAGATTTACAGACTCAAACTAAAGTGCAGAAAGAAAAAAGACATTCTCCTCAAGTATGTAAGAGAAGAAAAAAATTCAGAAGTCCTCATGCAGCTGAAAGTAGAGCTTGAAGAAGCCAAGAAGATAGAAGACATGTTACTTAAGAAAATCAAGGATAAAACTCAGGAACAAGAGAAGTTGGAAGAAGAAGTAGCATGTCTGAGGAAGAAATTAGAAAATGCCCAAAGGAAAGTGGCTATAAATTCTTCTCAAATGACAAGCTCTGGTAAGTTGAACAAAATCCTAGATGCTCAAATATCTCCTCTGATAAAAACTGGGATAGGCTATGAAGGAGAATCAAGTAAAGGCAAAGAAAATGAAAACAAAAATATTGTTTTTGTAAAAGAAAATAAGGCTAATGAAGCAGCTCAAATGATTTCTACAAAGGAAGAAACATGCAATGAAGGAGACAGAAACCAGAAGGAACCTCTAATAACAAAGAATGAAATAAATACTCAACTAACAGAAAAAGGCTCATATACCCCTGAACATGTCAAATTTGGAAGCCATCAAAGGAGATTCTTCCCTCCTATGAAAAATGCCACATGTTATGCCTGCCACAAGCTGGGACATATTGTTGCATACTGTCATACAAGGAGTAATTCAAACCAGCAAAGGATGCAAATAGTGAAGAGACTGTCTCAAGCAAACAAATGGAGAAGACAACCTCACATCAGGTATGAAAATTTTTTCTATGGTTACTGTTTTTATTGTAAGGAATTTGGCCATAAAATCATTGAGTGCAGAAGATATGGACAAATATTGATGCTCAACACCTCAAGGAGGTTTATGAATCATGGAGATTTTACTCATACTCACAATTCTGCAAAAATTATGATCAGATGTTGTGTATGCAATAAAATTGGACATATGCCTTCCAAATGTCCTCTCAGAGAATGTGGTTCATCATCTCACAAAAGGTACCAAACAAAAGGATGCTTCCAGTGGAAAAAGAAGGTGAATAAATGTGACCTGGCTCTAACTGTTCAAGACTTGAAAAGCCAATGGTATTTGGATAGTGGCTGCTCAAAACATATGACTGGAGATAGAAGAAAATTTATAACCTTTGATGAAAAGAAATATGGAAATGTTACTTTTAGCAATGATAAAGCAGGAAAAATCAAAGGAAAAGGCCCAGTTAGCCTAGATAATGGCAGAGGAAAGGCCCAAGATGTACTATTTGTGGATGGGCTGAAAGAAAATTTGTTGAGTGTCAGTCAAATGTGTGACAAAGACTGTGAAGTTATTTTTAGAGCACAAGACTGTGAAGTCAGATCAAGCACCACAGGAAAGAATCTGCTCAAAGGTGTTCGAACAGAGAGTAATGTCTACATAGTGAAAGAGGAGGATGAAGCATGCCATCTTAGCAAACTTGAGGAGTCATGGTTATGGCATAGGAGATTGGGACATCTTAACTTCGACCATATCATCAGACTGAGCAAGAAGAAAGTTGTCAAAGATATGCCAGCAATAAAAAGGCCTTCAAATACCATATGCAAATCTTGCCAATTGGGAAAACAGACCCAGACATCCTTTAAGACCAAAGATGAGCTATCAACAAGTAGGCCTCTTCAACTTGTACACATGGATTTGTGTGGAACTTCAAGAACTAAAACACTAAGTGGAGAATCCTACTTCATGCTGATAATAGATGATTTCTCAAGAATGACATGGGTTGCATTTCTCAAATATAAATCGGAAGCACTTGAGAAATTCAAGATATTCAAGGCTTTGGTAGAAAATCAAATAGGATGCAAGCTAAAATGAATCAGATCAGATAGAGGAGGTGAATTCACAGACTATGACTTTACAGACCTATGCAATGAACATGGGATAAAACAAAAATTTACTATTGCAGGGACACCTCAACAAAATGGAGTGGCAAAGAGACAAAACAGGTCTGTACAACAAATTTCCAGAGCCATGATGCAAGAGAGTAACATTCCTCAAACCTTCTGGGTAGAATCAGTACACACAGCTGTGCATATCCTTAACAAAGCTCATTTAAGGCCAAGCAGTGATAAGACTCCCTATGAACTATGGCATGGTAAACCAGCTTCAATCAAGCACTTTAGAGTCTTTGGAAGAAAGTGTTACATAAAGAATAATGATGAAAATATAGGGAAGTTTGATGCAAGAGCAGATGAAGGGATATTTTTAGGATATGCTTCCAAGAGTAAAGGTTACAGGTGCTACAACAAGACTCTTCGATAAATTGTGGAAAACATTGATGTAAAATTTGATGAAGAACTTACAAACAAGACAAGAAGTACAAGTTGCAGAAATCCTCCAGAAGATTATGAAGAAGAGAACCAAGATGATGATGAAGCAAGAAAGACAACAGAAGATGCTGAACTGAGCTCGAAATCCCCCTCAAGATACACTCAAAAGAACCATCTATAAGATCAAATCATTGGGGACAAGAGTGTAGGAGTCCAGACAAGAAGGCAGCTAACTGAACAGACAAAAGAGGTATACATAGCTATGTTATCACAAATAGAGCCAAAGAAGTTTGAAGAAGCGAGCAAGGACAAGTATTGGGTGAATGCTATGAATGAAGAATTGGACCAAATTGAGAAGAACAATACCTGGGAATTAGTTCCTAGACCCACTGAGAAAAATGTCATAGGCTCAAAATGGGTATTCAAGAATAAAATGAATGAGCAAGGACAGGTAAACAGGAATAAAGCCAGAATTTTTTGCAAGGGATATTCACAAATTGAAGGTCTTGATTACGATGAAACATTTTCCCCTGTAGCCAGAATGGAAGCTATCAGAATGTTTTTGGCCTTTGCATGCTACCATGACTTCAAGGTATATCAAATGGATGTGAAATCTGCCTTCCTAAATGGATATCTAGAAGAAGAAGTCTACATGGAACAACCAGAAGGATTCTCATTAACAGATAAAGAAGACTATGTGTGCAGACTAAAGAAGGCTCTATATGGACTGAAACAAGCTCCTCGTGCTTGGTACTCAAGGCTGGATAAGTACTTGCAAAAACAAGGCTTTAAGAGAGGAGGAGTAGACAACAATCTATACATAAAAGCCCATGAACATGAACTCCTGATTGTTGTAGTATATGTTGATGACATTATGTTTGGAAGCAAAAAAGATGAGCTAGCAAAAGGATTTGCTGAAGAGATGAAATCAGAGTTTGAGATGTCTATGATTGGAGAGCTCACCTTCTACTTAGGACTTAAAATTTAGCAAAAGAACACAGGTACATTCATCTCACAGGAAAAATACTTAAAAGAAATGTTGAAAATTTTCAAAATGGAAGACTGCAAACCTGTGTCAACTCCCATGATCATTGGATGCAAGCTATGTGCTGATGATGGATCTATTGATATAGGTCAAAGACTTTACATATCCATGATAGGAAGTCTGTTATACCTAACAACATCTAGACCAAACATTATGTTGGTAGTAGGACTTGTGGCTAGATGTCAGGAAGCACCAAAACAAAATCACCTTCTAGCAGTCAAAAGAATATTCAGATATTTACAAGGAACTGTACAGTATGGGCTATGGTATCCAAAAGGTAAGAGCTTCACTTTGAAAACATATACAAATGTAGATTGGGCCAGCTATGTGGATGACAGGAAAAGCACAATTGGAGGTGCATTCTACTTGGGAAAAAGTCTGGTGGCACAGCTAAGAAAGAAACAAACATCTATTTCTCTATCTACAGCAGAAGTAGAATACATAGCAGCAGCAACATGTTGCACACAAGTCATGTGGATGAAACAAACCCTCCAAGACATGAAGGTAAGCATTGATGAACCTATCTCTATCAAATGTGATAATACAAGTGCTATAAGTATTTCAAAAAATCCTGTACTTCATTCAAAAACTAAACACATCCCAATCAAGTACCATTTCCCGAGAGAACAAGTAGCACAGAAGGTAGTGAAGTTGGAATATGTGCCAACAAGAGAACAAACAATAGATATATTCACAAAACCTCTTGCTAGAGAGCCATTTGAATATCTAAGAAACAAAATAGGGGTAGTGTCTTCAAATACTACTCTCTAACAAAAAAAGAAAGCTTCATTCCAGGGGGAGAACAGAAAAGAAGACATCATTCCAGGGGGAGATCAGTCAACAAAGAGAGTCACAAAAGAGCCAGAGCAACTAAGTAGAGCATGAAACAGGTCCTCAAGATCAGAGTAACATGGACAAGATTTAAAAGCACACTGGGAAATGAGCAACCCTTTGCCATTGATGTCAAAGGGGGAGGAAAAGCAAGCAACAGAAGAAAGGGTCCTAAAAGGCAAGCAGAGGAAGTGTATTGCCATTAATGCAAAAGGGGGAGACTATTGGAAATGTTGTCATTGATGGCAAAGGAGACAACATAGAAGAGAGACAGAAAAAGAGGCAGCAATATGCAGAGAGGGTCGAGTAGCAGAAAAATAAGAAAGGCAGTAAAAGAAGAGGATGCTGAGACAGAGTACAGAGAACAGTGACACAGTAAAACAGTCATGCATAGGACAGAGGATGCAGAGACAGAGAATACAGAGGCATAGCCGTGAGATGAAACGGTCGAGTAGCAGAGAAAGGTTACAGAGAGCACAGTGAAATAGAGACAGAGAATACAGAGACAAAGACAGAGAATAACAAAGGTGGAACTAGTAAGGGCGCAGAACCAAGAAAGGAACCGAAATTACATAGTGAAAACCTAATGGAGTCGGGTGTTCAACATATGGAAGCACTGTATTGTAATGTCAAGAACGCAAGAGGAAACAGGAGCGAAAGCGGAATTATTTTAATAAGACTTAAAAATTATGAGAACTGGAACCCGGAGTCAAGAGAAGAACCTTGAATAAACAGTGAAACCAGAGTTGTTGGAAACCAGTAGTATCGCGTGCGGTTGGGAGTGGTAAGCGGATTTTTATTTTTGAACGCGATCTATGTCGTTGATGAACACGTGTCCTTGGGTGGTATTTGGATACCACTTACATTGCGTAATTTCTAAGTGCTAACCCTCGGCCCAAAGAAAAGCGCAATATCAATTGTATATGTCATATTGCTAAGGCCGAGAGATCAACAGTGATTACACTTGCGCGATGAACAAAGGATAGTGAGGCAAAGCACTGTGGGCCCAAGTCAAGCGTAGGTTGAAAATTGAAACATAAACCAAATTTTAAAGCCGAAATATTATGAGGATTATTCGTTATACATTCAAAGGGTGTTATAATGTTTTTAAAATGTGTTGATACATATCATATAAAACATGATGTGGGACCTACATCCATGTCTGCGGGGGCCAAGTATTATACAAAGTCCTATGTATTATGTGTATTATAAAAATTAATTAACAGGCGGATGGTAAGTCACACTACATTGTGGGCCCGAAGGTCGGTTTTAATTCAAAGCCATGGTATAATGTTTGAAAGAGCTTATTTATGCGTCAAGGTTGATAGAAACTGAAGTATTAATACAATATGGAGGAAGGTGGGCCCGAGAACAAATATATATATACTATCACTTGGGTAATTCATAAAATTCTTCTATAATGTATGATAGAGGAGGCAATATATATCTTCATAGTATTGTGAATATGAAATACCTCAAAGGGTGCGCATATAAAGTTTGGATATAAGAATATAAGTTGAGGTGGGCCCAGCTTAACTGTTGCGTTAATGGTTAGTGATTAACCATTGGAGAAAATGCTGAATGGTTGATATATTTATATATATTGATTGTGGACTCCGACTATGTTGCAGATTAACGAAGAGGTAACCCAAACTTTAGACAGAGCATTATTTCATTATAAAACAAGGCGAGTTAAAATAACTCTAGAGCCCGAAAGGTTATATTACTACATATATTAGTGGTGGGTTTAAGTATAAGTGAAAGACTTAATAGAATGTTGATGAAGGATATTATATGTAGTGTGGGACCCCCTACATAAAATTTCGAGAATCTTAACCCAAGATGGAGGATACATAAACGTTATTCCGAGAATCTTAACCCAAGCGGCAAAGTATATATATATATATATGTGCAGCGCTTTATATACGAAGTACCATAAGGTGGGACCCTCACTAATCGCTTCGGAGAAACTTATGGTAGCGGAACATGTTAACAAAAGTTCCGATTGCGATTGGGTTCTAGACCCGATATGTTTTAAACGATGATTCTCATATTTTGTTTGAGTACCGGCCTAAGTGCATCAGAGCGATTCATCACATCGGTGCAGTGAAGTGAACAGTGATTAATCGCATCGGCGCAGTGAAGTGAACAATTATTAATCGCATCGGAGGAGAACAGAACATCGGAGCATTCTATTGAAAGCTGCAATTGCTATTATTGCATCAGGTCTTTCGCAAGAGGTGTAATCGCATCGGAACTTAAGTAAAGATCGATTAGTTGAAAAAAATTTCTTTTTTTATTAAAAGGGTGCATTATGATTATATAACTAAGAAGCATCTGCGCTATATTGAAAGAGCAGTTTTTGTGTTAAAATGCCTTTATTATTACGCTGAGAGTTGAAGTGCGTTATATAAAAAGCGCAGTTACATATATGCAACAGTTACACCGTGGCAGTGAACAAAAGAGAAAGCAGAGCCGAAAAAGACAGACACAGTCACAGAAAAGAAAAACACACGGTGATCCAAAACTAAATGGGTTGATTTGTAATCCATATTGTAACTGAATGTAAATGTTTTTGACTGGTTTATATTATTTTTGATGCACTGGCAAGTCTCCGTAGGAAATAAAACTCCACTGTAAAACTGAAAGTTGTATAAACTGCTGAGATTTTCTGAATGAGTTGGATAAAGAAGTGAGGAGGCAGAAGGCAAAGAGTCAGGGCTGTTCACTTTGAATTCCTTGAGGAATACGAACTGTTATGAGGCAAACTGTATAAAGCATATCACATTGATATGCAGAAAGAGGTTAGAGAATGCAGAGTATGAAGAATTAAGGCAGAGAAGATAAGAAAAAGAGGAGCAGAAAGAGATGCTACAGAACAGAGCTGATATCTGAGGTAAATCAACAAATATTTTCCTTAGATTGAATGAGGAAGATGGAGCTTCCCTATCAAGTTGAAGCTTGATAGATGTCAGTTGTAGCTGACTGAGGTTGGAGCCTCCTATAGGTTGGTGCCTGCAGAAAATCAGCGGTGAGAGGGAGTTGGAGCTTGCCTTTGCATCACAACAATAATAAGATGTGGTTTTCTCCCTTTATGGGTTTCCACTTATATCTGTTGTCTCTGTGTGTGTTGCCTATGTGTTGATATGTTCTACTCAATCTGCTTAATGCTTGCTGCTCTCATAATAAGCTTGGTGTAACATTATCTTAATACCTGCTGCTTCATATTAATACTGTTCACATATTAAGTTGGTTATAAAATTAAGCTGTAAATAAGCTTAATGAAAAGTTTTAATAAGCTCATGTATGTGTTAAACTGATTCACCCCCCCTGCCCCCCCTCTCATTTTAACTAAGGATTCAACATTGTCCAGAGACTAAAGGAAGCTTATGACTCTGAAATACCTTCTTCATCTTGAGCTAGCGTTATTAAATGCAACTGCTTTCAGACTTTTGGCAAGCTGCAACTCCGCACACAATGTCTCTTCGCTTTTTTAGGGACTATGAGGATTATGTAAAGTTGCATGAGCATTGGTGAATATGGATTGAGAATTGCAAGTCTCTAATATATATTGTTGGAAATATTAATTTCAACTACAACTACAAACAAGAGGACAGAAATTGAAGTCTAATGGAAATATGAGGGACAATAGCAGCAACAAATGTTTTTTTTTTTTTATTTACACTCCATCGAGCATTAAAAAACCTGTGATAAAACCCTGTAAGTTCATATTTTTGGTCATGGCCATAGCCCTATTTTGATTTGTAATTTCATGGTTTGAACCACACAATTTTTTATTTAAAACCATGTCCTCGCGCCTTTAGAACATACACCAAACACCATTCGCATTTGCCGTCATTTGTTTTTTATTTGAATTGGGGCCACGTCATTTGAGTGGAGCCCATGATCCACATCATTCCCCTTGACCAATCAATGACCGATCGAAAAATTTTGACCCTACGTCACCTTACCTTTTACCCGCGCGATAAACTGGTCCCACCTTGCCAAGTCACCCTAGCGTCGACCAATCCTGTGTGTATCGCACAAAACTGATCTGACATCACCCACAAAATGGATGCGATGAAATTATGAACCGTTTTGAAAAGTATTTTGAGTTCTACCACCATGTCACCCGACAGCCAATGGGAGTGCTATCACACAATTTGAAGTCCAGTTAGCCATCGGCTCAATGGATGCGATAAATTTCGTTTAAGCGTTTTGCATAAAGATCCTTAAATTTCGCGAAATACATTTTATTAAGGTTTTATACCTTAGGTTAATGTTTTATATATTTTTAATGCCACGACATATTTTTATATAAGTCTTTAGACTTAGGGTAATACATATATATGTGTGTGTGTGTGTGTGTGTGTTCTAATATATATATTATAAACATTCAATGTTTATAATATATATAAAGTAAAGTCTATTGTATATAATAACAACAGCTAAAGAGCAAGAGTGCATTGACTGTGTAAGCCCGAAGGCAGAAAAATAAAGATAGAGATAGTGAAACAAATTTTTTGTAACACTGCGTGTGTAGTAGTTAGCCATTTTTTTTGAAAATCCAGAACAACAGTTCAGACGAAATTTTGTAATAGATTTTTATGCTTAATGAAATAGAGTTTTAAAGCATCTCTATCTATATATTTTGTATTAAATCTCTGTGTTTATTTGAGGAATTTTTATTCCTGTATGTGTTTGGAATACTTCAGAAATTCTGACATGGTATCTGAGCTAGTACAGGCTCTTTGCACTTGCCAAAGAAGCTGAAGGAAGAAGGATTTGTTGAAGCTATTGAAAAACAACGTGAAGGCTCAACAAAACAAGGTATTTACCAAAACAAAGTTTTTTTTGTGTTTTCTTAAAAGACTATAGTCCAAAGAACTGAAATACAGAGTTTATCTCTCAGCATTGAGAAAGTTTATTTAAAATCACAGTCAAATTTTTAAAGCATAGTTCAGTAAGCTAGACATGGCAGGAGCGAGTAGAAGCACGAGTATGGGAAATACTCAACTCCCACATTTTTATGGGAAGAACTATGACTATTGGGAAATCACAATGAGAGCTCTTTTTTCCTCTTAAGATTTATGGGAGCTAGTTGAAGATGGTTCAGAATAACCAGCATATGAACAATAATATAATGCCTTAACACAAGCAGAGAAGGATTTGCTGAAGAGTAACATGAAGAAGAACTCAAAAGCCCTCTTCTATCTCTATCAGGCAGTACATGAAAGTATATTTCCAAGAATTGCAGTAGCAAAGAGGTCCAAGGATGCATGGGATACCCTCCAGACAACCTACCAAGGTATGGAGATGGTAAAGATAGTAAAGCTTCAATTAATGAGAAGGGATTTTGAATTCATTTTCACGAAAGAGTATGATAAAATAGACTCATTCTTCACAGTGTTGATTGGGTTGGTCAACCATCTGAGATCTCATGGAGAGACAGTAGAAGAAAGAAGAATAGTGGAGAAAGTATTAAGGCGCTTACCCTCAATATTTGATGTGATATTCACAACCATTGAAGAGACAAAAGATCTCTCAAAGTTTACAGTTGATGAGCTTCATGCATCATTGATGAAACATGAACAAAGATTGGGTAGAACAGAAAAATCATCTTTGGATCATGCCTTCAAGACCCAAATTTCCTTTGGAAGAGAAAGAGGTCAAGGCAGAGGAAAATAAAAAGGAAAAGGAAGAGGCAGAAGCCAAAACAGAGGAAGGAACAACCATGCAAATACTAGTGGAAGGGGCAGCAACCAAAATCAGAACCAAAGCCAAGGCAACAACCAACAAGGTGGACAAAATCAAGCACATGGACAAAGGTATGATAAATCCCAAGTACAATTTCATTAATGTAAGAAGTATGGCCATTATGCCAATGAATGTAGGAAGAAACAGAGTGACATGGGTAATAGACCCAGTGCTAATTTTACAAAAGAAAATATCATCGAAGAGAATTTATTTTTCGCATGTAATATGGCTGAAAAGAAAAATGAAGATATATGGTTTCTAGATTCAGGATGTAGAAACCATATGACTGGAAACATTTCCATGTTTTCCATTTTAGATGAAAATTCAAAGTATCAAGTAACATTGGGGAGGGACAGTAAAGTCTCTGTCATGGGGAAATACAGAGTAGGTGTTTTGATAAAGAAAGGAGAAATGAAATCCATATCAGATGTTTACCATATGGCTGGTATGAAGTGTAACCTTTTGAGCATTGGACAGCTCATTCAGAAAGGCTACAATGTTTTCTTTGAAGATGATGTATGTACCATAATGGACATACCACCAAGCAAGTAAATAATTTCACAAGTGAAGATGACAAGAAACAAAAATTTTCCTCTCAAGATAAGAGCAGATTTGAAGAAAGGAGCTACAATGGCAGGAGTGACACAAGAGATATTCCAAAGAGAAGAAAAATATGAGAATTGGTTATGGAATTTGAAATTTGGACATCTCAACTTTGGGGTTCTAAATTTGTTGCATAGGAAAGGAATGGTAAAGGGATTACCATTGATTGAGAAACTGGACAGCCTTTGTGAAGGCTGCATCTTGGGCAAAGAACACAAAGAAATATTTCCATCAGGAAATAGCATAAGGGCAAAGGCACCCTTAGAAATAGTCCATTTTGATTTGTGTGGACCAATGCAAACACCATTATTAGCAGGCATCCACTATATGCTGACATTTATTGATGATTACACAAGAAAAACATGGGTTTATTTCTTGAAGTTGAAGAGTGAAGTGTTTGAAAAATTCTTCCACTTTAAAGCTCTTGTAGAGAATCAAAGTTGGCAGCATATTAAAGTATTAATGATAGACAGAGGAGGAGAATACATATCCAAATAATTTATGCATTTTTAAAAAAAAAATAGGATTCATAAACAATTTACAGCAAGGCTACAATGTTTGTCACCCATAAAAAAATTGAGTTGCTGAAAGGAAAAATAAACCATCATGGACATGGCAAGAAGTATGATGAAGGAAAAACATTTGCCAAATGAATATTGGGATGAAGCTGTAAATTGTGCAGTATATGTTCTAAATATAAGCACAACAAAGAGTGTTATGAAAAAAGTTCCGGAAGAAGCATGGAGTGACATAAAACAGTTTGTCACCCACATGAGATTTTTTGGTTGTGTGTCTTATGCACACATTCCAGATCAGCTAAGGAATAAGTTGGGTAGTAAGGGGGAGAATTACATATTTGTTGGATACAGTGAAGAATCCAAGGCATACAGATTGTATAACCCATATACCAAGAAATTTGTGATAAGGAGAGATGTGCAATTTATTGAGGAAGAAGTTTGGGATGGAAGCATTGAGAAAACAATGAATGTAAGAAGTTGTTTGTCTCATGATGAATATGAGGAAGAAATGGTTGAAAGACATCCCTCATTAGCAACACCACCTCCACCAACACAAGGACTGCAAGGGACACCACAAGCAGGTATGAGAACACCCTTGAGAATTGATGACAGTGCTTCTCCAAGCACATCCCAAGGAGCATATTTGAGTGCTTCTATAAGCACAAGTTCATCAAGTGAAAGAGGAACAAGATTCAGAATTCTGACTGAAATCTATGAGCAAGAGGCAGAAAATGAAGGTATGAACTCTTTACTTGCATTATATTGTCATGTAGAGGATCCTATTCATTTTGAAGAAGCTGCAAAAGATATGAAATGGATAGATGATATGGATGAAGAAATGAATGCCATAGAGAAAAACAAGACATGGGAATTAGTTGATCTCCCAAAAGGAAAAGAAGTTATTGGAGGGAAATGGGTTTATAAAACCAAGAGAAATGATGAAGGTAAGATTGAAAGGCACAAGGCCAGACTTGTTGTCAAAGGCTACAAGCAGCAACAAGGAAGAGACTATGAGGAAAATTTTTCACCAGTTGCAAGAATGGAAACAGTAAGAGCAGTGATGTCCATAGCAGAACAACACAAGTGGAAATTTTACCAAATGGATGTGAAATCAACATTCCTAAATGGAGTATTTATGGAAGAGGTATATGTTGACCAACCTCTGGGATATGAGAAAGCAGGCCAAAAGCACAAGGTATGTAAATTGAAGAAAGCTCTGTATGGGTTGAAACAAGCACCAAGAGTATGGTACAGTAGGATAGATACCTATCTACTGGAAAATGGGTTTGAGAAATGTGAAGGAGAACCCACATTATACATCAAATAAAAATATGGTTAGATGTTGATTGTTGTTTTGTATGTTGATGATGTTATATTCATAGGTAATGATGCTTACCTCATTGAGAATTTTAAAACAGTCATGAAGGATGAATTTGAGATGACTGATATGGGATTGCTGAGATACTTCTAAGGAATAGAGGTAGAAAAAAATGAAAATAATATTTTTATCTCTCAAGCTAAATATGTGAATGAAGTTTTGGAAAGATTTAATATGCAGGATTTCAAGGCAGCAATTACTCCTACAGTGATGGGATTGAAACTAAGCAAAGAAGACAACAGCAAGGATATTGATCCAAGTTTGTACAAGAGCATAGTTGGTAGCCATATGTATTTGACTAAAACTAGGTGTTTGGTCTAAAATGCGGATGCAAATTAGAGTTTCATTTACTATCAATCTGGGTAAGTAAACTTTGAGGATCATCCAATATATATGGACTTAGAGACAAACTAAACTAAGCTAGGTGAAGAAATGCCAAAGCTCCCTTACAAGAGGTTGTTCATTAGGATCTCCAACACCTATTTAATTATTTAATCAAAATGAAATCTAAATACATTGTGATAAGTGTAATAAATATTAAGGTTCCTTTACAGGAGACTGTTCATTAATATTTCTAATCATCTTAATCAACAAACTATTTAAACTAATGAAATTAAAGCATTTAAACCTAATTCTGATTGATTGCATGAAATGTTAAAGCTCTCTTACAAGAGACTATTCATTTATATCTCAAGAATATAAATCAGAAACTTAAACTAATGAAATCAAACATTAAATAACAAATCAGATTCATTGAAGGAAACATTATTACTTTCTTACGAAAGGTCATCCGTTAATATTCCAAACACATGAACCTAATAATTTAATCTAATGAAATTCACAAACAAACATAAAATAAAAGCCTACTAAAATAAAAGTGTACTTTCTAGGCAATGGGGATCCTTCCAAGTATTCACAAGCACACCAAAAGAAAAGTCAAATGTAGAGGATCAAAGAAGCTCCATCTTATTTATCATCAATTGCAAATTGCAATTGCAACCATTACATTGATTCTCCAATCTAACTTCTCACTAACAACCTATAAGATACTAAGATTACAAATCAATATTAAGACTACTAATGAAGGAGATAACACTCCTATTTATACAAAAGCTATGATAACAAACTCATAAATGTAAATCCACTATTTCCTCCTTTGACCCACATATTTCTCAACCAATGGTGACACATAACCCTATCCTCCATGATCTCCTCCATGAGGTCCATGATCTCCTTAAATTCGAATTTGAACATAGAGTGCCACATAAGGATGCCTAAGAAGCTTATTTTGTACCTACACATGTCAAAAAACTCATTCTAATTGTTAGGTATAAGTATAAGCATATTATTTTCTAAAGTTTAACCACAAATCCACTTAAAAATGTTAAGAATCAATAAACTTTGGAAAAGCATAGTTATAACCCAATGATGAGGTAAATGTAATGATGTGGAGGTAGAATGAAGGTGACATGAAGGTAATATGGAAGTAATGTGAAGGTATTGGTGAATAATGGAGTGAGAATAGGGACTATTTTGAGGCCCAACATACCCCCAAACTGAAGGTATTGCATGTCCTCATGCAATCTATTACATTACTTTTTGATACTTGAGCTTTGGCTTAAACTCTGCATGATATCATTTACTTAACTTTTGCAAAGTGTTTTTGATGAACTGCGACTTGGTTGGTTCTTATGTTTCAACCATAATTTGCTTGTTGCATTCAATTTTAATGTATGATATTTGCATATTGATAATGTGATTTTTATTGGAGAGTATTTTTGTTGGAATGCATCATGGTTGGTTCTTGTGTGACAACCATGATTGTGTTGGCATCCAATTATCTTTTAAGTACTTTTTGAAAATCCATTTATATGCTCATGATGATGTAATAGTAGATATATTTTGAAAGTATGTGGGCTTTAAATGTGATATGAATGTTTTGAATGTTATATGAATGTGGCAACATATGAATGTGAATGTATTCCCCCCCCTCAACTAATGGTTTTGGAAATTTGACAAAATGACAAAAGGAAGTGAAGTTTTTCCAAAAATTATCATTCTAACTTTTCAAGGAATTAAATGGTTAAAAGTTAGAAAATATCAGACCTTAACTTACCCTTTCAAAAATGGATCAGATTTGTACATGTGTGGCTACAAAATTCTGTTCATAGTCTTCTTTATTTGGTTGTGAAAATGGTGGATGAAATCGAAAAAGTGAATATTTTATTGTTGCTGCATCTGTTGCTAAATCTGTTGCTGGATCTTCTGCTGAATGTTCAGAATCTGCTACTGAATGCGACTGAAAATGTATAAGGCTTGGAAGGTATACAAAATTCAGAATTTACACTTTCCCCCTCATCCTTAGTTTATTGACTTGTCCTCAAGTCATTTACATCAAAAACTGAAAAGTAATGAAAGTAATTCTTCTTCCTCTGCTACAAAATGATTGGTCTTCAAGTCTTCTACGATCATTGGCACAATTCTTGTCATGTGAATATATGTTTTGGTGTCGAACATAACACAAAATTTTTAACTTAGTGGTCGTTGATGGATGCCACTAGTCAACACGAGAGCTCCCATCTTTAATGTGGATGAGAGTCAAGATGCCCTGAACACATCTTTCTAAGTATGAATGAATTTTTTGTTGTCGAATACTTAGAAGATCCAATGAACAAGGGACATTGATGTATTCCCTTTGTTTATCAGCATGATAGCTTGCCCTTAAGGCATGCAAGCTTCAGGGTGTTTTTAGAAAAATATTTAGACTCAAGGACTATGGACTCAATGGTGTATGGAAGGAAGGTTTTATTTGCAAGTGTAGGAAAAATGAAACTAATAATGAATATGTAAAGTTGACCAAAAAAAAGCTTGTAGATGAGCTTCGTTGGTTTTATTGGTGGGTTAGGATTGAATAAAATGTAATGAAGTGTATGTGGGTAATGGGAAATGGATAATGAGTCTTGCTGGAAAAAAAAATGAATTATGGTATGCAAACTCTTAAATATAGCAAATCTGCTCCTTAATTCTGGACTTTCTGCTAAAATAGCTAAGTTTGACCAGCGTTGACCAACCACTTGTAGACTTCGAATTCAAGTGTGGATAGGTATTTCACCATCCTTGGACATTTAGGAACAAACCCCAACTCTTTGAATTTTGCTAATTTGTCATGCAACATGTCAAACCATTAAGCTATTACAGGAAGATGCAAGAATTTGTAATTTTCTGGAAATTTCGTTTATGTTCATGGATTTGTTTTTTAGAATTTCTCATGAAATTAGTCTTTTGAAGACCAATTGTGTGCATAATTAGTTTCCTTGATGATCATTTGATCATCTGAAATCTGCAAAAACTTGGCATTCACAAAACATAAATATATCCAAGAAAAAGTGATCAATTTCTACTTGGTTTTTTTATGCAAAAATTAAACACCAATGAAACATATTTAAATAAAATCAAATGTATAAGTTAGCCCAAATTTATGATTTTTCTTTTTCTTTTTTTTTTTACAAATCCATTTTCAAATATAAAATGAGTATAATTAATTCCCTTATTATGCAACTTTTTGTAAATAAAATCCAATTTCGTTGCAATTATGTAAATCCCGACCACAGTCGAAATTGTTTCGTGATTTGCGTCGATGATTTCGAATTTCACATGTCGTTGTCGAACTTGTATTTGCCAAAATTTCCTATTGATGTGTTTTGCAGAAGTTTCGCCGTGTTGTCATTTTCTGCGCTTTGCCCATCTGGTTGTTGTCTCTACATTATCATCAACTTGTCCCTGGTTCTTTCCTGCATTGTATTTTGTAAGAGCTACACCATTACTTCTAAGGCGACAATCTTTTCGTCTAGTTTGTTGATCAACTATTTCATTCCTCCTCTATTTACAAGCTATAACCCGTTGTTTCAGCTCAAAAGAAATCAACATTCAATTTTCTGCATATAAAGATGAACTTTCAACGAAATACAGTGAGAAAATGAGCTCAATATAGCATCAATATGATCATATCAGAAAATAATGTAACCCTATCCTTGCCCCTCAAACAATAAATTCAATATATTCCAGGTTGGGTAATAAAGGCTGCCATGGATTGATCTCGAACCGCAAATGCATTCCCTCCATTATTTTTCTTTTGGATTCTCCCTCTGGATGTCTCGAGGTCCCTTGAACTCCATATAGAAATTAGTGTTTGAATATTTTAAGTTATTCACTTTAAAGCCTTTCATCATAATATCCACGATATATGTATCCCTGCGCTTATCTGTTGATTCAGTGGACATGGTCTTTTTGAATGCAAATACCCAATAGTATTTTTCATTAACTTCTTTCTTGTCTTTGATAGTCTGAAGTGTTAAAGATTTTGTTGGGGCGTTCAGCTTATAATCCACCCCAGCAGATTCTGAGAGCTCCTAAATAAATTTTGTAGCAGTGGGATATAAATTCTGTAGCGGTGGGTTATCCATGATAAATAGAAAAGAGAAATGAAAAATATAAGAGGATACGAGTCGTCAGAATTCCCATGCGATGAGAAGCGAACACAATGTGATTCAAAATCAAGCGAGCGATCCAATCCACCGCTTACATATCTCTAATAAAAGACAGAAGAGAGTCAATGGATTGTAGTGAAGCAAAATAAGAGGGTCAATTTGAAGTAGCCAGGAACGCCAACTAACCATTAGTCAATGTTTATCCAAATAAAATATCATGTCACCTTAGAATTCGAAGGACACACAAAACCCTCAAAATGCAATTCTAACGTTCTTGATTTAGACACATAACCCTCGTAGAACTAATCCAAGAAAATGAAACAAATTTCAATCTGTTACTGGGCTGCAAAATATCAAGTGGTTGACGTAGTAGGTGAAATAGCGGAAGGCGGAATAGTGGGTTGAGGTGGATTTCTTAGGATCTAGGCAGATTTCTTGGGATGCCATGATTGTTGGATTTACCCAAAATGGATATGGTGAGGATGCCCTGATGCTTTTTTAAGAAATGCACTGCAATATTTCCCAACATTTCAAGCACCCCTCGAGCTCTGATCTATCTTATCCTCTCTGCACCGCCTTGCCTGACCAAATAACTCCTGCCCAAACCCAACCAATAGGTTTGATGTTTTGCAAAGCTGAAGTTTGCATAAACTGCAAGGAATGTTGCAATCAGCTGGGCAATAATAAATGCAGGTCGTTCTACAAATGACCAGCTGCGAGATCTTGTAACAAAAATGAGTTGTTGTCTTCGCCTTCTAAGCTCGGTCGCTTCCGCTCCACCTGTCAATTTTACAGAAGCTCCTGCGCGATATGCTTGGAGACAATGAAGCTGGGCCACGACTACATAATATTCACCGCAGAGTGTTCACATGCATTTCATTTTCCCTGCATCGCCTCCATCGTCAGACACGAAAATCTCATTTTTCACGTATGTCGAGCGACTTGGAACGAGGTCCCGTGGCAAGGTCCTGCAGGCCTTCACAAAAAAAAAGAAGAAGAGATGAAAGAAGTTGAAAAATGGAGAAACATCAGGACAAGGCTTGAACCCTAGACCTCGGATGATGACACCAAGACAGCAAGAAGCCCTCAGAAATGACAAAGAAGAGCAGAGGAGAATGGAACCCGTCTTAAGGATTCTAGACGAATCCATCACAAGTTTTAGAGGGGACAGCCAACTGAACCCCCCAGAACTTCCCTTATACGACGATGATGAACCTCTCTGTACTGATTTCTCTGATCAAAATTAGACAGACTCCAGATCCTCAATTCCCTCTCCTCGGCTCGCACGAACATGAACCAATTAGGCACCATCGCCCACCCTCACTGGCCTCAAGTGAGGCACAATAATAGTGAACCAATCATGATCTGTGTGCTGCCTCCATCAACCAATCTGCTATTTTGTCGCTGATGAAGATTATGCTGGTCACACAGATCTGTGCACTACCAAAAATTCTCTGTGCAATGCCTTTCTATCCCTCATCTGTGCACCTCCTTTCTTACCACATGCAGGCCATCCTTCAACCACACACATCCACCACGAGAGGCACGGGATCAAAACATGAGAGGATCATTGTTTTACGCCACTATTACACCCTCGTTGTGTAATGATTATGCCACACGCCACAGCAAATAGAGTGATCTCGGCTTCCACACAGCACACAAACACTACGACCACGATCCGATCTTACTCGGCAGGATCCACCACAGGACAAGCACGTCTCCATAGATCGGCAATAGCCTGTGGAAGATCCACGCACGCCGCTAAAAACCACCGATCTCTCTCATCGTTATCTAAAAACTACCTCTTGGCTTGGCCCGATACTTTCAATAGCAGGTTTGTTTGGCTTACAACGGGATAGTTTGACTTTCAACTATAGGGAACTTCCTCAGGAATAGTAATAGTAATTTTTTTCATTTGATTGCTACCCTTGGATGAGTGTTCTATTGTCACCAATAATTGAGAAAATCACTATTCCTAGGATTCTTTCCAAGGCATTCATCTCGGGCCTCGATCCATGAGGAAGATTCCATAGTCGTGGTCCTCTGCCAAATTCCATATCATAGTTTCTTTTTAGCGCACTGTTTTGGATAGTTTTGGCCGCATATCATATCATAGGCATTCACAAAAACTATCTGCGGCCAAACCTCGCATTGTCCTATGTTCCATATCACCCTTAATCACTTTACATATTAAAGTGATTATGCACCTTGTTTCAATATCTGCAATTTGGCCTTCTCTTAGAATATCAAAAGTAATTGGGTTGCCACCATATGGGCTCCACACCAATGCTAAATTTGAAAAAAAAAATTACTGGTGATGCTACAACAGAGGTATTTGTTATTCTTCTTTCACCCACAGATATAGTTTTAATTTTCTCACTTACAAATACGGAAAATGCACCATCATTGTTAACAGAGAATCGAGAGTTGTTACCAGAATAGGAAACATGGCCTGAATATCTTTTAGAAGAGGAAATGGGTGATTGTGCAATGTTTTTCCTAATATTTTTGACAACTAAATCTTCAATTAATTTTTGAAATCGATGACTCAAATAGGAGGCTCTTTCAAAGAGTTGTGGAATAATTTCGTTATCAACAGAACAAAGAACAAATTTCTACAAGAGAAGATTTTTTTTATTATGACTCAAACGATCGTCAAGTAGATCTGCAATTAATTTCTAGCAAAAATTTTATTATTATTATTTTTTTAAAATAATTCAATAGATTTTCTGACCTTCCTGATCGCTCGAAGCGCAGGAAGAGAGCATAATAATTTCTTGAATTAATTGTATTTCTGCAGGTTAACGTGGATGGAGTGAAATGGATCTTACTGCACCACTTAAATTAGTTATGATGATTTTTTTTATTTTTTATTTTTGAAAACAAGACTAAAAACTTCTAACGAGCTCGTTTTATTTTCCTAATTTATTCTATCCAACTTGCTTGAAAGATTTTTTTTATTTCCTAGGTAAAAGAATGCTTCCAATGAAGCCACCTACGGACTAAGAATTCGAAAATGCTCACATCAATATTTAAAATTTTTACCTTATGATTTGCAAGAATGTGAGTAACCTGTCTTATTTTTGGAGTTTGCGCAAGGTTCTTTTGGAACCAGTCTTCAAGATTATTCTTTTTCTCCAAAAATTACCTGTTTAACATATTCAAATTTCTCATCCGTAGATGAATTAGTAATGAATGGGGGGTTTAAAACTGAATTTGAAACTAACTAAGTATGAAAAGAAAAATAAAAAAGCTCAACTTAAACTCCTTTATGAAGATCCTGCTATCACCAAGTTTCACAAGTTAGTCCATAAAAAGAAATTGCAATAAAAATGTCTTCCTAAGTCTATCTCTAAATCATCCTCCCGGCAACGGCGCCAAAATTTTTGGTCTAAAATGTAGATGCAAATTAGAGTTTCATTTACTATCAATCTAGGTAAGTAAACTTTGAGGATCATCCAATATATATTGACTTAGAGACAAACTAAACTAAGCTAGGTGAAGAAATACCAAAGCTCCCTTACAGGAGGTTGTTCATTAGGATCTCCAACACCTATTTAGTTATTTAGTCAAAATGAAATCTAAAGACATTGTGATAAGTGTAATAAATATTAAGGTTCCCTTATAGGAGACTGTTCATTAATATTTCTAATCATCTTAATCAACAAACTATTTAAACTAATGAAATTAAAGCATTTAAACCTAATTCTGATTAATTGCATGAAATGTTAAAGCTCTCTTACAAGAGACTATTGATTTATATCTCAAGCATATAAATCATAAACTTAATCTAATGAAATCAAACATTAAATAACAAATCAGATTCATTGAAGGAAACATTATTACTTTCTTACGAAAGGTCATTCGTTAATATTCCAAACATATGAACCTAATAATTTGATCTAATGAAATTCACAAACAAACATAAAATAAAAGCCTACTAAAATAAAAGTGTACTTGCTAGGCAATGGGGATCCTTCCAAGGATTCACAAGCACACCAAAAGAAAAGTCAAATGTAGAGGATCAAAGAAGCTCCACCTTATTTATCATGAATTGCAAATTGCAATTGCAACCATTACATTGATTCTCCAATATAACTTCTCACTATCAACCTATAAGATACCAAGATTACAAATCAATATTAAGACTACTAATGAAGGAGATAACACTCCTATTTATAGAAAAGCTATGATAACAAACTCATAAATGTAAATCCACTATTTCCTCCTTTGACCCACATATTTCTCAACCAATGGTGACACATAACCCTATCCTCCATGATCTCCTCCATGAGGTCCATGGTATTCTCCATGAGGTCCATGAGGTCCATGATCTCCTAAAATTCGAATTTGAACATAGAGTGCCACATAAGGATTCCTAGGAAGCTTATTTTGTACCTATACATGTCAAAAAACTCATTCTAATTGTTAGGTATAAGTATAAGCATATTATTTTCTAAAGTTTAACCACAAATCCACTTAAAAATGTTAAGAATTAATAAACCTTGGAAAAGCATAGTTATAACCCAATGATGAGGTAAATGTAATGATGTGGAGGTGGAATGAAGGTGACATGAAGGTAATATGGAAGTAATGTGAAGGTATTGGTGAATAATGGAGTGAGAATAGGGACTATTTTGGGGCCCAACACTAGGCCTGTGCTATAAGTTTAATTTCCAGATTTA
The DNA here is from genome assembly GCA_034641835.2 of Pinus albicaulis. Classification (NCBI taxonomy): domain Eukaryota; kingdom Viridiplantae; phylum Streptophyta; class Pinopsida; order Pinales; family Pinaceae; genus Pinus; species Pinus albicaulis. The sequence goes on along the minus strand of CM076575.1, from coordinate 2,093,713,046 downwards.
TGGAAAGGCCAAAGGAGACACATTGGCAAGTAGAAAAAATAATTCAGAGGTATGTGAAAGGAACAAAAAGGTATGGTATTTTATACACCACTTCATAAAATTTTGAATTGATTGGTTATACTGACAATGATTTGGCTGGAAGTATAGATGACTGGAAAAGCACGCCCGGATATGTTTTTCATATGGGATCAAGAGCCATTTCCGGAGCTTCTAAGAAACAACCAATTGGGGCTTTATCAAAAGCAGAGGCAGAGTATGTAGCAGCTACAGCAACAACATGTCAAGCAGTATGGATGAGGAGAATGTTGAGAAGTTTGTGTCATGAATATGTAAAAGGCACAACAATTTATTTTGATAATAGCTTAGCAATAGCATTATCAAATAATTCAGTGTTTCATAAAATAACAAAACACATTGATGCGAAGTGTCACTACATCAGAGAGTTAGTGAGCAATGGTGAAATTGTTTCACAACATTGCAGAACTGAAGAGGAGTTTTTTGATATATTGAAAAAACCATTGGGGCAGAAAAGTTTTAATTATTTGAGAAAGTTTCTGGATATGCAAGAGAATGCAGTAGTTGAAATTAAGGGGGAGCGTTGGAAACTGCAACTGCAAACAGGAGAACAGAAATTGAAGTCTGATGGAAATCTGAGGGACAACAATAGCAAGAAATGTTTTTTTATTTACACTCCATGGAGCATGAAAAACCCTGTGATAAAACCTGCAAGTTCATATTTTTGGTCATGTTCATAGCCTTGTTTTGATTTGTAAGTCCATGGTTTGAACCACGCAATTTTGTATTTAAAACCCTGTCCTCGCGCCTTTAAAACATACACCAACCACCATTTGAATTTACCTTCGTTTGTTTCTTTTTTGAATTGGGGCCACATCATTTGAGTGGAGCCCATGATCCACATCATTCCCCTCAACCAATCAATGACCGATTGCAAACTTTTTATTCTACGTCACCTTACCTTTTACTCATACGATGAACCGGTCCCACCTTTCCAAGTCACCATACTATCGACCAATCCTGTGTGTATCGCACAAAACCAATCTGACGTCACCCACCCACAAAATGGATGCGATGAAATTATGAATTGTTTTGAAAAGTATTTTGAGTTCTGCCACCGTGTCACCCGACAGCCAATGGGAGTGCTATCGCGCAAATCTGAAGTCCAGTCCAGCCTTCAGCTAAATGGATGTGATAAATTTCGTTAAATCATTTTGCGTAAAGATCCTTAAAGTCCGTGAAATACATTGTATTAAGGTTTTATACCTTACGTTAATGTTTTATGTCTTTTTAATGCCACGACGTATTTTTATATAAGTCTTTAGACTTATATATATATATATATATATATATATATATATATATATATATATATATATATATATATATGTTTTCATATATATATTATAAACATTCAATGTTTATAATATATATAAAGTAAATTTTGATGTATAAAATAACATCAGCAACAAAGCAAGAGTGCATTAACTATGTAAGCCCGAAGGCAGAAAAAGAAAGACAGAGACAGTGAAATTTTTTTTTTGTAACACTGCATGTGTAGTAGTTAGCCTTTTTTTTTTTTAAATCTAGAACAACAGTTTAGAGGCAATTTTGTAATAGATTTTTATGCTTAATGAAATAGTGTTTTAAGTCATCTCTGTCTATATCCTTTGTATTGAATCTCTGTGTTTAGTTGAGGAATTTTTATCCTCTGTGTGTTCGGAATACTTCAAAAATTCCAACATATATTCAGAAAACATGAGTGTGTGCATAGCTATTTACAAAATCAAGAGAAGTTCCTCTACACACATTGGTTAGAAGAAGTCCCTTGAAAATATGGGTGGAAAACCGCAAACCATGCAATGTAGGAGTCGTGGACCAGATTAAGCCAATTAAACTGATTTTTATATAGATGTAATTAATTCATTTTCTTCATATAACAACCACGCTAATTACTTTAAATTGTAAAAAATATTCCTGGATCGAATCGAATGGTGTCTATATTTTCTAGCATTGACTAATGCTGAAGTTTTAGGTTTTTATATCTCAAAGTAAGGTAAAAAAAATCTTAGAAATAGTATATATATATATATAATTGAAGTGCAAAAAAATAAAATATAATAAATTTTATTTATTGGATTTTAAAAGAAATTATTAAAAAGTAATGATTGTGTTAGTATTTTCTTTTATAATTTAGAGTATTATATGAATACCAAAACTAGGGTAGCTATATAAATTGAACGACTAGTAAATATCGATAAATATTAATTTAAAATAAATATCAGTTGAAACATTTATTTTATTATCTATCTTATATTGTTAAAATTAAAAAAATAATAAAAATTAAATTATGATTTTATTTTATGTTATTATTATTTTTATTAATTATAAAAAATAATTAGCTATCAATTGCACCATATGTTTTAAAGGAAACGTTGTAAAGCAGTAACATAGGAAGGAGTAGTATATAGGAAATGCTCAACTACAGAGAGTGAGTTACATAGGAAATAGTAGTATAGAGGAAATTCTCAACTACAGAGAGTGAGCAACAAGATTGAGCTATTCAGTTACATAATTTGGTTACAACTACATATGTTAATATCATTTTTAGATAAGTATCAGTTCTTTGCTCCTAAGATGGCATATCATCATTCAAAATGGTTTAGAAAATGAGGTGTTTGATTAGTATAACCCTTTCAATGGGAAAAAAGAGATTACATCAAAACCACAAAGAATAACAGCTCATCTATGATATAACTTAAGTATTTAATGATATAAATTACAACATCTCTTGATAAACACAAATAATTTCATCATTTTTGCTCTTGAGTAATCATACAATTTTCATTTTTCAAAAATTTCAACTAAAAAATCTTATTACATCATTTAAATAATCCAACATAAACTCAATGTGTAATTATAATATTTACCAAAAAAACAAATTAAGTTCTTAAAATAATAGAAATATTTGCCTTTTAAAATACATATTTAACAATTATCTTCACATAAAATTAAAATAATAATAATAATATGAACCCACAAAAATAAAAAGTTATTAATTTATAAATCAACTAATAATTAATTATATTACTAATTGAATTCACGAAAAAGCATATGTACATGAATGTCACTAATTCTAAATGTTTTTGACACAAATCCAGCCATATTAAATATGGACTTAAGTACCCCTAAGTCAAAAAATAAATTTATAATAATTTCAAAACTCACAACTTAAAAATAAAAATAAAATAAAGAATTTAATGGTTATAATTATCAATACTCTCAATCAAATCACATTTAAAAAAATTACTCTGTTATTGCTCTAGTTGTATCACCACTTTATTTTTTATTTTTTTTTGAAATTGTGGCGCCAATTTATTGTAATCCTAAAAATATATTATTGTTCTAGTTGTATCCCCATTTTGAAGTGGATTGTTTATTCTCTGAATATTTTGAATCCGAGTGATTTGGATAGCTTCGGAAAAATATTCCAAGAATCCAATCGAATTAGTAAAAACATTGACATTGCTACCTCCAATTACATTTCATATTTAACAACACAAAAAAATACCGATTGATTATAAATGTGCGCTAATTTGTGTTGTGGAAGAATTGAATGGATTTTTTCATGTCTGAACTGTATGTGACACCCTGCCAACATGCCATATCTGGCAGAAAATGATGTTGCCCTTCTCATGAACTACATCTACAACATTTTTCCAGGCCTTCACTTGCTCATCGTTGAAAATGCCAGGAGAATGCGGGAACCTGCACAACATTAGTTAAAAATATTTGATTATCAATCTAATTATTTAAGAAGAAATTGCATGCCAAAGCACTCTCAATTTAATTCATCTCTGAAAAAAATGCAGCTGATGAGGAGAGCGTACCCAACGGCTTGCTGCGAGACTTAGTTTGCCTCGGTGATGAGGAGGAACTGCACATCAATTCCCATTTAAAATGAATTCATGATCCAGCTATCTGTCCGATTGATTATAACTTAACTTTAGAGGATGAAGTCGATTATAACTTAATTTCAGAGGATAAAGTCAATTATTTTTAAAACCGTTTTCCTGTGTAACTAATTAATAATAACATTATTTAATCCTAAGGTAGACACTATTTCAATTATCTAACATCAAAATCAATGGTTCATAATGGTACACCTGGCAGAGAATTGTTTTCAAAGAAATACGTTTTACAATCTAATTAAAAAAAATAAAAATTAAGTTATGATTTTATTTTATATTATTATTATTCTTATTAATTATAAAAATAATTAATATATATTTTAAACATACATATATTTTTAAAAATATAGAATAATATTTTTTTAGTTATGTAGATGTACTTTTATTTTAAATAGGCTTTGTTACAATATAATGGCTTATCAATACACTTGTTTATAGGACAGTTTTAAATTAATTAAATTAATTAAAAATACTAAAAAATACACACCTATTTTGAGTTATATTCAACCTTTTATTTTTGTATATTATAAATATATACCTATAGAAGAAGAAGAAGTTATTTTTTCTTCTCTATGTGGCTCTTGTATTCGGCCCTTTTCCTGTGAAGTTTCACAATAAAATCTCCCAGCTTCTCTACAAACACATGGCTGAATAGATTATCCCAAGAGCTAGTTGCCAAAATATCTGCATAACTTTCGGTGATGTCTTGGAATCCCTCACATTCTAAAATGAAATGCTTTTTTGTTTCCACTCTTGGGAGAAAAATCTTAATCTCTGATTTGTGAATATTTTGTAGAGGTTAAATCCGTACTATCCACCTAATAATTATTAATAATTACATTAAATATTAGAAACCCTATTTCAAAATAAACACTCACATAACATAATTAAAAAAATATATAAGTGTAAAAATAATACATATTTAGAATCTATAATTTCTTTCTTTATTTCTTATTCTAATTTCTCAAATGAACAATTTAGTTTTTTTTTTAATTTTCCTAGTTCACATGAGGATAAGATTTGGATGACCAATGTTTTCTTATTCAGAAGGGGTTGGGTTCAAGTCTCTTTGTTGGGAAAGGGGAATTAAGGAGAGGTTTTGGATGGTACTAATTCCCTCAATAAATATCTCATACAAGGTTGGAATTATTTGATTGGTTATGGTTTTAGGTTAGCTGAAAAAGACATTTTGCTAATAAATTGATGTTTTTTTTAGCACCATTCTACTAAGTAGGTTCTTATTGGATTTTTTGTGATTTTCTATTTTTAAAGAAGTATGGTATAAAAATAAGAATATTCTCTATTTATTAGCATGCTTTATGCCTTGTATGGGAAGAAATTTTTTTCATAGTCCATCATTTTGGATCCATATCTATATATAATCTTTGGAGTTAAGTTGATGTATGTTGGAAACCTTTTATTAAAACAAATATATACATAGATTCATATATATTTGATTATGCATCAATGTTCCATCTCTTCACTTTTGATATGAAATTTGTTTTGAAATGAAATTTCTTAAAACATTCTCAATATCATTAAGAAAATCATAATCTTAAAAATAAAGATTAATAAGGATTACGGGAATAAATTATCAAATTGGATCAAAATATGAATAATAGGACTTCATGTATAGAATTTAAATTCACTATAACTATGATCTTCAACTTTTGATGAATATCTTGTATATGAATTTTAAAATTGTGAAAAAATAAAGTTAATTATATATATATATATATATATATATATATATATATATATATATATATATATATATATATATATATATATATATATATATATATATATATATATATATATATATTTTGTAAGTCAGAATACTCTATTTTTATTCATTTTCTAAAACATGATACACCTAGATATAGCAGTTTGGTGGCCTCAACCCGCCCATGACAAGAAACTGAATCTGTTGGCCACCTGATGGCATGGTATGCCATCCAAAAAGATAGAGTCTTAAGTTTGTTGAACCAAGCAAACATGGCCTAAATATTCACCCTTACACAGTCTTTACCATCTTTCCTATCATATCTACTAAACATTTGAAAATTAAAAGTTATTTTCATATAACTAATAATAAAAAAAGAACACAGTTATCCTTTCATAAATTACTCAGCCTCATCTGGGTCGAGGCTGACTCCATTGGTACCATGTCTTTAACTGAGTTGCCAGCTTGCTCCATTGGCTTGCAAATGCAGGGAATATGATGCTCAATGCAGTCTTGCTAGCCATCCTAATTGCTTAACTGAAACTTGAGCTTATCAAACTCCATCATGTAGTTCGAAAAGTCCTGTGCGAGAGCCACCAAACTCATGGAAATATGTTCAAGAGTTTTTCTGAGAATGATTTTCATAGACCAATACATGAACATGGTCTATCTAAATTGAGTGAGCCTCCCTCTGGTTTGGCTCATGTCTGGAATTAAATCTTTCCACTCCTTTGTGGCCATCTCCATCTCTGTCTTCGCCTGTTTTTTAATGTCAGCCTCCCACTTTTCTATAAGCTACTAGATCTCTTCTAAGGTATTTTCATGGTATGTCATTGTTGCTTCTTGAATTACTTCGATGGTTGGCGTCCGCCCTCTAGGCTTGCTCTGGGGGGAGCTGGTCTGGCTATCAATTTCCTTCCCCTTGTCTCTTATGTCATGACTGTGACCAACAGAGATTTTGGAACATCCATGAGCAGCAGGAATCTTGGAGCACACTGACCCACAATCCATTCCACCATTCTGTGCTAGGAAACATGTCCAAAAAATCATGTAGAGGTGTAATTTCTTATGGTTTAAACAATAATTGGACCCAACATGAGTGATAACATACTATAATTTTCCCATCTCTATCATCGAGTAACTATGACCCGAGTCGACCTTACCTAGACCCCACAAACTTGATCCCTGCTCTTCCTCTCCCATCTATAGATTCCTATACCCCCTAGCCCCCTAGCACTTACTCCCAGCTTCTTTGTCCTTCTTGACTTTAGGGGTAACAGAGGAAGTGTCGAGGGCTTCAGCATGGGACTTCTGAGAATTGACTCCCTCCTCTCCCTACGCTCAGAGTCACTATGATCCAGATGGAGGTTGAATTGTGGATTCATCAATTTCCCCTCCTCTCTGGACTTCTCTCTAGTCTGTCTCACTGAAAGGGTTTCCTTACACCTCCCAGGTCTAGCCTGGAGGCATCCCTTACCCACCAGACTCCAGTACTGCTGCATGTAGTGCCCACCCATTAGACCTACTTCAAACCAGACAACGAGACCCATTGAAATTTTCTCCTTCCCCCTAAAAACATTTACTTTATTCCACCCTCCTCTAACCCACACGGGCCTGTACCAATCCCTTCTACTCCCTTGTGGATCGTTACCATCCCAAACAAACTTCAAACAAATAACCATGGCATGTACAAAGAGGTTAGAGCGACATACATACCCGAGAATTTCAGAGGAGGTCACATGTTGAGGGTCTCCAGTCCCATGATCCTGCTTGTAACCAAACTTTCCTTCGCAATGAAAACCCCATGCTTGTCTCCTCATCGTTTTAATGCTCCTGTGTGAGTCAACTTGTCGCCACCTTGCTTGTGCTTGCATGTAGAGGTACCGCTTACCACCCTTTCCACTCATGTGAAGGGTGGTGGGCATCATCCCCAATTTGCCTATCATTAACGATGATGGGAGGCGGGATCCTCCACATAACAACCCAATTGCGGGCGAATTTTTTTTTTTAAATCATTGAAAAAATGTATAAAAATAAACATTCAATAAATTATTATTTTTTCAATATTTAATAAAATTTTGAGAGAGATGTTGTGGTGTTCGTTATACATTGAAATGTTGGCTCAATTAATAACAAAAATTTAAAAATATTGAAAACATTAAAAAACAAAATATTCAATTTTTTGTATTGTAATTTTGTTTTTTATTAATAAAATTACCAATAGTTTTTTTAGATAAAAGAAAATCATGATAAACATATCATATTAAAATATATTACATATAGATAGTAACTATATATTCGAACCATTTTATCCTATAAATTAAAACAATGATTTCATAACCATATTTAAATTTAATGAATAACCACTTAATACTTGAGATAAATTTTAGATATGCCAAGATTCTTAATTATGGATATTCACCTTCACTTTAAATCATTAATATTATTAACTTGTAAATAGGCTTTGTTACAGTACCATGGGAAAAAACCATAACTTATTTCATAATCAAAAAAATTTATTTTAAGTTAATTTTATAACATTTTTTTAATTAAATCTAAAAGCAAAAAATTTATAATTATTTTTGAGATATATCTAAGCACTCCATCCTCACTACTACTAAAAATATTGGATGAATATTCAATAGAGATTTAATCAAAGTTTTAATAAAATTTAAAATGAAAAGAATTTATTTTTAAAAGAAAAATGAGAATGCTTTTATATATAGAGCTGTGAAATTTATATAATATAAATAATATTATTAAGAACCTGCATATTTACACCTTAACAACGAATTATTAAACCAGGCATCAAATATTTGATATGAAAACTTTTTCTCAAATTTTGCAATAAAACAAAAATTGCATCTTGAGAGATTTTATCCCTTTTAACACTTTATAAATTCTATTAAGATAATTTTATATTAATAAACATAATTTTTACGTTTTAAATTGTCCCTCTTTGAAAACAACTCTCCCAAAATGCCACGTGTACCATTGTGCACCACTGATTTTGATGTTAGACGATTGAAATAGTGTCTACCTTAGGATTAAATATTTTTATTATTAATGAGTTATAGAAGAAAACCATTTTAGAAACAATCGACTTCATCCGGACTTGGTTATATGACTGACTGTTGGTTACTAATTCCGTGGCTCGACCGTCATGATTATTATAGATTTCGGTTGAATGAAATTAGCTAGACTATACACTCTTTTCATTACAATTGCATCTCTGACCGCCCATCCACCCAACGAATATCATTTATAAATTCTTTGCTCCTTTAACGTTGACGTTTACATAGAGACGACGAGAGAAATTGGCAGACACGATGGCTTCAAAGGGAACTCTATTCACATTGTTAATGGTGTTTTTTACAACAGAGAGGATCACGACGCAGATTCCATTCCCTCCAATATACGATGGGTTTGTGTGTGCTAGTGGAGGCGTTCTATGACCCCCTCTGTCCAGAAAACAGGGACTCATGGTGGCCATTGAAGAAGATTCTCCACTTCTACGGTGAAAAGCTTACGTTCACTGTGCATCCCTTCCCATTACCGTATGCTTTCTCTTCCTCTCCTCTCTTCTTTATCCGTTAAATTTCCATGTCCTGTATCTACCGTTCTTAAAGAAAGAGGTTTTTAATTATTTTATACACATTTGTAAAATTGAACAAGTTTCGTTGAATTAGAATCTCGCGACGACTTGTGTGGTTGGAACATTGGGTTCACCAAAGAAACTCGCTTTTCAACGCCAATTATATACTAGGAGATAACTATCAGATACATAATTTAGTTAATCAATGTCAGTTATGCTTGGGATTAGGATAATCAGTAGGTAATGGCGTCGTCATCCTCTGCACTACAATGGGAAATCCACCATCCATACACGCAGTCAAGCTATGAGCGAGTTTTGGAGTTCTCTCACGCGAATCAATGGGTGGCTGCAATCTGAACATGGAAATGACAGTGGCCAAAACATATTTCATCTAAATGAACGCCATTTCTTTTCCCATAAAAACACGATATCCACCTTGGAAAACAACGAATTTGAAGAGACTCTGAGGAACGAAATGGCCTTTTTCATTCACCCATCTCTCGGGCTTGAATTGGAGACAGTCGAAGCCCCAGATGGCCTCCATTCAACCCATGGCGTATTGATGATAAGTCACCCGATTTCCTTTTACCACCAAATTCCGTAGGAAGATTCCTCCATCAACTTCTTGGCTAGGAACAAGCCTTGGTAAGCTATTTTCTGTATAAATTCTGGTTGAACCATGACAATATGTATATTTGCAAATGAAGGGATTCTAACCTAAGGCCTTTAAATATCGGTTTCAGGTTGTATATATGGTATTAAAAGCATACATTTTTGTATATATATTATACATCTTTTTTTCATTTTAGAATATAGTTTTATTAGTTTAAAAGTTGTATGTTTTGATTTATTTAGTTATATATTTTTTGGTTTTATTTAATATTTAATTAAAAATGGCTATAGTTATAAATTTAGATTATTTTGTTTTAATAAATTAAATATTTAAAAAAATATATAATATCACTTTTATTTATACATTAAATAAATATATTTAAATAATTAAAAATTATTCATTTTAGAATATAGTTTTATTAGTTTAAAAGTTATATGTTTTGATTCTTTTAATTATATTTTTTTAGTTTTATTTAATATTTAATTAAAAATGGTTATAGTTATAAATTTAGATTATTTTGTTTTAATAAATTAAATGTTTAAAAAAATTATAATATCAATTTTATTTATAAATTAAAAAAATATATTTAAATAATTAAAAATTATAAAGTTTAATTAAAAAGTTTATATTCTATTTTAAATATTTTATTTTAAAAGTTTATATTCTATTTTATATCAAATGGTAATGAAAAAAAATAACGCACTAATAAATATATTTTATGTTCACCTAGGTTTAGATGATAAATTTGTGATAGTTTCACTTTAAGTTTAATATCATTACAACTCTAATTACAAAGTTCGGTTTCAAAATAAGGAGTGGTTATATTATGATGTGGGTATCACTTCCTTAGTGGGTTTCCTCTTTTATATTAAAATTTGGCTTTAAATGTTTAAGTTACATTGAGTGGAGGCCTCCCAACGGTTTTCACTACAAGACGATATATGAAGAATTTAAGACCAATTCTCTCCCAACTTGCTATGAGCACAAGAGCCTCTATCCGGAGAATCCTCTCAACCAATGTACAATAAATGATTAGGCTTACAAATAATTCATAATTATAGTTAAGTATGATATAATTATTTTTTGTATTGTTGAAATATATATTAATTAAATGAAAATATGAAAACTTATTGTATTTTTAATGATAGATAAAGATGATGTAATTAGTTTTTTTTTTGTTGAAATTTTTGAAAAATGAAAAATGTATGATTACTCAAGAGGAAAAATGATGAAGTTATTTATATGTTTATCAAGAGATTTTGTAATTTATATCATAAAATACCTAAGTTATACCATAGATGAGTTGTTATTCTTCGTGGTTTTGATGTAATCTCTTTTTTCTCATTCAAAATCTATTTTTTGGTACTTCGATACTTATGATTCTTAGAGAATAAAGGGTTATACTAATCAAACACCTAATTTTCTAAACTTCTTGAATGATGATATTTCATCTTAGGACCAAAGAACTGATACTTATCTAAAAATGATATTAACATATGTAGTTGTAACCAAATGATGTAACTGAATAGCTCAATCCTGTTGTTCACTCTTTGTAGTTGTAGCTATCCTGCATGATTCATGTGAGAGAATTTCCTCTATACTACTCTTTCCTACCAGCATGCTTCATGTGAGAGCATTTCCTCTATACTACTCTTTCCTACGAGCATGATTCATGTGAGAGAATTTCCTCTATACTACTCTTTCCTATGTTATTTCTTTACAATGTTTCCTTTGCAACATATGGTGCAATTGCTAGTTTAATATTTACTAAAATATTTAAATAAAAAAATATTATTTATTATTTTAAAATTATTAAATTATACACTGTGATAAATAACACACAAACTTTATGGTCGCAGGAGTTCAAATACGCGTCACTTTGATGGTGTTGTTATAATTTTATTACTACTTCTAAGTGAATAATTCAGATATCAAAATGTAGTTACGCAATGTCTCGAAAGCCGATACCCTAAACGAAAGGAAACATTGATAATATAATTTTTACATTAAATTGAGAGAGGAATTTTTTAGTTTATTATGAAATAGATGTTCTAATGTGGTATGTCGTCTTATTTTATAAATATTTTGACTAAATAAAATTACATAAAAAAATAAAAATTAAATTAAAATTAAATTAGATAAAAATATTAATGTAATGTAATGTAAACATTTGAACTCCTTAAAAAAAAGCAAAATAAATATAACTCTATAAAAAAATAAAAAAATAAAAAACTCATGTTATTGACTAGTGATATTTATGTGGAATATTGCCTATTTAAATGGGAAAATTAAACCAGCCTAGATCCATCTTAACTCTGAATCAACCAAGATAAAATCTCTTGAGGTCTCAAGAGCATTTATCCCTCTATGCTCTTTAAGATGGATCTAGGTTGCTTGTAATGTAAATGATTGTCCCTAGAGGCCTTCTCTAGTCTAAAATGAAAAAGATGCAATTTCTTTGACTATGTCAAATTATCAGTTGCTTTCTCTAGTATAAATATTTTGACTAGGTCAAATTATCAGTTTCTTTCACATATAGGATATTGACAACCCATGGTAAAGTGAATATACTTTTTCCTTCAACTCTAATTCATTCCTAACAATTTTATTCCTTTTATATATTTAATCCTGAGGATGAGGATTAGTGTGATGGCCCCTAATTGTTTCACATATGAGTGAAGGATCTCGAAGGCCTCTGATAAAATCACCAACACACCTAGAAACTGTAGCTCCTCTAACTCTCTTTCAAATTTCTTATTTTTGAGTCTAGGAATTGTAGCTTCTTTGGCTCCCTATCCAACATAAAAAAAAATAATGCAGTTATCAGGTTCTTAGTGTAAAAGCTCAAAATGAAAGTGCTCATCGTTGATTGGAAACTAAACGACAGCGAAGAGCTCATCGCCAGGAATCCGTCGCATTTCGTTTTGTCGAAAATGGAGTCCAGGTGAAGAAGATAGAGCCTGTAGTTCGTTTTCCTAAACAACTAAAAATTTTGCAAGTCGATGACAGGTTGATGACATGGTAGCCCAGTCAGCATACAAGATATATTCTGGGAATATTCTTCAGTTTTTCCCAGTGACGCTGACAAGTGTCACAGCAAGATTCACCGAATTGGTGTGAAGATGAATTTTTTTTACAATTGCTCCTAAGGTTGAATGATAATTTTTTACATAGTCTTGAGGGGGCACATGGAAAAGTATGACAACATGAGGTAGCATGATGTTTTTTTAATGAGTAGCATTATGGAAGCATGGGCACGTGTATGATTTGTGGCATCTATATCATGTTTGATCGTGTCAAGCTCTCTTGCATTTTCAATTCCGCAGGATCAACATGTCCATTCGAGGTATAATGAGCTCAGGGGGAGCTATGCTTTCACTCATTGGATATATATATATATATATATATTTCATGCATGTATGCACTACTAAGTGCAAGTTTTAGCCCTGTATTTTCATTTCTTTTATCATGTAGCTCATGGTGAGGTGGTCATAGAGTCAAGCACACATGGAGAGGGAGTACAGTTGAGTTATTTTTCAGCTATATATGCTCTTTTTTATTATGGTTGAGTAGTAATAAGTGGGAGTCATGTTTTTTCCATGGAGTCATTTTGGTGTTTATATTGCATTCAAGAGAGTCTTGAGAGTTGAAAACCATGTATGGGCTATTGGCATCATTGTTGCAGCCATGTATTATCATGTTACAACCCTCTATCTCCTTATGTAAGCTCCATAATATCATGCTTATTATTTGGTACTAGTAGTTAGTCAGTTTGATGAGAAGGTATTGATGTCTAGCATGCATTAAGGAGACAGTTGTGTATTTTTCATTGTTGGGACATGTTATGGTGATAAGAATGTAGAGAAGGGTAAAATTTCAACCATAAGTGGGCCTATGTAGTCATTGGTACAACCATGCATTTTCATTGATTAAGCCTTGTATCTCATGTATTAGCCTTGTACTTTCATTATGTATCATTTGGCCATGAGGTTTATGGTGAATTTATGGTCTCTTGCTTGTTTCAAAGAGGCATTTGCAACATATAATTTTGACATACAACAGTATGGAGAAGATGGTTTCAACCTGATTACATGTTTAGGGGGAGTACGTTGAACTTGTATTCAACATGGTGTTGAGTATTTTAGGGGGAGTGCTTCTCTCAACCCCTGACATTGTAGTTATTGTTTTCATTGTTGGTATTTCCATTTTCCAATGATGTTAAAGGGGGAGAGAATACAAAAAGTGTGGAGAGAATATGGATATCAACCACAAAGTTTGGATATTAGGTTGAGGTTGAAGTCAATGCGAAAGGGGGAGCATGTTGACATTATAATGTTCAAATTGATGTCAATATGCACTTAACACTGCTTGTCTTATCATTGATGTCAACTTGTTGATGGTGGCCCTTATGATTTGTGGTTAGCTAGAGATTAATTATTGTTGATCTAAAGCAAAGGTGTTGACTTGAGGCAGAGATCTTGATCCATGCATATGTGTTTAACTAATTAGGTTTTCATTATTTTGACTTGATGCATAGGCGTTTGGCCCTTATGATGATGATATTGACGATGCATAGGAGTCGCAAAATGTTTGACAAGGTCTGGAGATGCTTGACGAGGTTGATAAACAAATTCTAGAAGTTAGGAAGTTGAGCAGATGGAAGAAAGGATTTTTAGATGAGGTAACACAATTTTGGAGGCATAAAGTGTGTTACAACAAAAATGTTGAGGCAAAAAGTGTTTTATAACTCAATAAATAGCTTCAAATATGTCTTATGGCCATAACACAAGCTTTGTGTATCAGCGTTGCATTACGACCTATAAGTAGAATTCCCCGAACTATGTGTGCACTCATGTCATTTCCAGGGTTTTCCTTTGGTTTTTGCACTCAGTAATTGGTCCAAAAGTGTGAGGAAGTATTCTAGAAGATGGTTAAATTTGATAAGATCTATCATTCAATGAAGATAGTGGTGTATCAAGTCAAGGTGAAAAATACTAGAGTATGAACATGAGTGCTTGGCTCTCCATATTTATGTGCTATATTATTTAATCACTTCATATATTTTATTTATAGGCAGGGAAAATTTTAAGGATGGAAAATTATCTCGAAGTTTAAAACATTGGTGAATGTCACTAATCCCTAATATGAAAACTATAAAATATTTATTGATACATTTGTAAAATTATACAAATTTATAATGATGTTATATATAGCCTTTATATAAAGTTGGTGATTTTTAAGGTAAAATAATTTTATATTTTAAAATTTGGGCGAATCATTTTTAGAAAAAATGGAAATTTGTGAAACTTTTTTTTTGGAAAAACAACGGAAAATTAGCCCAGCTACGAATATTAGCCCCTAAAATTTTCCATGTTTATAGCAGGAAGTTTTGTGTTGCTGAGGTTGGTTCTTTTAAGAGAGAGATATTGTGAAGCATCGAGAGCCAATGGTGAGAGGAGAGACATAGTTGTGTCATATTGTTGAAGGAGACCAATTTATTGTAGAGTTTTGTGTGCACACTTCAACATTTATTTGATGCAAGTTTATGAAGGAATTTGATGGAGAATATTTTTTCTTTCATGGAGATTGATTTTTAGCATGTTTTGCACAACACACTTGTATTGCTAACATGGTGTATGTAGGGGTTTATAGATAAGTAGATCATGTTTGATTTCATATGGTTGTAACATTGTGTTCATATCTTGTACGGTTGTTTTTTTATACAAATATGAGATCTTGTATTCAGATTTGTTATATTGTTGATTGAGCTATATTGAGAGTATATATGTTGGAGGATTGATATTTATATTGCAATTTAAATGTCTGCTATTGGATCTGTTATGAACATATTGGTTGGGGAAGAGAATGTGTTATATGTGTAGATTGTATTAGTGAGTTCAATTTGAAAATTAATAAAAGAGGCTCAACTTTGTTATATGTTGAATATATGGGCCCAGTGTGAAATATATTGAGGGTTGAAGGTTGGGCCCTTCAGTGTTACAAGTAGAGGCTTGCAAACAAGCAGTGGCTTGGGAAGGGAGTAATGGCTTTCTTCCAGTAGAGGCTACAAAAATTACTCATAGAGTAGAGGCTTCCTTCCAGTGATGGCTAGAAAACTAGTGAGAGTGGTGGCTCTTAGCAGGTGGTGACTTGCATGGTTTATGAGAGTAGTGGCTCACAATTCTATGCAAGTGCAAGCTTGCATATTGGTGGTGTTAATTGATTCCGATGTAAATGAATTTTTATAATAGTAGAAGAGATGATGACGAAGACTATTTGCCTACGGTGGTTTTTAACCTTTGGGTTTCCACCTTTATTGTGTCTCATGTGCTGATGATTTTTTTGGTTGTGTTGTTTATTACTTGTGCATGTTGCTAACTTGATTTATATGCTTATGATGTGATCTATAAATGTACATTGTGCTTCTGGTTGAATGATGCACATACAATAATTGATTAAAAGAGGCAAAAATATTTTATAATTGGTATTTAGTACACTACTGATTCACTCCCCCCCCCCACTTCATAATAGCGTTCAAGGTTTCTAACACAACAATGGATTCAACATTGTATAAGAGGCTTGTCAGAAACCTCATATACCTTACTACAAATAGACCCGACGTTATGTATGCAGTTAGTTACTTTTTCAGATTTTTGGAGTCTCCCAAGGAATATCATTGGAATGTTGGAAAACAGATTTTGAGGTATATTATAGGTGCAACTAGTTATGGATTTTGGTACACAGGTTTTGAAGACAACATGTTTATATGATACACAAACAATGATTTTGTTGTGTGTATTGATGATAGGAAAATCACTTCAAGCTACGCTTTTCATAGCTATGCTTTTCTTTATTTCTTTATCTTCCACTGAATTATAATATGTAGCCACTACTACGATAGCATGCCATTTAGTACGGCTAGGAAGACAATTGAAAGATCTTGCACATGATTTGAAGGAGCCAACCACTATCTATTGTGACGATAATTCAACAATTGCATTGTTAAGGAATCGTGTGTTTCACAAGAAAAGAAAGCACATTGACACTGCTATCACTTCATTCACGAGCTTGTCAACAATTGTGAGATATCACTTCAATTAGGTGAATCTAGAGATCAACTAATAGATATTTTCACCAAACCATAGAGAAAAAAATATATTTTTGGATTCCATTGAGATTAAGGACAAGTGTTAAAGTATAGTAATCTTCCATGTGAAACAAAGTGATAAATTAGTTAGCCGGAAACTCTAGTGGCACAATTAACTGTGAGTTTTATTTATTTTTAGAATCAGTTAATTTTAGATATCAACATTTAGACTTGGTAATTAAATTCAGATAGTGAAACCCACATTGTATATGCAAATTCAAATATTTCAATAAAAGCTCTCATTGCCCAAATGTAAGCTTTTCCACGTGTGTGATCTGACTATTTATCGCTGTGTGTTTTCAGTGTTAAGGTTGGAAAACCAGTGTGGTTGTTTACATGCTCTCTTTCTCTGCATCAGCGTGGATGTGGGTATTTGTTTAAATTGTAATATTTCATATGGCTTTGTTAACTCACTATATAAAATTTGTTTTGACGAAAGTTTCTTTGTTAGAGGATTTGGTAAAGTAAATTCAAAAATTATAATATTGGAATGTTTGAATAGTTTTTTAATGGTGGAAATAGATTCAACATCTGTAATTCATATTTTTAAAAATTTATATCATATTTTGTCATAATTTTACAAAATTTTTCATTATTTTCTAAAATAATTTGAGTTTTAAAACTACTTTTAATCTGATTATGCATATCAGTCATAAAATAAAATTACATTTATTCAAAATTATGTATATAAATCATAAAATAAAAGTTAGATTCGAGTACACACCTTCCAAATAATATTTACAAATTTAAAGAAAATTTTTATATTAAAATATTTTATTTCAGATTCTTTTTAACTAGCTTATTATTTTTAATTTAAAGTATGAAATAAAAACATGTACATTTGTTTGTGTTTAGACCTAGAGCATGTCTTAAACCTTAAAACTGCTTTTGATTAACTAATAGATTAAGAGACAGATTGGGGAGACCTATTAATTAATAATAAAGAAGAATCAACTAACCTTTAACATTTATGTATAGGTGCTGGTAATCACCATCCTCCTACAGTGAAAAGTAAATAATTATCAATATTCCCGTCAAGTAAATTATCATCAATATTCCGAGACAGATAGCAAATGCCTTTAGAATTGAGTTTCAACGCACTACCCGAATTTAGAGCTTTGACCAAACTAAATTCCTAATTTCCATTTTAAAAAATGTTAAAGTTTCACATTCACATATTGAAAGTAGATTAACAACCATTTAAAAACAAATTATAAATGGTAATAATTTGAAAATTTGCTAACACCTAGCATTTTGATTTGATTTTGATGTAATAAAAAAATAACATAATCCAGTACTCAAATAACATAATCCACACAAATAATATTAGCAAAAAGGAGGACACTCAATCTAATTTCGACCTTCTTGTACTCGAATTTTGGATGCTCAAAATGAAATGGTGTCGCTCCCACCATATCTTTCCATCCAATTATTTTCTTTAGTCTTCCCACTGCTGAGCTTTGGCCGCTCAGCACTTCAATCTCTGATTCCACATTATTTCCTCTGCCATCGAACGCATTGAAAGCACCGTCACGATGTTTTCTGCGCGAGAATAGATAGTCCAAGAGAAAGTTGAATCCGCAATATATTTCTTTGATGCGGCCATGATCAGATGGATGCAGTGACTGAATAATCTGATTGGGGAGCATATCATGATGAGGGTTTTTCTCATCAAGATTGTCTTCCTGGATTTCGAAGCTGGGTCTATCAGCTAATGCCTCCTTAGCTCCATTAATATTCTCAATTCCTCCCAGCTGGCCCACTACACCAATACCCAACGTCTCCATCGACACACCCTCCGTTTGATCGACATCGACGCCCGACATTCTTCCCAAGTTCGACCAACACCCAAATGATGATAATCTCGAGGAACCTCGCGGCACAGCTGTTGAGCGTGCATCACACCCTGTATCCAAATTCACACATTCCAACTATATCCCGTCAAAACTTTTCACGTTGAATGCAATATGCCTATATATATTCATTTTATCTCAAAAATGAAATATCTATTTCAATGATTGTCTTAATCAAGGAGATAACAAATTTTGTTAGTAGAAGTTTTGGGTGTCTGAAAAAAGTTGGGTAGAAAGAAGAAGCACCTCAATGAAGAATTCAACTTTAAGTGTGACCTGCAACAAAAGAGTACATTGAAGCTAATATCTTAAACATTGGAGTTTAATTAGGAACTAACTTGCATCAACCGCAACAAAAAGAGTACATTGAAGCTAATATCTCAAACATTAAAGCTTAATTAAGCACTAACTTGCATCAACTTCAGTGTGAAACAAAATGGTGGAAAAGACCTAAAAAAACTTGACAAAAACTGGTGTGTACATTTTGAATATCTCTAGCAGTAGAATCCCAAGAAATAAGATAAAATTATGATTATTGGAAAATTGGAAACACTCGTCATGAATTTAAATAAGAAAATAACTCAATTGCAAAAAACTAAAAATAAAAAACTGATGGTCATATATCATTTCATTTCATTAAGCTAGAAACAGAAAACTAATAGTCCCCAAGTGATCTTTAAAATACTATTTCATTTCATTTCTAAACAAGCTATAGCTAGCGACGTGGTGATTGATTTTATAACCGAGCTTACCCGCTTTCACAGAAATTTTGATGCTGTTATTACCAGAATTTCCGCATAACTTTGGGTGCAGCCAATCCCAAATCTCCTGACAAATTCAAATCGATTCAAATGACAAGTTAATGGACATGTACTTAATTCTAAAGTAAGAGATTTTGTGAATATGAATTACCTTCTTCATGTTACCTGCAACTTCTTTCCGACTTCGTGCAAGTTGTAACCCCGCACAGAATCCCAATTTCTGTGTGTGAGACAATGAGAATAAAGCAGGTTGCAAGAATATTGATGGTGTGTGATATTAATACCAACAAAGCAATCAGCAGGCCGAGATGAGTGAAAAGGCATACTGGAATGTAACGTTACTTTATGGACAGATGTTAAACTTCCCGCTGCAGAGGGCAGCTGAGTCAGACACCATATTTATAAAAAAAAGGATGAGTGGGAAAAGCCGCGCTGCTGAGAGGAATCCCGAGAACATGTGGCTGGAAACCCGTAAACCATGCGATCTACTACGTCGTGCATGCGGTCAGGCACTAAAAGCTGTACAATTAAGTAAATCAGATGACTAATATATTTCACGTGTCCATCGGCGTAAGATCCAACACCATGACGTGGAATAAGAAAATGTTATTGCTATATTATGATAAATATTGAATTGATACCATGTCTCAAAGTAAGAAAGTTGTCTAAGTGGATTCAGCTGGTTATGTAAGAAAGGATTTTTGTCAATGCTTTACCTAGAATCAAGGAAAAAGAGTTGAGGGGATGGACACGCAGGTGGAAAAAGAAAGAATGATAACTATATTGTAACAATTAACAATAAATACTATATGCGAAAGTGGAAAAGTGAATCGCGAAGTAGATTTGGTTCGTTACGTAGGAAACTAGATATTTTTATGGTTTCCCGAGAAAGAACCGAAAAGAAGGAAGTTAAGAAAACGAGGAGGAGGAGTGGAAAGGCAGGTGGTAAGTGTATCAGGGATGGAATTTAAGAAATGGAAAGGTAAGTGGTAAGTGTATCCAGCACGGATGGAATTTGACGAGCATTTTGTTTGTCATAGGGTATTTTGTTGGTATTTGAGGCCTAAAATTTTTGGATGTTTATTTTTTCAAATGTGATTAGGGTATTTTTGGATGTCTATCTTTTCAAATGTGTCTTAGAACAGTGGAAAACACTTTACATTTTTTTTTGATAGACAGTAATTTTCTGAAAACTTTATTAAAGCTTATTTATTTTCATTTTGACTTTGTATTAATAATATAAATCTAGTTAAAAAAACAGAGATGCACACACAAAGAAACAATTTTATTACTTTACCACTAATCACACGAATACATTACAATATTTATGGTTTTGGTGAGATCCAACCAACTCTAAATATAAATATTGAGGTTGAGATATTCTCTCAACATCCTCTTACAATTAGATATTATTTTTGGGATTCAACTGCATTAACTAAGTCATTCATCTGTGACCATTTCCATGAGAGGTAGTCGTAACTGACTAATTTCTCATGATCTTTAAATAGTCCACTTAGCACTCATTGCATTGGGTGATGCTCACAGGGGTGAAGAAGTGGGATTGAAACTAGTGAAATGAATCACATAGCGCCAATCATCAATTCTGGAGTTTGCACCCAGTAAGCAGGGCTTCTCGGGAGGTCACCCATCCGAGAACTCTTCTGGTTCAAGCGCGCTTAACTGTGGATTTTTTCCCCGCAATCAAGCCCACTTAGCTTGCTACCCCATTTGCAAAACCTTAGCAAGTATTGTGACTCACGAACTAGATCCAGGATAAATTCCTAATACCCTTAACCAAGACCTTTTACTTCGACTGATGTGTTATAATTGCATTTAATTAAAGCATTAATAAACATAAATGAACATCTCCATGATGTAAAGAAGAGGAACATAAGAAGCATAAGACATTGATAACAGAGTTCGTCTAGGAGGGACTACATCTCTGGGCCTCGGTGTCAAGATGGTGTAGGCTGCTGCATTAAGTGCTGTAAGGAGTGAAGATGTACATGGATGGTGTTTTCACTATCATACAAGGAAAATTTCCTCACGCAGGAGTGGCTAGACCTCTCTACGAGATGTTCCACTATGGAATTCTCATTCACCAAAAAGGACTCCTATAAGAATGACAATAACTCACATATAATGACTATGAGTATCTCACCAACATGGCAAACAAAGGGATCTCAAACAACATACATGTGACAATGAGTATCCCGTCAACATGACAACAAAGGGATCTCAAACATAATACAAATCCATGATAGAAAATACATCTCATATCAAGAACAAAACAAGATTCCACATCAAACATCAACAAGGATCTTTACAACACAATACATCTCATAGACAAAGAGGCAATAAGTACATGAAATCAACGCATCATATACCTCATGTTGAAGATGACTAAAGAATGAGCTGCTCTATTGTTGGATCTGAAACCACCATCACAATCGTGGCGCCGAAAGGTGTGAAATCGACTGCTCACTCACTGAATGCTGACACCTGCAACTTCACTCCAAAAAAATGGCCGAAAAATATAAAGCTCAGATGGAAAATCTGAATATGCCATCAGATTCGTGACGTCAAATAGTGCAAAATCAACTGTCAAATTTCTAAATTCTGACAAAGTGAAAATCTGGGGCAAAAAAGAATCTTTTAGATTCCCCCTAGATTCTTCCAAGATGCTGCTCCATGGGTGGACTAGAAATATGCAACTCAAAAGGCAAATCTAACCTTGCCATTGCGTTCCCTGCGAAAAACCATGAAAAATGACTGTAAACTTGACTATACTCCGACATGGAGAAAATTACCTCCCTAAGAAATTTTCAAAGATCATGGTTCCGCTCCCTATTTCTGGGCTTGCTCACGGTTACAGTTGTAATAAAAAAATTTACTGCCTCGATCGACGTGCACGCTCCTACTCTGCCTTCGCCTGGTGCACTTGTGAAGAACTGGGTTTAAGTAATAAAATGTGGATGGACATTCCTAAGAAGCTCGTTGGGTATGTTGGTTAAAGATCCAAATTATGAGGAAGGGGGTCGGGCGGTCAAACCCCGGCCCCTCCTTTTTTTAAAGTCGAATTAGTTTTTAAAAACCGTGAATCCCCGCCATTTTTATATTTAATATAAGTGTGGGGGGTTGGGTCCGCATTGGGCGGCTCGCCCCACCACTTCCGTTGTCGTTTGGACAAGTGGCAAGAGGAGGGTCGACGATGGGTTAACAACCCCCACCACCCACTTTAATCATGGTGGCCGTGATATATGTTGGGCCCGTGGGTTATGTGGGCGGCTCCCTGGTTTACGCCGGCGGGTGCATCGGGTGGGTTCCATTCCCACCGCCGGCTCATCTATTATGTTATAAATATGATATGCATGTTGTTAGATTATGGGTTGGGTGCGTGGGATCCGGCAGGGTCATTGTCATCGGCCCCTATAAAATTTGATTGTTTTGTTAAGTTCGGTGGAACATTAACTGGGGGTGGCAGGGTTGGTGGCCCGCCATCCAAAAATTTTAATATTTTTTGGTTTTAAAAACTAAGTGGGCATTTTCGAATTTTCGAATTTTTGGCCGTAGGAGTCATTTTAACAGGGCCACAATTTTTCCCAGAATCTGGGCTGAGTGTGTTGGAATCCGGTGGCCTGGAAAATTCGAATTTGTGCCTTCCTTAAGGCTCCCAAGTCACCAAGTCAACCCAGAATTTTGACTTCTCCTAAATTTCGTATATAAGCTTGGTTTGACGAACCGTTCGCATCATTGCTATCATGACGACAAGATCTTCAACCTGAACCTGGTTCGAGAGCAATCCAAACACTTTGAGTTTTGAGCTTACATAAGCCCACTTTGTCATGTGTGTGTCTCTTAAGCCACCTGGATCAATCCTCCCCACTCAGAAGCTTTTGATCCTCGAAAAGAATCAACAAGAATCTGAAACTATTGTGTACTATGTCTTCACCAGAAGCATCCTAAAAAAGGTCAGCCTTCCATCTCCTTCACCTTTGTCCTTCAGAGCTTTGAGCGATGAAAAAACACCTGCATCGCCTACAAAGTTGTAGTACAATCTCCTACAAATTACTTGCCCAAATTGACCAACCACGACCCAAACATTTCCATACTTACCACGAGTTTACAACATGTACTCGGTGGTCACGCTTACATCAAAATGGAAATCACACCCATCTATCATTACAATACCAATAACTTCATCCATGCATTTCAAAGTGATGACAAACGCCTCATCACTTTACATGAAATAAATGTATCATACGATTTCTAGAACAAGGCTAAAAGATCATTGTTGCTTAAACAAGTGATGGAAAAACACATCATCACTTTTACGGTAAAAAAAATGCAACATATGATTTACAAACACGCCCTTGACAAGCTAACATATCTCAAAAAACAATCTAGAAAAACCATCTCTCACTTATCAAAGTGAATGGGTCGTCTCCCTGTGGTACGTTTTCTTGTCGAACAGTTTCAACTGGTTCATGCACCGACGCTTTGTCCTTAAGGCGTTGCTCTGGATGGAGCCTCCAACACATGGCTCTTTCATGGTCACTCCAGTCGCAATAGGTGCAAAAGGTATTTTTCCTCCAAACTTGCTTAACCAATTTCTTTTCCTGATGGGGAGAAGGCTTTCCATGCCTCATCCTCCTTTGTGCCGCCATCCTTTTCTAACACTTAGAAAAGACATGGTTATGTAAACCACAACAATAACACATTTTTCGATACCATGATTTACTACCATGGTTATCAAAATTCTTATAATCAAAATGAACTATGGAATAATGAGAATTATTATACCTTCTCTCGTGGTCTCTGGTACGATCATGGTGATGGGAGCTTGCCTCAGCTCTATGACATTCACTGCCATGGAATGCTGGTGAAGTGGTCCCATCAATCCTCTTTTTTACATAGTTCAACAATTTTTGTTTTCCTTTGATGTCCTTCGAACACCTGCCTTCAGTGTACCCCAAACCTGCATAGCAAGGTCTCTGCACAACCTTCAATGGTTGAGTTATGCCTTGGCCACGAATGCCAAGTCCTCCTCCTTTGCACCCCATCTTGGTGAGGAGTCCCATGTCAGTTCTTGTAATGGGTATCTCCACACTTCCAACGGAAATGACATCAAGTGAAGATGAAATTGAAGAGAAATCAACATTGTTTACCTCAGCTGTCGATTTTGACACAGGTGAAGAAGGCTTCTGTAAGCCTTTGTTGCGTTTCACTTCCTCCAATGCCTCTGTCGTGGCTTGTAGCTAAAGCTGCAACCACTGCTTCTCCTCCTTCTCTTCCTGTAGGAGTGCCTTCAATGCATCATGAACTTCTTGAAGACTTTCGTTGTTGCACTTCAATTCTTCCCACGCCTCTTTCGTGGCTTGCAACTGAAGCTATACTCGATGTTTGTCCTCCTTCTCTTCTCTGCTGCTTGTTTTTCATAAGCCTCGTACAACATGTCCGCTTTCTCGGACACCCTGAGCATGGTCTCGTACATGTCCTTGACATTATCCATTACTCAACTCAGCGAACGTTCAATATTTCACGCCTACAATCCAATCAGCAAGAAGACCTACTCTGATACCACTTGATCCAAGGTAAATTCTTGATACCCTTAACCAAGGCCTTTTACTTCAGCTAATGTGTTAGAATTGCATTTAATTAAAGCGTTAATGAACATAAATGAACATCTGCATGCTGTAAAGAAGAGGAACATAACAAGCATGAGCAACATAAGACATTGATAATGGAGTTCATCCAGGATGGACTACATCTCCGAGCCTCGGTGTCAAGATGGTGTAGGCCGCTGCATTAAGTGCTGTAAGGAGTGAAGATGTACATAGATGGTGTTTTCACTATCATACAAGGAAAATGCCCTCACACAGGAGTGGCTAGACCTCTCTACGAGATGGTGCACTATGGAATTCTCATTCACCAAAAAGGACTTCTATCAGTATGACAATAACTCATACATAATGACTATGGGTATCCCGCCAACATGGAAAACAAAGGGATCTCAAACAACATACATGTGACAATGAGTATCTCGTCAACATGACAACAAAGGGATCTCAAACATAATACAAATCCATGATAGAAAGTACATCTCATATCAAGAACAAAACAAGATCCCACATCAAACGTCAATAGGGATTTGTACAACACGATGCATCTCATAGACAAAAAGGCAAGAAGTACATGAAATCAATGCATCATATACCTCATGCTGAATATGACTAAAGAATGAGTTGCTCTACTGCTGAATCTGAAATCACCATCACAATCGTGGCGCCAAAAGGAGTGAAATCGACTGCTCACTCATTGAATACTCACACCTGCAACTTCACTTCAAAAAAATGGTCGAAAAATATAAAGCTCAGATGGGAAATCTGAATATGTCATCAGATTCGTGACGTCGAATAGTGCAAAATCGACTGTCAAATTTCTGAATTCTGACGAAGTGAAAATTTAGGGCAAAAATGAATCTTTTAGATTCCCCCTAGATTCCTCCAAGATGTTGCTCCATGGGTGGACTAGAAATATGCAACTCAAAAGACAAATCTAACCTCGCTATTACGTTCCCTGCAAAAAACTATGAAAAATGACTGTAAACTTGACTATATTCCGACATGGAGTAAAATTACCTCCCTAGGAAAATTTCAAGGATCATGGTTTCGCTCCTTGTTTCTGGGCTAGCTCATGGTTCCACCTATAATAAAAATATTCACTGCCTCAATCTACGTGCAGGCTCCTACTCTGCCTTCCCTAGTGCACTTGTGAAGAACTGGGTTTAAGTAATAAAATGTGGACAGACTTTCCCAAGAAACCCATTAGGCGCGTTGGTTAAAGATCCAAATTATGAGGAAGGGGGTCATGCGGTCAAACCTCACCCCTCCTTTTTTTAAAGCTGAATTAGTATTTAAAAACCATGCATCCCCGCTATTTTATATTTAATATAAGTGTGGGGGGTTGGGTCCGCATTGGGCGCCCGCCCCACCACTTTCGTCGTCGTTTGGACAAGTGGCAAGAGGAGGGTCGGCGGTGGGTTAACAACCCCCGCCACCCACTTTAATCATGGTGGTTGTGATATATGTTGGGCCCGCGGTTTATGTGGGCGGCTCCATGGTTTACGCCGATGCCGGTGGACTAGTCGGCGGGTCCGCCGGGTGGGTTCGAATCCCACTGTCGGCATATCTGTTATGTTATATATATGATATGCATGCCATTAGATTGTGGTTGGGTGCGTGGGGTCTGGCGGGGTCAAGGCCATCGGCCCCAATAATATTTTATTTTTTTGTTAAGTCCGGTGGAAATTTATCGAGGGTGGCGGGGTTGGTGGCCCGCCACCCAAAAATTTTAATATTTTTTGGTTTTTAAAACTAAGTGGGAATTTTCAAATTTTCGAATTTTTGGCCATAGGTGTCATTTTAACAAGGCCATAAATTTTCCCGGAATCTGGCCTAAGCTTGCCGGAATCCGATGGCCGGGAAAGGTCGAATTTGTGCCTTCCTTAAATAATAATAAAGAAGATTGTCTTCCTGGATTTCGAAGCTGGGTCTATCAGGGAATGCCTCTTCAGCTCCATCAATATTGTCAATTCCTCCCAGCTGCCCCACTACACCAATACCCAACGTCTCCATCGACACACCCTCCGTTTGATTGACATCGATGCCCGACATTCTTCCCAAGTTCGACCAACACCCAAATGATGAAAAGATCGAGGAAAAACTTGACCGCGGCACAACAGTTGAGCGCGCATCACACCCTGTATCCAAATTCACACATTCCGACTATATCCCATCAAAAAATTTCACGTTGAATGCAATATGCCTATATATATTCATTCTATCTAAAAAATGGAATATCTATTTCAATGATTGTTTTAAGTAAGGAGCTAACAAATTTTGTTATTTGTTATGGAGAAGTTTAGGGTATGGAAAAAAAGTTGGGTAAAAAGAAGAAGTACCTCATTGAAGAATTCAACCCTAAGTGTGACCTGCAACAAAAAGAGTACATTGAAGCTAATATCCCAAACATTGAAGCTTAATTAAGAACTAACTTGCATCATACAGTGTGAAACAAGATGGTGGAAAAGGCCTAAAAAATCTTGGCAAGAATTGGTGTGTAAATTTTGAATGTCTCCAGCAATGGAATCCCAAGAAATAAGATAAAGTTATGGGAATATGTTAGCATCCGCTTTCTTGGTATTGTTTTTTAGCCAAAAGATTGTTGGAAGGTTGGGTGGACTCATCATGAATTTAAATAAGAAAATGACTAAATTTCAAAAAAATAAAAACAAGAAACTGATGGTCACATAAACTATTTTTAATCTGGTAAACTTTAAAATATCATTTCATTTCATTAAGCTAGAAACAGAAAACTGATAATCCCCAAGTAATCTTTAAAATATTGTTTCATTTCATTTCTAAACAAGCTATAGCTAGCGACTTGGTGATTGATTTTATAACTGAGCTTACCCGCTTTCACAGAAATTTTGATGTTGTTATTACCAGAATTTCTGCATAACTCTGGGTGCAGCCAATCCCAAATCTCCTGACAAATTCAAATCGATTGAAATGACAAGTTAATGGACATGTACTTAATTCTAAACTAAGAGATTTTTTGAATATGAATTACCTTCTTTATGTTACCTGCAACTTCTTTCCGACTTTGTACAAGTTGTAACCCTGCACAAAATCCCAATTTCTGTGTGTGAGACAATGAGAATATAGCAGGTTGCAAGAATATTGATGGTGTGTGATATTAATACGAACAAAGCAATCACCATGAAAAGGCATACTGGAATGTAACGTTACTTTATGGATAGATGTTAAACTTCCCACTGCAGAGGGAAGCTGAGTTAGACACCATATTTATAAAAAAAAAAGATGATTTGGAAAAGCTGCGTTGCTGAGAGGAATCCCGAGAACATTTGGCTGGAAACCCGCAAACCATGCGTTCTACTACGTCGTCAATGCGTTCAAGCACTAAAAGCTGTACAATTAAGTAAATCAGATGACTAATATATTTTCAGTGTCCATCAGCGTAAGATCCAACACCATGGCGTGGAATAAGAAAATGTTATTGGTATATTATAATAAATATTGAACTGATACCATGTCTCAAAGTAAGAAAGGGATGTCTAAGTGGATTATGTTGGTTATGTAAGAAAATGATTTTTTTACCTAGAATCAAGTGAAAATGAGTTGAGGCGATGAACACGTGTTGGGATTTCTGATAATTCCAGAACAAATACTGAGAGAATAATACTCTACTTCAAACAAAGAGAATAAAAAAAAATTGCTTCTGCTAGACAGAGATTGCACACAAACTGATTCTAATTCATTAACTGAAAAAAATATTACAAAAAACTTGTTCTTCCTCTATCAGAGGGATTACAGACTGCTACAAAATGCAATGCTTAAAACTCTCTCTGTCTCACTAAATGCACATACAGTGCTCTATTACTGTGTTTTTCTTTTCTTTTCGCCTTCGGGCCTTTTTTTTCACACAGCGAATACTCACATTTTTAAGCCTACAGACCTTTTCACTTTTTATATGGTGCGACACTTTTAAAACATAAAACAAAATAAAATAAAACAAAAATCAAATTTCCGTACATTAAATTCCTAAGCCTAAGTTAAAACTTCAGTCGTGGCGAATAAATAAAGACTTAAACCAAAAACTTTTCATACGCACGATTTGCGAGTGGAGCCCACATCGCAATCGGCGATCGGTGGAACAGCAGAACAATGGTTTGAACCTTTGAAATTTTCGCTGGCAATGAGTGATGTGCGATGATGGCACAATGTGCGATGAGTTCTAAGTGCTATCGGCATCAGCGCATCAGCGGATAACATACATAATCATAAACGGTGGGCAGACAGTTGCGATGTGCGATTGCGATGGTGGTGGGGTCCACATCGCATCACGACATCAGCGGAATATAACATATGGCAGAGACCTTTGGTGAATGGCGATTACGATATGCTATATCGCATCGCAACTTATACATCGGCGGTAACATTGCGAAAGGGCATAACACTTGATCCTTTGCGATATGCGATGTGTGCTATCGCACTATCGCATCGCATCGCATCAGATGCTTCACATCAACAAGACACGGGAATAAAACATTGCGATGGGCGATGAAGTGGGGAGCACATAACGACTTGGCCCACTTATAAACTCAAAAAATCCTTTGGTTCCTGTGTTAAAAGAAAAACGAACGGTCTCTTGTTTTTGGATTGTGAGGGCTTTAAAAGCCCAAAACAAACTTTTCATCAAAATAAAAATCGGTTGTTCTTGAAAACATGAAAACAAAATTGGAAAGTGCCTGTGTTCAGAACAATGAACTGCTTCTGCATGGCCTCACCTGCAGACGTACAAACCTGTAGTTGAAATTAACATTTCAACACTCCCCCTTAAGTTCAAGTGCTGGGTTATTTGTCATACACATGAATTTTCTCAAATATTCAAAACTTTTCTACCCCAATGGTTTTGTCAGTGTATCAGCAAACTGCTCCTCTATTTTACAGTGCTGTAAAACAATTTCTCCATTGTTCACTAATTCTCTAATGTAGTGAAACTTAGCATCGATGTGTTTCGTTCTCTTGTGAAACACATAATTCTTTGATAACACAATAGCTGAGCTGTTGTCACAATAAATCAATGTGCCCTTTACCTGTTTTTGACACAAATTTCTCAACATCCTTCTCATCCATACTACTTGACGCGCTGCTGCTGTAGCTGCCACATACTCTGCCTCTGCTGTAGATAATGATACAATAGGTTGTTTCTTAGAAGCCCATGAAATAGCTCCTGAACCCATATGAAAAAAATAACCGGATGTGCTTTTCTGATCATCTACACTTCCATCCCAATCACTGTCAGTGTATCCAATCAACTCAGAATTTTCTGAAGTAGTATACAAAATACCATACTTTTTAGTTTCTTTCACATACCTCAGAATTCTTTTTGCTGTCTGCCAATGTGCTTCTTTTGGCCTCTCCATAAATCTGGAAATCAAACTAACAGCATGCATAATATCTGGCCTAGTTGCAGTCAAATACATGAGGATCAAAAACCTTGCTACTGTCCTCTTTGCTGAGTTTCAATCCCATTACTGTGGGTGTTATTGCTGCCTTGCAATCCTGCATGTTAAATCTTTCTAAAACTTCATTAACATATTTTTCTTGTGAGATAAAAATCCCATTTCCATTTTTCTCTACTTCTATTCCTAAGAAGTATTTCAGCAATCCCATATCAGTCATTTCAAATTCATCTTTCATGACTGTTTTAAAATTTTCAATAAGGTAATTATCATTACCTGTGAATATCACATCATCAACATATAAAACCACAATCAACATATTACCATCTTTTTCTTTGACGTATAATGTGGGTTCTCCTTCACATTTTTCAAACCCATTCTCCAATAGATAGGAATCTATCCTACTGTACCATGCTCTTGGTGCTTGCTTCAACCCATAAAGAGCTTTCTTCAATCTGCAAACTTTATGCTCTTGGCCCTTTTTCTCATAGCCTAGAGGTTGTTCAACATAAACCTCTTCCATTAACACTCCATTTAAAAATGCTGATTTTACATCCATTTGGTAAACCTTCCATTTCTTTTGTGCTGCTATGGACAACATTTCTCTGACTGTTTCCATTCTTGCAATTGGTGCAAAAGTTTCCTCATAATCTCTTCCATGTTGCTGCTTATAATCTTTGACAACAAGTCTGGCCTTGTGCCTTTCAATTTTACCTTCAGCATTGCTTTTGGTCTTATAGACCCATTTAACTCCAATGACTTCCTTACCTTTTGGGAGTTCAACCAAATCCCATGTTTTTTTCTTCTCTATTGCATTAATTTCTTCATCCATGGCTTCTATCCATTTTCTATATTTTATAGCCTCCTCAAAATGAATAGGATCATCAACATGGCAATACAAAGCAAATAAAGAATTCGTACCTTCATTTGTTGTCTCTTGCTCATAAATTTCATTTAAATTTCTGAATCTTGTTCCTCTTTCATTAGATGTACTTTTTCTTGAAGTAGCACTCAAATCTGCTCCATTTGGTGTGCTTGGAGAAGCACTCTCATTTCTTCTCAAGGGTGTTCTTACTCCTGCTTGAGGTGTCCCTTGCTGTCCTTGTGTTGGTGGAGGTTGTGCTACTGATGAGGTATTATTTTCAGCCAGATCTTCCTCATCTTCATCATGAGACAAACAACTTTTAACATCGACTGTTTTCTCAATGCTTCCATCACATGCTTCTTCTTCAATGAATTGCACATCTCTGCTTATAAAAAATTTCTTTGTGGATGGGTTATATAATTTATATCCCTTGGAATCTTCACAATATCCAAGGAAGATGCACTTCTCCCCCTTACTGTCCAACTTCTTCCTCAACTGTTCTGGAATGTGTGCATAAGCCACACACCCAAAAACTCTCATGTGGGTGACTCCCTGTTTTCTGCCACTCCACGCTTCTTCTGGAACTCTGTTCATTACAGCTTTTGTTGGGCATCTATTTAAAATATACACAGCACAATTTGTAGCTTCTACCCAATAATCATTTGGAAAATATTTTTCCTTTAGCATACTTTCACCATTTCCATTATGGTTTGATTCTTCCTTTCTGCAACACCATTTTGATGCGGTGTGTATCTTGTAGTAAACTGTTTGTGTATGCCGTTTTCTCTGCAAAAATGCAGAAATTATTTTGAGATGTGCTCACCTCCTCTATCAGTTCTAAGAACTTTGATATGCTGCCCACTCTGTTTCTCTACTAGAGCTTTAAAATGGCAAAAATTTTCAAAGACTTCACTTTTATATTTCAAGAAATAAACCCATACTTTCCTTGTGAAATCATCAATGAAGGTTAGCATGTAATTGCTGCCTAAAACTGATGTTGTTTGCATTGGCCCACATAAATATGAATGAATAATTTCTAAGGGTGCTTTCGCCCTTATGCTCTTTCCTGATGGAAAGTTTTCTCTGTGTTGTTTTCCCAAGATGCAGCCTTCACATAGGCCGTCCGGTTTCTCAATCAATGGTAGTCCTCTTACCATTCCTTTTCTGTGCATCAAATTCAGACCTCCAAAATTGAGATGTCCAAATCTCAAGTGCCATAACCAATTCTCATCTTTCACTTCCTTCTGAAATACCTCTTGAGTTACAACTGCTACATTTTTTCTTTTTCCCTTCAAGTTTGTATTGAGCTTGAGTGGAAACATTCTATTGCTGGTCATTTGTATTTTAGCAATAATATTCTTGCTTGGAGGTATGTCCATTATTGTGCACAAATCATTTTTAAAAACTACATTGTAACCTTTGTTTATGAGCTGCCCGACGCTCAAAAGATTACACTTCAAGCCAGGAACATAGTACACGTCTGGCACAAATTTTGCTCACCATTTCTTGCACGGATACTAACTCTGCCTTTTCCCTTGACAGAAATCTTAGTATCAGTTCTTGTTGTTACTTCTGATTTAACTTCTTCATCAAGATTGGCAAACATTGCTATGTTTCCAGTCATGTGATTACTTCAGCCTGAATCTAATAACCATACATTATCTTGTCTATCCTGTGCTACATTAGATGTTAACAACACATTCTTTAGGTTCTTTTCTTCTTTTGCTACATTAGCATTCTGCCTATTATTCATGTCATTTTGCTTTTTCCTACACTCATTGACATAGTGCCTATATTTTTTGCAATAATGACATTGGACATTGGATTTGTCATACCTTTTTCCTTGAGCATGTTGGTGTCCACCTTTCTGGCTGCTGCTTTGGCCGTGGCTTTGATTCTAACTGTTGCTCCTTCCATGTGAATGTGAAGAGTTGTTTCTTCCTTCTCTATTTTGGCTTCTGCCTCTTCCTCTTCCTCTGCCTTGACCTGTTCCTCTTCCAAAAGGCATCTGGCTCTTGAAGGCATGCTCTAGAGATGGGTTTGCTGATCTTCCCAATCTCTGTTCATGAGTCATCATTGATGCATGAAGTTCATCTACTGTGAACTTTGAGATATCCTTTGTCTCTTCAATGGTGGTAACAATAACATCAAAACTTGAGGGTAGGCTCCTCAATAGTTTCTCCACTATCCTTCTTTATTCAAGTGTCTCTCCATGAGACCTTATCTATGTGACCATCCCTATCACATGTGTGAAGAATGAGTCTATCTTATCAGACTCTTTCATACAGAGAGTTTCAAAATCTCTCCTCAGCAATTGTAGTTTTGCTGTCTTCAATTTCTCCATACCTTGATAGGTTATCTTTAGAGTATCCCATGCATCCTTGGAACTCTTAGCTGCTGCTATCGTTGGAAACACACTCTCATATACTGCTTGATAGAGATAGAAGAGGGCCTTAGAGTCCTTCTTTCTATTTCTCTTTAGCAGATCCTTCTTTGCATGTGTTAAGGCATTATACTCTTGTTCATCAACTGGTTCTTCAAAACCGTATTCTACAAATTCCCATAAGTCCTGGGAGGAAAACAGGGCTCTCATGGTAATGGTCCAATAATCATAGTTCTTCCCATTAAATTGGGGAAGCTGAGTATTTCCAATACTCATACTAGTGCTTGGTCCAGCCATTGCTTATAGACTAAACTCTGAAATAAACTTGACTGTGTTTTTCTAAACAAACTGTCTTTCCTTCTTTAAAGGACAAAAATCTGTTTCTGAGGGCTGCTCTTTTAAACAAAACAACAACTCTATTTTTTTTTTAGAAATACCTGGACTTTACTTCTGTTGGGCTTGTTGGAGTTCTGCTGGTGAACTGCTGCAACAAATCCTTCTTCCTTCAACTTCTTTGACACCTTCAAAGAGCCTGGATAAGCTCTGATACCATGTTGGGATTTCTGATAATTCCAGAACAAATACTGAGAGAATAATACTCTCCTTCAAACACAGAGAATAAAAAAAATTGCTTCTGCTGGACAGAGATTGCACACAAACTTATTCTAATTCATTAACTGAAAAAACTATTACAAAAAACTTGTTCTTCCTCTATCAGAGGGATTACAGACTGCTACAAAAAGCAGTTCTTAAAACTCTCTTTGTCTCACTAAATGCACATACAGTGCTCTGTTACTGTGTGTGTGTTTTTTTTTCGCCTTCGAGCCTTTGTTTTTACACAGAAAATACTCACATTTTTAAGCCTACGGACCTTTTCACTTTTTATATGGCGCGACACTTTTAAAACATAAAACAGAATAAAATAAAACAAAAATCAAATTTCTGTACATTAAATTCCTAAGCCTAAGCTAAAACTTCAGTCGCGGCGAATAAATAAAGACTTAAACCAAAAAATTTTCATACGCGCTATTTGCGAGTGGAGCCCACATCGCAATCGGCGATCGACGGAACAACAAAACAATGGTTTAAACCTTTGACATTTGCGTTGGCGATGAGCGATGTGCGATGAGCACTAAGCGCTATCGGCATCGGCGCATCAGCGGATAACAAACATAATCATAAATGATGGGCAGACAGTTGCGATGTGCGATTGCGATGGTGGTGGGGTGCACATTGCATCGCGACATCGGCGGAATATAACATATGGCGGAGGCCTTTGGTGAATGGAGATTGTGATATGCTATATCACATCGCAACTTATACATCAGCGGTAACATTGCAAAAGGGCATAACACTTGATCCTTTGCGATATGCGATGTGCGCTATCGCACCATCGCATCGCATCGGATGCTTCACATCAACAAGACACGGAAATAAAACATTGCGATGGGCGATGAAGTGGGGACCACATAACGACTTGGCCCACTTATAAACTCAAAAAATCCTTTGGTTCCCGTGTTAAAAGAAAAATGAACGGTCACTTGTTTTTGGACTGTGAGGGCTTTAAAACCCCGAAACAAACTTTTCATCAAAATATAAAGCGGCTGTTCTTGAAAACATGAAAACAAAATTGGAAAGTGGTTGTGTGCAGAACAGTGAACCGCTTCTGCACGGCCTCACCTGCAGATGTACAAACCTGAAGTTGAAATTAACATTTAAGCAACATGGAGGTGGAAAAAGAAAGTAGGATAACTATATTGTAAAAAATAACAATAAACACTGTATGCGAAAGTTGAAAAGTGAAGCGGGAAGTAGATTTGGTTCGTTATGTAGGAAATTATATATTTTTATGGTTTCCCAAGAAAGAACCGAAAAGAAGGAAGTTAAGAAAATGAGGAGAAGGAATGGAAAAGTAAGTGGTAAGTGTATCAGAGATGGAATTTAAGAAAATGAGGAGAAGGAATGGAAAGGTAAGTGGTAAGTGTATCCAGCATGGATGGAATTTGATGAGCATTTTGTTTGTCATAGGGTATTTTGTTGGTATTTGAGGCCTAAAATTTTTGGATGTCTATTTTTTCAAATGTGCTTTGGGTATTTTTGGATGTCTATCTTTTCAAATGTTCTTAGAACAGTGGAAAACACTTTTTTGATGGACAATAATTTTCTGAAAACGTTATTAAAGATTATTTATTTTCTCTTTGACTTTGTATTAATAATACAAATCTAGTTAAAAAAACAAAGATGCACACACAAAGAAACAATTTTATTACTTTACCACTAATCACACGAATACATTACAATATTTATGGTGTTGGTGAGATCCAACCAACTCTAAATATAAATATTGAGGTTGAGATATTTCTCAACATCCTCCTACAATTAGATATCATTTTTGGGATTCAACTGCATTAAGTAAGTCATTCATCTGTGACCATTTCCATGAGAGGTAGTCGTAACTGACTAATTTCTCATGATCTTTAAACACTCCACTTAGCACTCATTGCATTGGGTGATGCTCACAGGGGTGAAGAAGTGGGATTGAAACTAGTGAAATGAATCACATAGCGACAATCATCAATTCTGGAGTTTGCACCTAGTAACCAGAACTTCCCGGGAGGTCACCCATCCGAGAACTCTTCTGGCTCAAGCGCGCTTAATTGTGGAGTTTTTCCCCACAATTAAGCCCACTTAGCTTGCTACCCCATTTGCAAAACCTTAGCAAGTATTGTGACTCACGAACTAGATCCAGGATAAATTCCTAATACCCTTAACCAAGACCTTTTACTTCGACTGATGTGTTATAATTGCATTTAATTAAAGCATTAATAAACATAAATGAACATCTCCATGATGTAAAGAAGAGGAACATAAAAAGGATGAGAAGCATAAGACATTGATAACAGAGTTCGTCCAGGAGGGACTACATCTCTGGGCCTCGGTGTCAAGATGGTGTAGGCTGCTGCATTAAGTGCTGTAAGGAGTGAAGATGTACATGGATGGTGTTTTGACTATCATACAAGGAAAATTTCCTCACGCAGGAGTGGCTAGACCTCTCTACGAGATTTTCCACTATGGAATTCTCATTCACCAAAAAGGACTTATATAAGTATGACAATAACTCACATATAATGACTATGAGTATCCCACCAACATGGAAAACAAAGGGATCTCAAACAACATACATGTGACAATGAGTATCCCGTCAACATGACAACAAAGGGATCTCAAACATAATACAAATCCATGATAGAAAATGCATCTCATATCAAGAACAAAACAAGATCCCACATCAAACATCAACAAGGATCTGTACAACACAATGCATCTCATAGAAAAAGAGGTAATAAGTACATGAAATCAATGCATCATATACCTCATGCTGAAGATGACTAAAGAATGAGTTGTTCTATTGCTGGATCTGAAACCACCATCACAATCGTGGCGCCGAAAGGTGTGAAATCGACTGCTCACTCACTGAATGCTGACACCTGCAACCTCACTCCAAAAAAGTGGTCGACAAATATAAAGCTCAGATGGAAAATCTAAATATGCCATCAGATTCATGATGTCAAATAGTGCAAAATCAACTGTCAAATTTCTAAATTCTGACAAAGTGAAAATCTGGGGAAAAAGGAATCTTTTAGATTCCCTCTAGATTCTTCCAAGATGCTGCTCCATGGGTGGACTAGAAATATGCAACTCAAAAGGCGAATCTGACCTTGCCATTGTGTTCCTTGAGAAAAACCATGAAAAATGGCTATAAACTTGACTATATTCCGACATGGAGAAAAATTACCTCCCTAGGAAAATTTCAAAGATCATGGTTCTGCTCCCTATTTCTAGGCTTGCTCATGGTTACTCTTGTAATAAAAAAAATTACTGCCTCGATCCACGTGCGCGCTCCTACTCTGCCTTCGCCTGATGCACTTGTGAAGAACTGGGTTTAAGTAATAAAATGTGGATGGACATTCCTAAGAAGCTCGTTGGGTATGTTGATTAAAGATCCAAATTATGAGGAAGGGGGTCAGGCGGTCAAACCCCGCCCCCTTCTTTTTTTAAATGCTAATTAGTTTTTAAAAACCGTACATCCCCGCCATTTTTATAGTTAATATAGGTGTGGGGGGTTGGGTCCGCATTAGGCGGCTCGCCCCACCACTTTGGTTGTCGTTTGGACAAGTGGCATGAGGAGGGTCGGCGGTGGGTTAACAACCCCCACCACCCACTTTAATCATGGTGGCCATGATATACGTTGGGCCTGTGGGTTATGTGGGCGGCTCCATGGTTTACTCTGGTAGGTTCATCGGGTGGGTTCCATTCCCATCATCGGCTCATCTATTATGTTATAAATATGATATGCATGTTGTTAGATTATGCATTGGGTGCGTGGGGTCCAGCGAGGTCATGGTCATCAGCCCCTATAAAATTTGATTGTTTTGCTAAGTTCGGTGGAACATTGACCAGGGGTGGCAGGGTTGGTGGCCCGCCACCCAAAAATTTTAATATTTTTTGGTTTTTAAAACTAAGTGGGAATTTTCGAATTTTCGAATTTTTGGCCATAGGAGTCATTTTAACGGGGCCAAAAATTTTCTCGAAATCTGGCCTGAGTGTGCCAAAATCCGGTGGCCGAGAAAGGTCGAATTTGTGCCTTCCTTAAGGCTCCCAAGTCACCAAGTCAACCCAGAACTTTGACTGCTCCTAACTTTTGTATACGAGCTTGGTTTGACGAACTGTTCGCACCGTTGCTATCACGATGATGAGATATTCAACCTGAACCTAGTTCGAGAGCAATCCAAAAACTTTGAGTTTTGAGCTTCCATAAGCCCACTTTGTCATGTGTGTGTCTCTCGAGCCACCTGGATCAATCCTCCCCACTCAGGAGCTTTGATCCTCCAAAAGCATCAACAAGAATCTGAAACTGTTGTGTACTATGTCTGCACCACAAGCATCCTCAAAAAGGTTAGCCTTCCATCTCCTTCACCTTTTTCCTTCAGAGCCTTGAGCGATGAACCAACACCTGCATCGCCTACAAAGTTGTAGTATAATCTCCTGCAAATTACTTGCCCAAATTGACCAACCACAACCCAAACATTTCCATACTTGCCGCGAGTTTACAACATGTACTCGGTGGTCATGCTTACATCAAAATGGAAATCACACCCCATTTATCATTACAATACCAATAAATTCATCGTCACTTTTCAAAGTGATGTCAAACACCTCATCAATTTTACATGAAATAAATGCATCACACGATTTATAGAACAAGGCTAAAAGATCATTGTTGCTTAAACAAATGATGGAAAAACACATCATCACTTTTACGGTAAATAAATGCAACATATGATTTACAAACACCGCCATGACAAGCTAACATATCTCAAAAAAAAATCTATAAAAACCATCTCTCACTTATCAAAGTGAATGGGTCGACTCCCTGTGGTACGTTTTCTTGTCAAACAGTTTCAACTGGTTCATACACCAACGCTTTGTCCTTAAGGTGCTGCTCTGGATGGAGCCTCCAACACATGGCCCTTTGATGGCCACTTCGGTCGCAATGGGTGAAAAAGGTCTTTTTCCTCCAAACCTGCTTAACCGATTTCTTTTCCTGCTGGGGAGAAGGCTTTCCATGCCTCATCCTCCTTTGTGCTGCCATCATTTTCTAACACTTAGAAAACACATGGTTATGTAAACCACAACAATAACACATTTTTCGATACCATGATTTACTACCATGGTTATCAACATTCTTATAATCAAAATGCACTCTGGAATAATGAGATTTATTATACCTTCTCTCGTGGTCTCTGGTACGATCATGGTGATGGGAGCTTGTCTCAGCTCTATGACATTCACTACCATGGAATGCTGGTGAAGTGGTCCCATCAATCCTCTTTTGTACATAGTTCAACAATGTTTGTTTTCCTTTGATGTCCTTTGAACATCCGCCTCCAGTGTACCCCAAACCTACATAGCGAGGTCTCTGCACAACCTCCAATGGTTGAGTTATGCCTTGGCCACGAATTTAAAGTCCTCCTCCTTTGTACCACATCTTGGTGAGGAGTCTCATGCCAGTTCTTGTAATGGGTATCTCCACACTTCCAACAGAAATGACATCAGGTGAAGATGAAACTGAAGTGAAATCAACATTGTTTACCTCAGCTCTCGATTTGACATAGGTGAAGAAGGCTTCTGTAAGCCTTTGTTGTGCTTCACTTCCTCCAATGCCTCTGTCGTGGCTTGTAGCTGAAGTTGCAACCAATTCTTCTCCTCCTTCTCTTCCTGTAGGAGTGCCTTCAATGCATCATGATCTTCTTGAAGAATTTCATTGTTGCACTTCAATTCTTCCCACGCCTCTTTCGTGGCTTGCAACTGAAGCTGCAATCGATGTTTTTCCTCCTTCTCTTCATGTAGGAGTGTCTTCAATTCGGTGTTGTCTGCTGCTTTTTTTTCATAAGCCTCGTACAACATGTCCACTTTCTCAGACACCTTGAGCATGGTCTCGTACATGTCCTTGACATTATCCATTAATCAACTCAGCGAATGTTCAATATTTCACGCCTGCAATCCAATCAGCAAGAAGACCTGCTCTGATACCACTTGATCCAAGGTAAATTCCTGATACCCTTAACCAAGGCCTTTTACTTTAGCTGATGTGTTAGAATTTCATTTAATTAAAGCGTTAATGAACATAAATGAACATCTGCAAGTTGTAAAGAAGAGGAACATAACAAGCATGAGCAACATAAGACATTGATAACGGAGTTCATCCAGGACGGACTACATCTCCAGGCCTCGGTGTCAAGATGGTGTAGGCCGCTGCATTAAGTGCTGTAAGGAGTGAATATGTACATGGATGGTGTTTTCACTATCATACAAGGAAAATGCCCTCACACCGGAGTGGCTAGACCTCTCTACGAGATGTTGCACTATGGAATTATCATTCACCAAAAAGGACTTCTATCAGTATAAAAATAACTCACACATAATGACTATGGGTATCCCGCCAACATGGAAAAGAAATGGATCTCAAACAACATACATATGACAATGAGTATCCCGTCAACATGACAACAAAGGGATCTCAAACATACAAATCCATGATAGAAAGTACATCTCATATCAAGAACAAAACAAGATCCCACATCAAACGTCAATAGGGATTTGTACAACACAATGCATCTCATAGACAAAGAGGCAAGAAGTACATGAAATCAACGCATCATATACCTCATGCTGAAGATGACTGAAGAATGAACTGCTCTGCTACTGGATCTGAAATCACCATCACAATCGTGGCGCCAAAAGGTGTGAAATCGACTGCTCACTCATTGAATACTGACACGTGCAACTTCACTTCAAAAAATTGGTCGAAAAATATAAAGCTCAGATGGAAAATCTGAATATGCCATCAAATTCATGACGTCGAATGGAGCAAAATCGACTGTCAAATTTCTGAATTCTGACGAAGTGAAAATTTAGGGCAAAAATGAATCTTTTAGTTTCCCCCTAGATTCCTCCAAGATGTTGCTCCATGGATGGACTAGAAATATGCAACTCAAAAGGAAAATCCGACCTCGCCATTGCGTTCCCTTCGAAAATCCGTGAAAAATGACTGTAAACTTGACTATATTCCGATGTGGAGACTAATTACCTCCCTGGGAAAATTTCAAGGGTCATGGTTCCGCTCCTTGTTTCTGGGCTAGCTCATGGTTCCACTTGTAATAAAAATATTCACTGCCTCGATCCACGTGCAGGCTCCTACTCTGCCTTCCCTAGCGCACTTGTGAAGAATTGGGTTTAAGTAGTAAAATGTGGACGGATTTTCCCAAGAAACCCGTTAGGCGCATTGGTTAAAGATCCAAATTATGAGGAAGGGGGTCAGGCGGTCAAACCCCGCCCCCTCCTTTTTTTAAAGCCGAATTAGTATTTAAAAACCATGCATCCCCACCATTTTATATTTGATTTAAGTGTGGGGGGTTGTGTCCACATTGGGCGGCCTGCTCATAGTGCTTATGTCCCACTTGCTGACATCTATAACACCTCAACTCTCTACCTCTGCCTTTGTCTCTGCCTCCTCTTCCCTTTCCTCTGTAAGAACCCCTTCTACCCCTTGCATCCTCCTCTGTAGATGCATTATGAGGTGAGCTACTGTTAGCTCCATCCTTGGGTGTAGTAGGCCTTCCTCTACCCCCCTGACTTCCCTTTCCACGGAAGGTACCTCTCTTCTTGGCAGATTGTTTCCTCAGGAGTTTCTCCTCTGCTTTCAAGGCCATCTGGTAGGCATCTTCCACTGTCTTAGGAGACAAGAGACCAATCTCATCTTGGATCTCCAA
Source organism: Pinus albicaulis (assembly GCA_034641835.2). Classification (NCBI taxonomy): domain Eukaryota; kingdom Viridiplantae; phylum Streptophyta; class Pinopsida; order Pinales; family Pinaceae; genus Pinus; species Pinus albicaulis. Next base: position 2,093,670,734 of record CM076575.1, on the reverse strand, counting down.
CTTGAGACCATTCACATATCTGGCAGTCTTCTCTGGTGTGTCTTGGAATTGCCCAGCCCTTATGCTTACTCTGTAGAATTCCTCTGTGTATTCTTTTACTGTCAGCAGCCTCTGTCTCAGGTTCTGCATTTGCTTATACAATGTCAGCTGGTAATCACTAGGCAAGAATTTATCTTTTAATTTAGCCATCATTCTGGTCCAGCTCTTGATAGGTTGCTTGCCAACTCTTCTCCTTTCTGCCTGCACTCCATCCCACAAAAGTGCAGCATGTCCTTTCAGCTTTGTCACCGCAAACTTGACCTTTTTATCTTCACTTATTTCTTCATAATCGAAGCACTTATTCATTTCGTTTATCCAGTCCACCAGCTCCTCTGGATTTAGTCCCCCTGCATAACTCAACACTTCAATTCTGGACTTAACTGCAGACCCCAGAACAGTTCTAAGGAGCCTCAAGTCAGGAGGAATCTCAACATTTTCTTCCGCTTCTTCTGTTTCAGGTTCACTAATGTCTTCAGGATCTCTGGGCTGCCTTCGTTCCATGGCATCCATTCTGGCCTCGACCCTCTGCAACATCCCCAACACCTCTGTGTTGGCAACAGGTCTCCTTCTGCCAGCACCTCTACTAACTCGAATTGCCATGTCAGCTCCTACAAAACAACTCGGAAACAACAGCTCTGATACCACAAATGACGCAAAAAAACTGAAAGTCGTCCCTAAGGAGAGATGGTCAACGGTAGTCGTGGCTCTGTCAGCATTCCCCCAGTTATCTTATTTCACCTCCACGGGGTCTTATTTCTTCTTAATTTATTTATCAATTTCAAAGAAATTGAAAAATAAATATATTCACAACTTTCGAATGTTAATTCTTGCTCCCGGCTTATATATTTATCTCTGACCCTTTATAATCGAAGTTTAAACCTTCAAACGTGTATTCATGTCGACGCTCTGTTTTAACCAATTGCCTGTATAATAAACCTTTTTCTTCGGGTCCCACCTCTACTATCAATAGACTAATCAAACACACATACCGCACCTCGTTATCGTTCGCGCATCTACAGAAAGCGACCACCGTCTGATGGCTCCTTCCCAGATCAACGGCTCTCCACGATATCGCTCGGCGTCTCCAGTCGAACGTTAACGTGCGATGACAATACGGAAGGGCAGTTTTCGGGGTCCCACCGTATGCTACGTGTCGATCACTTAATGGAATCGCTCCATTTTCTGGGAATACCACTCAACCCACAAAAGTGGTGCGATATGGGCAATCCGGCCTTGTAAATCCGCTCGCGGGTTTGCTACAGTGATTAACAGGATTCATGTCGGTTTACACTATTCTTTTATCCGCTCCATTTTCTAACTCAAGGTTCTGTCCGGCTTATCTCTTTATATATCTGGGTTTCCATTATCATAAAACAGACCTCGCCTACACGCGGGATTTCTTCACAGGGTTTATCCAACCAATTACAGGGAAATCAACAGAGAAGTGCGGACTTATACAACCACCATATTCAACGATTCCACATGGAACCAACGTACAATCGTCTCACAATTAAACAATTTCTTCACAATCAACGGTTCAAGAAAATACAATGGACAACGAACACAGAAATCATTTAACTGGAAACAATTGTTAACATAGAGACTTTATTGCAGAAACTCTTCTCTCTCTGCCTCCCCTCTTCTATATACATCTGAGGGATTACATTTATATACATGAACATTTGTCTGTTCGGCTCCTCTGTGAGGACCGTTTTAGAAAATCAACAGCCTAATTAAAATAATTCAACTAACCGAAATATGACAGATAGAATAACTGAACTATTCGACTTCTACGACTCTAACTGATCTAAATGAAACAGTCAGCTGAGGTATTGACACCTAGCTGTTACAATTCACATGTTTCAAACCCTCCTAGACACAACATGTGGACAAACTCCTACATTGTTGGCTAGTGTCTAATGCCCCTGCATCAGACTCCCGGGGGCAATCTTCTTCATGGGCTCCTGTCCATGAGCTCTTCCACTGATCTGCCTATCTTCTGTAACATTCCTTCAGTCATCCAAGTGGCATCTTCCTCTGGCTTGTCCTTCCATTTGATCAAGTACTGAAAGTACTCTTGTCCTCTGGTCCTTCTGAATGGTCTTTTATCCAATATCTTCTCTGGTTGCAATGGTTGCGCTGGAGGTAGCTGCTCCTTCCACTCAATCTGTCCCTTGTCTGCTGATCTTTCTTCTGCACCATCATCTTCATACTTGTACAAATCTACAACATTAAAAATGGGAGATATTCCAACATCAGGAGGTAATTCAATCTCATAAGCATTTGCAGAAAACTTCCTAAGTATCTTGCATGGCCCAATCTTTTTGAACTTTAATTTGTTATACTGCTTCTTTGGGAATCTCTCCTTTCTCAAGTGTGCCAAAACCATATCTCCTACTTCAAAATGGACTTCTTTTCTGCTCAAGTCTGCTCTGTTTTTTTATTTGATGTTGCTGCCCTGTAGTTGATGTTTCACTTGTTCATGTATGGCTTGGATTTCTGAAGCAAATTATTCACCATCTGCACTTCTCAGCTCTGCCTTTCCCAGATTTCTTAACTCTGATATTCCTCTGGGTGCATTCCATAAACAATATGAAATGGAATCTGACCTGTGCTCCTGTTTGGTGAGTCATTATATGCATATTCTGCCTAGGGAAAAATATGATCCCACTGCTTGGGATGCTCTCCTACAAGACTTCTCAACAAATTTCCCAGACTCCTATTCACTACCTCAGTTTGTCCATCAGTCTGAGGATGATAAGCTGAGCTGAAACTCATTTTGGTACCAAGTTTCTTCCATAATGTCCTCCAAAAATGACCCACAAATCTGGTGTCTCTGTCTGAAACAATACTCTTGGGAAACCCATGCAATATAACAACTTCTTTGAAAAACAAGTTAGCAACATGGGTGGCATCACTAGTTTTATAGCATGGAATAAAATGTGCCATTTTGGAGAATCTGTCTACCGCAACAAAGACTGCATCATTCCATATTTGAGTCTTGGGCAATCCTACAACAAAATCCATACTCACCATGTCCCAAGGCCTGTCTGGAATAGGCAAGGGAGTGTACAATCCTGCGTTCTGGCTCCTTCCTTTGGCATATTGACAGATTTTGCAATTCTTCACGAACTTATCCACTTCTGTCCTCATCTTGGGCCAGTAATAGAAGTGACTCAGCTGCTCATAGGTTTTATCAGTACCAAAGTGTCCAGCAAGTCCACCACAATGCTTCTCCTTGATCAAATCTTCTCTCATGGAACATTTTGGTACACACAGTTGATTTCTTCTGAATAACAAGTCCTCCTGCAAGAAATAATCCAGCCACTAGCTTCTATCTGTTAAAACAGGGTTACTACATGCCTCAAATGCTTCCTTAAAATCTGGATCTATTTTATACAATTCTTTGAGAAAATCAAATCCTACAACTTCAAATTTAGTTTCTTGAACAAGCATGTGCCTCCTACTCAAAGCATCAGCTACTTTATTTGCTTGGCCACTTATATGTTTCAAAACAAAATTAAAACCTTGGAGATACTCGACCCATTTGGCATGCTTATGTTTCAACTTGGGCTGCTGCACAATATACTGCAAAGCATGATTGTCAGAATACAATACAAATTCCCTGGACATCAAATAATGTCTCCACTTTTTCAGCGATTGAACAATTGCATAGAATTCCTTCTCATAAGAGGAATACTTTCTCCTGGTGTCATTCAGCTTCTCACTGAAATATGCTACAGACCTATCATCCTGACTCAACACAGCTCCAATGGCCTCTCCACTGGCATCACACTTTACTTGAAATGGTTTAGTAAAATTAGGCAGAATAAACATAGGCTTTTCAGTTATCTTTTGCTTCAAAAGTCTAAAGTTTCTCTCTACTTCAGCAGTCCACTTAAATGGCTTTTTGCTCTTTTTTATTGTCTCAATTATGGGTGCAGTAATCTTACTAAAGTTTCTTATAAACTTTCTGTAAAAACTAGCAAGTCCATGGAAAATTCTTACCTCAAAAACATTCTTGGGTGAAGGCCACTCCACAATTTCCTTAACCTTCTCTGGGTCCATCTTCAATCCTTCTACAGAAACAAAAAAAACCAAATACACCAACTCTTCCTTCGTGAATGAGCATTTCTTTAAATTTATCAGTAGTTTCTCTTGGTGCAGCTTCTTCAAGACATGATTAAGATGCCTTAAATGTTCTTCTTTAGTTATGATGAAAACTAATATATCATCAAAATATACTATAACAAATTTCCCAATGAATTCTTTCAATACTTCATTCATCAGTCTCATGAAAGTGCTAGGTGCATTTGACAACCCAAAAGGCATTACCATCTATTCATACAATTCTTCATTTTTAAAGGCAGTTTTCCACTCATCACCCTCTCTTATTCTAATCTGATGGTACCCACTTTTCAAATCTATCTTTGAAAAATATTTAGCACCACTCAAACAGTCCATCAAATCCTCAATTCTGGGCAAAGGGAATATGTACCTAATTGTTATCTTATTGATTGCTCTGGAATTAGTACACATTCTCCAGCCTCCATCTTTCTTTGGGCTTAATACTGCTGGTACTGCACATGGACTCAAACTTTCTCTGATCAACCCCTTGTCCACCAATTCCTATACTTGTCTCCTGATTTCTTCATTTTCCTTGGGAGTCATTCTGTAGGCTTCCTTACTTGGCAGATTCAAACCAGGGATAAAATCTATCTGATAGCTGATCTTTCTCACATGTGGCAGCTCATCAGGTAAATCATCCACAACAATGTCACAATAATTGTCTAACATTTCTTGGATTTCTATTGGAAAATCAGAAATCTTTGTAGAAGTAAGAGCTACCTTAGGTTTGCAAACCAAAGCAAAACTTACCTCTTCCTCTTCTATCTGCTGCAGATATTCCTTCCCACTCAGCAACAAGGTCTTTGGATCAATCACTCTACTGGATGGCTCTCCTTCTTCCATGGGTATCAATGTATGATGCACCCCATCCTTGAAGAACTTGTAAGTGTTCTTCTTGCCATCATGCACTGCTGCTCTGTCAAACTGCCAAGGTCTACCCAGCAGTATATGACACACATCCATGGGAATTACATCACACAAGACCTTATCTTTATATTTTCCCATTTGCAGCTCTATCTCACACTGTTCTTTCACAGCCAGCTGGTGCCCTTTATGCAGCTAGGACACCTTGTAGGGAGTGGGATGCTCCCTTGTCTTCAACCTCAACTTCTCTATCACCTCAGTGGAAACCAAATTTTCTGTGCTGCCACTATCGATGACTAGCTGGCAGCATTTCCCTTGGACTTTGCATATTCTCCTAAACAAAGCCTTTCTTTGTGCAGGCTCAGCGACCTCTTTGGCTTGCTTCAACAGGACCTTATTTACCACCAAGGACTCTCCCCTCTCTGGAAGAATTTCTTCTTCAATTTCTGCCTCTTCTCCAGCCTAGGCAACAACAGAATTTCTTGGTCCAGCATCCACATTCTCTAGACACTCATAGTGCTTATGTCCCACTTGCTGACATCTATAACACCTCAACTCTCTACCTCTGCCTCTGTCTCTGCCTCCTCTTCCCTTTCCTCTGTAAGAACCCCTTCTGCCCCTTGCATCCTCCTCTGTAGATGCATTCCGAGGTGAGATACTATTAGCTCCATCCTTGGGTGTAGCAGGCCTTCCTCTACCCCCCTGACTTCCCTTTCCACGGAAAGTACCTCTCTTCTTGGCAGATTGTTTCCTCAGGAGTTTCTCCTCTGCTTTCAAGGCCATCTGGTAGGCCTCTTCCACTGTCTTAGGAGACAAGAGACCAATCTCATCTTGGATCTCCAGCTTGAGACCATTCACATATCTGGCAGTCTTCTCTGGTGTGTCTTGGAATTGCCTAGCCCTTATGCTTACTCTATAGAATTCCTCTGTGTATTATTTTACTGTCAGCAACCTCTGTCTCAGGTTCTGCATTTGCTTATACAATGTCAGCTGGTAATCACTAGGCAAGAATTTACCTTTTAATTTAGCCATCATTCTGGTCCAGCTCTTGATAGGTTGCTTTCCAACTCTCCTCCTTTTTGCCTGCACTCCATCCCACCAAAGTGCAGCATGTCCTTTCATCTTTGTCACTGCAAACTTGACCTTTTTATCTTCACTTATTTCTTCATAATCGAAGCACTTATTCATTTCGTTTATCCAGTCCACCAGATCCTCTGGATTTAGTCCCCCTGCATAACTCGACACTTCAATTTTGGGCTTAACTGCAGACCCCAGAACAGTTCTAAGGAGCCTCAAGTCAGGAGGAATCTCAACATTTTCTTCCGCTTCTTCTGTTTCAGGTTCACTAATGTCTTCAGGATCTCTAGGCTGCCTTCGCTCCATGGCATCCATTCTGGCCTCGACCCTCTACAACATCCCCAACACCTCTGTGTTGGCAACAGGTCTCCTTCTGCCAGCACCTCTACCAACTCGGATTGCCATGTCATCTCCTGCAAAACAACTCGGAAACAACAGCTCTGATACCACAAATGACGCAAAAAAACTGAAATTCGTCCCTAAGGAGAGATGGTCAACGGTAGTCATGGCTCTGTCAACATTCCCCCAGTTATCTTATTTCGCCTCCACAGGGTCTTATTTCTTCTTAATTTATTTATCAATTTCAAAGAAATTGACAAATAAATATATTCACAACTTTCGAATGTTAATTCTTGCTCCCGGCTTATATATTTATCTCCGACCCTTTATAATCGAAGTTTAACCCTTCGAACGTGTATTCATGTCGACGCTCTGTTTTAACCAATTGCCTGTATAATAAACCTTTTTCTCTGGGTCCCACCTCTACGATCAATAGACCAATCAAACGCACGTACCGCACCTCGTTATCGTTCACACATCTACAGCAAGCGACCACCATCCGATGGCTCCTTCCCAGATCAACGACTCTCCACGATATCGCTCAGTGTCTCCAGTCGAACGTTAACGTGCGATGACAATACGGAAGGGCGGTTTCCGGGGTCCCACCGTATGCTACGTGTCGATCACTTAATGGAATCGCTCCATTTTCTGGGAATACCACTCAACCCACAAAAGTGGTGCGATATGGGCAATCCGGCCTTGTAAATCCACTCGCGGGTTTGCTACAGTGATTAATAGGATTCACGTCGGTTTACGCTATTCTTTTATCCGCTCCATTTTCTAACTCAAGGTTCTGTCCGGCTTATCTCTTTATATATCGGGGTTTCCATTATCATAAAACAGACCTCGCCTACACGCGGGATTTCTTCACAGGGTTTATACAACCAATTACAGGGAAATCGACAGAGAAGTGCGGACTTATACAACCACCATATTCAACAATTCCACACGAAACCAGCGTACAATCGTCTCACAATTAAATAATTTCTTCACAATCAACGGTTCGAGAAAATACAATGGACAATGAACACATAAATCATTTAACTGGAAACAATTGTTAACACAGAGACTTTATTGCAGAAACTCTTCTCTCTCTGCCTCCCTTCTTCTATATACATCCGAGGGATTACATTTATATACATGAACATTTGTCTGTTCGGCTCCTCTGTGAGGACCATTTTAGAAAATCAACAGCCTAATTAAAATAATTCAACTAACCGAAATATGACAGATAGACTAACTGAACTATTCGACTTCTACGACTCTAACTGATCTAAATGAAACAGTCAGCTGAGGTATTGACACCTAGCTGTTACAATTCACATGTTTCGAACCCTCCTAGACACAACATGTGGACAAACTCCTACATTGCTGGCTAGTGTCTAATGCCCTTGCATCACATAAACTTTAAATAAAACAATGTAAACTATCAAATGGGAACTGTAGTGAGTACCCGTTTTTTTGAGGTAGCAAAAAATCATTTGATTTTGAAAAGTGTTGATTCAGAATACAACCTTTTTTTGATACTTTAAATTTATATATATATATATATATCAAGTATGAACATTTTTTAAAAATGTTAGTGATTTTTATGTTGATTCTGAAAAGTGTCGATGTAGTGTCAACCATTTTTTTAGAGGGCATATTTTTGGCACTTTAATTTTTTTGATGTATTAAGTGTGGATAATTTTTTTAAATGTTGGTAATTTTCATGCGGATTTTGAAAAACATCAACATTTTTTTAAGACATATTTCTGACACTTCAATTTTTTTTTATGTTCTAAGCATGAACATATTTTTTTTAATGTTAATTATTTAACCATTTTTCCAATTGCCTTATTCCTCTTTTTGTCTTTTGTCTTAAGGTATTTGTTTTTTTAAGGTTTTTCAAACATGTACTTTTTGTTTTTGTTTGCAATATATATATATATATATATATATATATATATATATATATTATGAAGTTTTAAAATAATAATAATAATTATATTTTGAAGTTAGGTTTTTTATATATTTATATATCATTCATTAATACTTTAATCCACATAAAATAATTGTCACTAAAAAATAATAATTTTGAATACTCAACAAAAAATACACATTTTCTATATATATATTAAAAAAATATCTATTTCAAGAAATCTTTTGCTAAAAATGGCATGTTAAATAAAAGAATTTTATGAAAAAAATGAATAAAAAAATTGGAAAAATAACAAATTTTATGAAATTTTTATAAATTTTATATCAAAAATGATGACATTTGATTTTTTTATTCTTTTTCAAAATGATATATATATATATATATATATATATATATATATATATATATAACCAAACCATACAATTTGAAAAAATAATTTCCTTAAAAAGAGAAATTAAAAACATAAAAAAATAATAATAATAAAAATAAACCATTAAAAATTTAAAAAAATTAAAAAAACATTGGAATAAAAAACCATTAAAACAATTTTTTTGGAAAAACAAATACCAAAATTTAAAAAAAAAAATCAATAAATAACATTAAAAAAAACTAATTAAATAAACATTAAAATTAAATTAAAATAAAATTCTTATTATTTTTTAAAAAACACTAAAACATATTAAAAATAATTTTAAAAACAATATATTTTTTTAATAATTAAAATAAAATTAAAAGAAAACATTAAAATAAATAAAAATAAATAAAAACAAAACAAAAGGCCCCATGAGTCGTGGGTTGGAAAAGCGATTCAACACAACTCCTCTTCTCTTCCCTTCCCAGCCCATTGGCCCGACCCACCCTGGCCAAGGCAAGACGATTCCCAAAATCGCCATTGCCCCGCCTAGGGCTCGTGAGCTTTAATGTTTTATTTTTAATTGATTATTTTATTTTAAATAAATTTTTTATAATTGTTTTTACTATATATTTTTATTTATTTTTGTTTTAATGTTTTTTTTTCAATTTATTTTTTTTTAAATTATTTAAATGTTTTTTTTAATATTTATTTTTAATTTTGTTTTATTGTTTTTATTATTTTTAATTTTATTTGGAGGTATTATTTATTTATTTTAATGTTTTATTATTATTACCTAATTAATTTTCTGGATTAATACTTGGGTCTGTGGTGAAAATTTTCCGGTGAATTTTCTCCATTAATACTTGGGTTTCTCGATTAATACTTTGGTTTGCGGTGAATTTTCTGGATTAATACTTGGGTCTGCGGTGAATTTTATGGATTAATACTTGGGTCTGCGGTGAAATTCTGAGGTAAAAATTTTGCGGTGAATTTTCTCCATTACTACTTGGGTCTGCTGTCCGGTTTACTGATATTCAAGTGCACACATTCCTTATCTTTTTCTAATACATATTTTCTCATATATTCTCAAGTATAAATAATTCACCGCAGCTACCCCATATAAACCTATGAAATTCAGCGGTGAAAATTTTGCGGTGAATTTTCTCCATTAATACTTGGGTTTCTCGATTAATACTTTGGTCTGAGGTGAATTTTCTGGATTAATACTTGGGTCTGCAATGAAAATTCTGCGGTGAATTTTCTCCATTAATACTTGGGTTTCTGGATTAATACTTGGGTCTGCGGTGAATTTTCTGGATTAATACTTGGGTCTACGGTGAATTTTCTCCATTAATACTTGGGTTTCTCGATTAATACTTGGGTTTGCGGTGAATTTTCTGGATTAATACTTGGGTCTGTGGTGAAATTTTGCGGTGAATTTTCTCCATTACTACTTGGGTCTACTGTGATTTTTTCTCGATAAATTTTCGGACCTGGGCACTTGAGGTTTGCTGTCCAGTTTGTTGATATTCAGGTGCACACTTTCCTTATCTTTTTCTAATACATATCTGCTTAAGTATGAATAATTCACCACAGCTACCAAAGATTACCAAAGGTAGACCTAGCACAATTACTCTACAGACCCTTTATGAGTATATAGAGTCTTTAGAGAAATGTAGAGAAGAAAGAGAAGTCAAACTACAAACCCAGTTAGAAGCCATGCTGGAAATCATCACATCTCTTGAAGACAAGATCCAAAAACAAATAGAAAATAAAATAGAACTATTGGAGAATAAAATGGAGGCAATGGAAACTAGGTTGCAGGTCATAGAAAAACAAAACCAAGATATGAACCAAACATCCCAGCAAAGAGATGCTGATAATATAGAGACTCTTAAAATCAAGGACATGATTAAAGAACTAGAAGAAAAAGTTAACAACAATCTCACCCTAAATAGTGGGGCAGGTAAATTAGATATCAAAGCAATTAAAGATGAAATGAAAAAATTGATCAAATTATACCATGAGCGTAATAAAAGGGCCTTGAACCTTATAATATTTGGTTTGAAAGGGGAGGTAGACAAGGATACTTTAGCCATAGCCCAGAAAGAATTACATAATATATTACAAATTGAAACCATGTGTCTCACAGAAACAACAAGGTTAGGGAAATTATATGGGAATAAAGGAAGGCTAATCCAAATAAAGGTGAGCTCTACTGAACATAAGTATGACATACTTAGTAAAACCTCAAGTCTAAAAGGAACAAGAATATTTATAAACGAAGATCTCATTCCAAAAGATCAAGAAGAATTAAGAAAGGAGGTTCAAAAGGTAAAAGAAGCTAGGAAGGAAGGAAAATGGGCAATAATCATAAATATAAAAGCCGTTATTCGAGATAGAAACCAAAAAGATAGTAATAAATAGCAATTCAACATGCTCCGAATTCTTTCTTGGAACTGTCGGGGCTTTCCATGGAACAAAGGCCCCAAGCTAAGTTGGATCTCAAATGATGTTGATATTATATTTCTTGTTGAAACTTGGGAGCACGAAGAATCTAAGGTCCCTAACATAGATGACTTTGCACTATGGTCTACCTGGAACAAGCGATCCTCCAGTAGAGGCATTGGGGGCATAGCTTGCTACATTAAGAAGAACATATCCCTCCATGCTAGGATTTATAAAAACAACCCTTACAACCAATATAGTTGGATTGAGATTACTGACATTAATGATAACAAGACCTACATAGCAATCAGTTATTTCCCCCCCATTAATTCTAACTTCTATAAGAAAAAGAATCTAGATAAAAATAGTCCTTACAATGGTTTAGAGAATGATATTTCTAGCCTAAGGAATGAAGGTAATATCCTTTTAATGGATGACTTTAATGCTCGAACTTCAATCAACCAAGCTATTCTTCTAAGAAATCATTCCAACCCTAATCCTCTTTGGTTAGACGAAGACCTTACTTTGGCTAACCGGTACAAAAGGAGATCTGAAGACCTCGGGGATAATTTTTTGGGTCGAAGCTATTCAAGCTCTGTAGTGCTCAGGATCTCATAATTTGCAACGGTCTAAAGAAGTGGCCCAATTCTAGAAAGATGACCTGCATCCATGGGCTTGGCAGGAGTGTGGTAGACTATGTTATTTCCGATCTCCCTTTATACAGCGAAATAATAAATTTTGACATCTTAGATGACCACGAGCTTGACTCTGATCATAGGCCTTTACTCATAACTCTCAATTTTGTCATGCATAGAGATCCCATAGAAGATAATCCTTATAGTCAAAAGAACTTAATCTTTGATAGAAATAAAAACGATCTCTTTCTAAATGAATTAAAAATTAATTTTCTTCCTTTATCTAGTATAGAAAACATAGATGACCTCTATCATAATTTTACTACAACCCTCTCATATTCTATTAACAAGTTCTCAATTGAAGTCTCAAGTAATAAAAGAAATATCAAAACCAACCCATGGTATGAAAAAGATTGTAAAAGTGTGAGGAGAGCAATTAAGGAAGCTGTTGATGAATCTCTCAAAATTAACAAGATAAAAATCTACAAAGCCCTAACTAAAAGGAAAAAAAGGCAATATATTCGTAAAAGACAAGAGAATCTCTTACACCTCTCTAAGGTGGCTCCTAAGAAATTCTGGAGGCAGATTCTAACTAGGAAAACTAAAGATAATAATAAAATTGCTTTACACGACTGGAATTCCTATCTTAAAAAGCTATATGAATCTCCAAATGCCAGGGATTTTGAAACCTTGCTCACAACGAAAGAATTTTTCTCATTACAAGACATTGATTTTGGGGTTAAACACCTGGCAAATGGGAAAGCTAAAGACATTGAAGGTTACCAGGCGGAAATCTTAAAAATTGGAGGTCCTGTCCTCACCCCCCACATCCACAAGCTTTTTAACCAAGCGGTTAAGCAAGGGTCCCCTAAACCTTGGACGCAGAGCCTCATTATCCCTATTTTTAAAAGTGGGGATACAAATAAACCCTCTAATTATCGAAAAATTATGATCAGCCCTCTCTTAGCCAAGTTATATGGTATTATTTTAGAAAAGAAGTTGAGCATTTGGCTTGAAAGTGAAGGTAAGCGGGTTTTAGAAGGCAACACTCAACAACGTACCACCTCGTTACACTAAGGATCATTATGGAAGAATGCCGCAATGATAAATCCAATCTCTTCTGTTGCTTTGTGGACTTTAGAAAGGCTTTCGATACGATTCCTAGAAATAACCTATGGAATATATTAGAAGAGCTAAATGTTCCTTTCGAGCTAAGAGCGGCCGCTATAAGGTTATACAAGAACGTAATTGCCAAGTTAAAGAGCAATGAGGGGTGGTCGAAATATATTATGTGTAATATCAGAGTTAAACAAGGTTGCCCCTTCTCCCCTACCCTATTTGGCATTTACATCGACAAGATAGAAAGTTGTTTAGAGGAAGCAGGATGTGCTGGCACGATCTTAGCTGGGATAGTCATCATCCTTCTTCTCTATGCTGACAATATTTTTCTTCTCGCAAGGTGCCCATCTGATCTTGATAAGCAACTTAGAATTCTTAAGGAATTCTGCTCTACCATGGGTATGTCTATTAACACTGACAAAACAAAAGTTATGATTATCAAATCCAGGAAGGACACTTACACTAATTTTATGTATGACAATAGTATCTTGGAGGGAATGTCTTCTTACAAGTACCTACGAATTGATATTCATCAAAAGCTCAACTAGAACTATAACATTCAAAAAAGGATTAATGGGGGGTGGAAAGCTTATTTTGGTCTTCAAAATAATTGTAAAATGACAAACCTCGTAATGTGGGATAGAAAGAAGTTCCTCTTTGAAACTTTAGTCACACCTGTTATCTTATATGGATGTGAGGTTTGGGGTTGCAACATCTCTAGAGAATCCTAGAGAAAGATTGAGCAAATACATAAGCATTTTATAATGTATAACCTTAAAATTAAAAGCAATACACCCTATCCTATTCTCCTTATAGAAGTGGGTCTTTCCCCTATCGAGAGCCTAGATTTGACTAGGCTTTTGTTGTACAAGCACAAGCTCAATAGCATAGGAAACCATAGACTTTCTAAGCTAGCTTTAAATTCCAGCCAAAATCACCTAAGGCTTAAACGAGGTTGGTATAAAGACACCAGGGCCTGGTTAAACCATTGGGAGATCGACAAGAATGTTGCATTGCAAAACGTCAATAACATTAAAAAAATTGTTACTTCTAAGTTCAAAGAAAAAATGTGGTGCGAGAAAGATCTAGCAGCTAAAAGAAAATTAAGGTATTATAAGGAGGTCATCAACCCCACCTTAGAAGATCAAAAGTATCTCTCTGTTTTAACTAGCTCAAAGAAGAAAATTAATATAGCCAAGATTAGAATGAACTCTCATGAGCTCCATAGTGAAACAGGTCGTTGGATAGTTCCTAAAACACCATGGATGGAAAGGATCTTCCATCTCTGTGAGAATATGAACATCGAGGATGAAAATCACTTCCTCTTAAAGTGCCCCACAACCTTAAATCAAACTAAATAACTCTTTTCTTTAGGTCCGATAGACCAAAGATTGGTCTCAGTGGACGTTAACCACCATCATCATCATCATTATGATCAAAAAAATAAAAATCTAATAAATTTTATTTATTGGATTTTAGAAGAAATTGGATTTAAAAAGAAATTATTAAAATTAATGACTGTGTTAGGATTTTCTTTTATAATTGAGATTATTATATGAATAAAAAAAATAGGATTTTAAATGAAATTATTAAAAATTAATGATTGTTTTTATTTTATTTATAATTTACAGTGATGATGATGATGGTTAACGTCCACCGAGACTAATCTTTGGTCTATTGGACCTAAAGAATAAAAAAATGAATAAAAAAATTAGGGTAGTTATATAAATTAAATGACCAGTAATTATTGATAAACATTAATTTATAATAAACATAATATAAAATATTTATTTAATTGTTTATTTCATATGGTTAAAATTAAAATAAAATAAAATAAAAACTAAATTATAACTTTATTTTATATTATTATTATTATTCCTATTAATTATAAAAAAAATTAATATATATTTTAGATATATATGCATTTTCAAAAATATAGAATAATATTTTTTTAACTATGTAGATGTATTTTCAGTTTAAATAGCTTTTGTTACAATATGATGGCTTATCAATACACTTGTTTATATGACATTTTTTAATTAATTAAATTAATTAAAAAGACAAAAAAAGGACACACCTACTTTGAGATACATTCAATCTTTGATTTATGTGTATTATAAATATACACCTATAGAAGAAGAATAACTTATTTTAACATCCACGATGCTAAATATAGCTTATGGGACAAATTTCTTCTCTATGTGGCTCTTGTATTGGGCCATTTTCTCTACAAACCCCTGGTTGAATAGATTATCCCAAAAACTAGGTGCAAAAATATCTGAATAACTTTCCCTAATGTCTTTGAAGCCCTCACAATTTAAAATGAAATGATTTTCTATTTCCACTTTTTGAAGAAAAATCTCAATCTTTGATTTATGAAACCCTACTATCCACCTAATAATTATTGATAATTAAAATAAATTTTAAAAACCCTTTTTCAAAATAAAAACTCATATAAACATAATTAAAAAATTAATTAAACACAAAAATAATACATATTTAAAATCTATAATTTTATTCTTTTTCTAATTTCTCAAATGGACCTTTTAGTATCTATTTTTTTAAAGTTAATTTTCCTAGTTCACATAAGGCTAAGATTTAGATGACCAATGTTTACATATTCAAAAGGGGTTCAAGTCTCTTTATTGGGAAAAGTATTAAGGAGAGGTTTTGTATGGTACCAACTCCCTCAATA